>VZZY01015736.1:229302-245150 GCA_013400335.1 Eurystomus gularis
GGGGGCACAGGGGTGCAGGTCCAGGGGGGGCTGGGGCGTCGCAGGTCCTCCCCACTCCCCGTGACCCACAGCGAGCCACGGGACAGTCTGTGCCGGAGCGCTGGCCGCGGTGAGAGCCTCCCGCTGGTGCCGCTGGCTGGGGGCTGGCAGCTGGCGAGGTCCATGGCAAGGTGGAACATGGCTATTAAAATCCAAGCATGGCTTCCGAGCGGGCAACCTGACCTGTGGACAGACAAGGACTGTGTTAGAAAGGCACGGGAGCAACTCGGCGATGCCTCCCGGCACGGTGCGCCCCAGCTCCCTGAGCCCGGCCACCTGGGACAGCCCCTGGCAGCATGGGAAAGAGGTGCCATCACCATCTTCCCCCCACGCTCCGGCCAGCAGCCCCTAAAACAGCATCACAGGGCACCCTGCACACCATCCCCGCCCTCCTCCCACCACCAAACCCACCACCACGGGCATGGCTGGTCAAGGACCCTCATCCAAAACTGTGACTTCGCTGCTTTCCAGTGGACCTGTGAATTACTTGAGAATGGGTTCTACCATGAAACACCCTGAGGACATGGCCAGCGCCTGCGCTGCCCAAACCCAGCCCTTGTAGATGAATTATCGAAAGCAGATCACATGAGCGGAGCACCCAGTAGCAAGAGTCTTCACTCCAGGGTCTCTGTGTCATAGAGGTATTGGGGAGCCTGGCCCCTGCCCCCCAGCTTTCCCAGCCAAGGAGCAAGCCTGCTGAGGGTGGTGGTACCCGTCCCTCAATGAGCTGAAGCAGGAGAGCCCCTAGACACATCTCCCGCTAAGGAGGTCGCCCACACTGCATCCCATCCCGTGGAGCTCAGCACCCAGCACCGGGACATGCTGGGCATTCTGCCCTAGCAGGGGAGGACGAGCAGCCCCTTTCGCTGTGCCCTCTCTCACAGAACAGCTGGAAATCACGCTGGCTCGGCATTTCAAATTTTGCTTTGATGTAACGTGCCACCATCACGTCAGGTCACGTCACATCGAAGCTCTCTCCCTTCCTCAGCAGCACCGCACCTCGCAAGGCTCTGCTCCACTCACGCCTCCTCCTGGGACGCTCCCCCCTGAGAGGCCGAGTTTTACGGTAAGGAAACGCCTGATACACAGATTTTTCTTGTTCTCTTTTTTTCCCCAGGAAAAAAAAAAAAAAATAAAATCATTAGGCCAAAGCCCAAAATCTTTACTCCATTTTATTCAGCTTTTACACAAGAAAGACTTTTGTCGAACTCAGCAGGAGTTAATGAGAGCTTTATATGGCTAAATAGACTAATCCTCCGCAGCGCTGCGCCCCGTAAAGTCCTTGGTAGCACGACAAAATGTGCATCTGGTTGACAGGAGCATTGGTACGCTCCCTCCACGCGTGAGCAAATGAAGCTAAAGGAGCTGACCTGGATACTCTCAGGCACAGCCTTTTTCTGCTCAGAGGATCTCTTTTCTTTTCCTAATTGGGTATTTTTTCAAAGCGTAACAGCATTTATTTTGGGGAGGAATAAGGCGACGCAAGGAAAGAGTGCAGAAGGAGAAAGGGAAGAGCCAGAAACAGACAACGAAAACCAAAATAGTTCAGGCTGGGGGAGGAAGGATTTCAAGGCTTCAAGAAAAAAACCAACCCCAAACCACCCAAAACATGCTGTTGGGTTTTTTTAGAGGCCGGCAGAGCAGTGGTAGTGCCACGGGGAGCAGCACGAAGAGCATCCTCCATGTGCCACGCACCAGTGGTGCCACGGGCAATGTGCCTTGAGGAGCCAGGAGCTTCCAGCAAGAGCATTAAACACAGGTTCACCTTCACAACGCTTGTATTCACTCCAGTGACACGTCAGGCTCGATTTCAGGCTCTGCCTGGCTCCCTAATGCCACCTGAAATGTCTCCTTGTGAGGCAAGCGAGGTGTCGGGGACCTCTCCGGTGCCACGCTCACCCCAGGTACCACCTCTTGCACCCAAACCTCCTCCCTGCCCTCCGCGAGGCAGTGGCACGCAGGGTGCGCTTTGGTCAATCGCCAGTGAAGGAGGCGAGGGAAGATGCCCCAGCCCAAACTTGGTGCTCGCTAAACCCCAGCTGCTGCGTGGAAGCTTCTGAAAGACAAAATGCCAGTACTTGGGATTGGCAGCTCTCAGGAAAAACAGATTTCTCCCCTCTTCCCGTTTCCTCCTGCTTGCTCGTGACATTCTCAAGCTGTGGCAATGGCAGCTCCAGGACCTGCCCGAGCATCGCTGCGGTGCCGGGAGGATGAGTGGGAAATGCAACGAACAGGCCCCGGCTTCACACGGGTCACGCCAGAAACCCCTGCCCGAACACGGCCAGGCAGTGCCAGGTGACACCCAAATGCAGGGGTGTCCCTCCATACTGGCATCACCCCCCAGGCCAGAGCCTCTCGTGATGGAGAGGGACATGCTGGGGGTCACCCACGGCTCGTACGGGGCATATGAGGCAGCCAGAGCCCCCGGCAGCACCCAGTCCTGCCCCAAGGACAGCGTGGGTCACCCTCCTGCCCGTGTCCCTTCAAGTGATGCCGGCCAAGGGGCCGTCACCCAAGGAGCATCCTCCTGGCCACCCCGCCGGCTGGCACAGCCCCAGGAGGCGGCTTTTGGGATGCAAGCGACGAGTCCAGTTACCTCGGAGGAATTTTGCACGGCATGCAATCTTTGGAGGGCTTTGCAACAACAGATAAGAGCAAGTGTCCTTCAGAATAAATAGCAGCGTGTAGGAGTTGCCGTTGTCTAGGCAACGCAGCGCGATGTGCTCGGCGCGGCGGGGATGCGGCAGCGCGTGGTGGGGCTGGTGGCAGCCAGGGACCCTGGGCTTGGCTGCACGACCACCCTTCCCTCCCCTGCCACCCCTCCTGCTCCCCTGGCCCCACCGGAGCACCCTGCCAAAGCGGGTGGTGAGAGAGATGCACCCCAAAGGGACACGTCCCACCTGGAGGTCCTGCACTGTGTGCTTGCTCCAGAAAACCTTGGGCTGTCCCACGAAAACCCGCTGCTCCCGGCCACCATCCCCAGGGAGCCCCTGCACCTCTTCCTCCCCATCACTACAATTTTTCCCACTGCAAAGAGAGATGGGGAGTACGGGCGACTTTCATGTTATTTCTTTCCCCATCTTAGGGGTGAATGGAGACGTTATCCTAAAATACTTCCCAAACTCCAGGAAAAATTCAACAAGACTCTGTGTTAAAAAACAGAAACGAGCAGCGGAGATATTTGAGAAGATGAAATCCCTTCCTCGCCCTCCTTGTCCAAAGCCTTTGCTCCCGCAAGCCACAAATCCGCTCCTGTGGCTTAATGGATGGAGAAGCGGCCGTGTTCCCACACAGCCAGGGAAACTCCTACAAGTATTTACCTGCGCTTCGTGGGAAGCACAAGAGCCGATTTCAAGGAAAGCACTCAGATAATTACAGGGATCACACACATTAAGCACTCCAGGGTTGCTTTGCTGAGCCCAACCGAGCCAATCTCCGTTTTAAAGGTGATGATGGAGTTAGAGGCACTGAAAGTGTTTCAGATGGAGCCATCACAGCCTCCCCACCACAGGCGACACCTTCCTGAACCCTCCCCAGCATGAAAACCTCTTCTCAAACCCTTTCAGGTGCAACGTTTGCTCTGAACAAGAGGAAAGTTGGCACTTAAGAGGGAGATTAATTTCAAGGAGGCCGGAGGACGTGAGCTCGCTGTGCTCTTTGCTGGTCGGGAAGAGGCTGCGGGGCTGGTGCGGTGATGCTGCCCAGCTCCTCCGGCCTCATCACCCTGCGGGCAGCAGCCCGTGCACCTGCAGCTTCTTCCCCACCGGGAAAGTCGGGATGACCGAATCCCACCCACCCCAACGAAGCTTCATGCACAGCCAGAAGCCCCTGAGTGTTTGGAGGAGCACGCACACCCAAGAGAAACGCTTTGGTAATTAGCGATCTCAGATTGTGGCAGAGCTGAAAATGCAACGTTACCTCCATCGTGGGATTTAGAAACACACAAAGCAGCAGCCTGGGAAAGGCAGCCCCCAGCCCCTACGGACCTGGCCACACATTATTTTGTGTTTCTGTCCCCAGAGACAGCCCAGTAAGAGCGTGCCCAGGGCAAAGGTGGCTGCAGAAGCGCAGAGTCCAGCAGCACAATGGCAGCGACACATCTCCAAGTCCCAGACTGGCTTCTCAGATGCACTCTGTGCCATGTCCCACCGAGAGCTGGAGCTTCCAGAGAAGCAGCCACTGGCTGTAACGCCTGGGACTTTAATTCCCGCAGTTCTGAGGGCTGCGAAGCCCAGCGCTGCTCCGGGATGCCGCCTTGGAAAGCAGCCGCTGCCACCTCTGCACATGTGGTGCCAACCAGGGAGGGAAAGCAGGAACATCCAGCACGGCCGATGCACAAGAGGTACAAAGAGCAGGAGGGAAACCCCTCTGCCCTATCCCGGGGACCCTCAGGGGATGGTGGCATCCCTGAATGACCTCGATGCCACGGGCAGGATGTGGGTTAATCCAGCAGCTGCAAAAGCAGGCGCCCAGAAATCCCTGACTCTGGTCGTCTGTCCAAGCGTTACCCGGGATGATGGTCACCGCAGGGCTCTGACCAAGTGCCGGACGCAGCCCGTCAGCAGCCTCGAGCCGCCCGCGTAGAACCCACGTCTCCGCAGCCTCCGAAGGTCGCCCGGGCACGAATCCCAGGGCAGCACTGCCGAGAGGTACCTATTTGTGTCCCTTTCAGAAGGTACTTGTCTGCTCTCCAACACCGGCCCCTTTCTCCTCTGGCTGTGGAGGCACTTCACAGGCAGCACTAAATGCAGAATAGGCTGATTTTTAATGCAGAATTATACAAATGGAGCCATTCTTCCATTTCATGCCTCCTGTTAGGTAATCTATTGGTATTGCACAGGGAATCAAGGTTATGTCCTTGTTGGGATGATTTACAAACTCTGAGCATTTCGTATCTCCAACCACCAAGCGAGACAGAGACAAAAATATTCTGGAGAATGCCCAGAGTGTGAGCAGGAGCAGTGGCCAGAGGGATGGGGAGATGTTCGCTCGTCCCAGGCAAGACAGCTCTAGGAAAAGCAGCCTTGGCAGCGCGGCTGCCTGTCCTACAAAGGCGTTGGGAGCATGGCACGTTGTGAGAGTATTTGCAGGAACTTCCTGGCTGGAGAAAGAACAAGGCTGCTGCATCTCGGCGGGTGACTTTCACGCTGGAGCCAGAGCAAGAGGGGAAAGTTTCAGTGGTGGCAGATACTTGGCCCACAACCGTGTGTCCTTGCCAGGGTGGGTTCTGCCGACCCGGCGCCTGCCGCAGCCGCTCTCCTCTCCAGCCCCGCGTTGGCGTGTGGTGATGATCCCTGCAGTGCAAGGACTGTCCTTTGCTGTGGCACTAAAGCCATCGCCATGGAAATCAAGCATCACCGTTTCATTCCAGGCCTGAACAGCACCTTGGGAGGAAGGAATCTGCATGTTCCCATGCAAAAGCAGCATGGATGGGTGCCAATGGCATGCGGGATCAGCAGAGACTCCCGGGACCACCCCAGTGGGGTACCCAGCAGAGCACCCACCGCATCCTGCCCTGCTCCCCCGGATGCTGGAGGTGCAGACCACAGGCACCACTGACCCGAGCACCACTCTCCTATGAGATCATTTGCTCCGGGACAAGTCTCTCTGAACCCAGACCCAAGGGGATCTGGGAAGTTACTATTCACTGCACCGTCTGCAGCCACGACTTCTTTCGAGATAATGATAAATTTGCAAAAATACGGCTGCCGAGCTCTTTAAAGCTGGGACTGGGAATTAAGGCACAAAAGCTGACACACAGTAGCACCTGGGTAAATTAAATGTGCCACATCACTACCTATCTATATTACAGAACTGAGCTCCAGGATTACCTACTAATAAAAGTGATATTTAAAACAAGTCCTGAGCTCCTTCGCTCTTCCCCTTCTCCCCACAAGTAATTAAACCGACACCACATCCCACGGCGGAGGGGATGGGATTTATCACGGAGGCAAATCAGCAGAGGGTGAAATAGGCTGAATCCTCACCACCACGCTCCCGCTGCCAGGCCGACGGCGCCCGTTTTCCCAGGAAAACGTGGTGGAAAAAGGCCAGCTGGGCCTGGGGAGCAGCGGATCCTCCCCAGGCCTGAAACACCGGGAACATGCACCGAGGGAGCAGAGGAGAGGGGCAGGAGGGCAGCTGTGGCAGAGAGGAGCTGCTCGCTCCTCTGCCTCTGTCTTGAGCTCACCCAGCTGCAAATAAACAATTTTAACATTTGAATAGCCGCGAGTGCGGAAGGCATAATTAATACCCAGCGGTACCGCCAATATGCTGATGCGGTAGGCACAGCCCCTGCCAAGGCTGTCAGAGAGCAGATCTGGCGCAGCGGTGCCGCGGCCCCGGCTGCTCTCGCCGCCGAGTCCCGTCCTTTGCTGGAGGCAGGCGAAGGGCAAAGCCCCGAGTGCAGCAACCCAGGGCTGGCGCTGGAGCCCACGGCACAGGAGCCCTCCGGCACATCCCGCGCCGTGAGAAGCGGCACGGTCTTGCGGAATGATGTGGGAATGAGAAAAAAGGAGATAACGGCAAGAACGGGCGCACGTGGCGTTGCTGCAACGGCCAAAGCAGGTTTGCTCCATGTGCCTGGTTGCTGCCAAAGCTGAGCCAACCTTTAGCCCCAGGTTTCATATTCAGTTCCCATTTTCAAAGATTTTACAGGACGCTGACAGGACTAAGGGAAGCTCAGCACCTGCAGTTGGCCTGAGGATGAGGACGAGAGCTCGGCTAAGGCAGAAAGCTGGCGAATGTCATCCAAGATCGCCAGCCTGGTTCAAGTTGCTTTAAAAGGTCACAACATTTTCCCCTGGTCTTGCAGGACTATTTCAGATGGGATTTGAAAAGCACCGGGGATGGGAAGCCCAGAAGTCAGCGCGCACCTTCAGACAGAGAAACGTCTTCAGCAGATTTCTGTGCCAAACCAGCGCTCAGCGATTCACCCACTGCTGCTGCGGCAGAAGGAGAGCCGGGCACCGTCCAGCTGCCCCAGGAAGACCCAGTGGGCTGCGATTTCATCTGCCAGACGTCATGAGGCAGGAGCTGGGCAAGCTGCCCCAGCCAGGCAACAAGCCACCCCAAGCACTAGCCAACGGGGACGGCTCGGTCCCCACAGCCCGGAGTACCGCGGGGTACCCGGGCATCCCCCTCGGCGGGCACTGCTTCCCGGCCAACCCAGCCAGCAAACACTGCGCGCATTTAGCGCGGCAGGGCCGGACAGTGGGGCATTTCATCAAACCATCGGAAAGAACACTCGGCTTTTGTCCCGCCTGGACAAAGGGGGTTTGTGAGTGCTGGCTTCCCAGCCCAAACCTGCACCTGTCGCCGACTGATCCCACTCGTCCCCCCCGAGCCCCGCGCCAGTGCTGGGGACCAGGCAGCAGCAAGAGCTTTGGTTCAGACTCAACTTGCTGGGAAGTTTCTCTCAGATTTCCAAACCCACCAAAAATCTTGTCAAAGAGTCACAGCCTCAAGCTCCACTCTTGATGGCATTAAAAAAAAATAATCCATAGATCTAAGGAAATTAGGGGTTTGTCTCCTTATTTTAGCTTCTATCTAAACCTCAGCATGCATTCCACTACCTCGTGTGCACCGCAAATCGCTTTTTAGTCTTCACTTGCTAATACCTACCCAGGAGGTCCCTGGGCACACGGGACCGTGCCGCCCTCTCCCATCACCACCACGAGAGCGGAGAACATCTCCCCTTTTACTAAGTGTATTTAAAAACCAGTCTGCTGCGGGGTAGGGACTGCAACATATGTACGAGAGCACTAAACCCAGGAGCTTAGAGATCATCCCTAATGCCGTACAGAATAAATAAGTCGGCGGGTCGGTTTAGCAGCTCCCCGATGCGGATACAGGCTCACGGAGGAAGGCGAGCTTTCCCCAGAGCCACAGGCGAAGGAGCTGCTCCTTTCCCTGCTTTGCTCATGAATCTTCTTCCTTTGCCACACATCTGCCCCCTGTACAACCCATCTGTGAGCAAAGCCGGGTTTGGGCAGGACCATCAGGCCTCCTCCTCTCACAAACGACGTCAGGGTGTTTGAGCAGGACGCAGAGCCCGAGCACTGCGGGATGGGATGGCAAGAACAGGGCTCTCCCTGCCAGGATTGCAAAAATCCTGCCTGATCCCAGGCTGGAGCAGGAGCCTTACAAGGGGTTTTCCTCCTCTAAAGCCCGCATCCACAAAGGCACAGTGATTTCAAGAGACAGCAACCCTCACAGCCCAGCCCCCCAGCTCTGAGGGGACCTATGGAGAGGAAGACCATGGTACCAGCTACTGCTCGCAGTGCCCTTTAGCACCACGGCTTCACTGGTAAATAACCTGAGCACTTATCTTATTTTCTAAATTAATGTGCTCAAGCGTGTGATTACAACGTACACAGGAAACGCTTTGATCTAAAAAAATAAGATAAGTTAGCTCATAACGTCTAAAGTAGCAGCTTAATGAGCTTCAAAACAAAATAATTAAAGTAGGCTCTTCGCATGGTTGTAACACAATACGGCTTCGCAGGAGCTGCGCATCGGAGTCCGCCGCTCTGCCGGCCAAGATATCCACATGATGGGAAGCACTACCACTGTGGAAAACACCCAAGGAGAAAACCTCTTCTAATGGGATTTTTAATGACCATCTCCCAAAGACCTCCACTTTCCCGGGAATGAAGACAAGCATTGACCCCACTGGAAACACCCGGATGACCATCCCTGTCCCTCGGAGAGGGCTGGGTGTCCACACAGGGCTGTGCAATCCCTCGGGAAATCCAGCCGACTCGGGTCTGAACTCCAGCACCATGGTCTCCTAGTAGAGCTGCTCTCGATTCACACCAGAGGAACTGAGATCCAACCCTGGCTTTGTCCCGGGAAGCCTCCGCCAGCGCAGGGATGCTCAGCCTGTCCCGAAACCTCAGCAGCCATACATGGGAACCAACCCAGGGAAAGCATGAAGGGCTTCCAAAACTCCAGTGACTCTTACAGAAATGGAGAAGATGAGAGAAATAAAGCTTCTAGAAGCAGAGAGATAGACAGATGGCTTTTATGGAGCAAGAAATACAATAAAGAAAAAAAATAGAAGCAGCAGAGCACTCTTTGAAGGTGTGAAACATCAGTAGAAGAAAGAAAAGAGCTGGGCGCGAGGGAGGGGAGCAGAGCGCAGGGCATCACCTGCCTGGCCGAGGCTCCGGCACGGTGCTGGGGGGCTCCCGGCACCCCCAGCTCCCCAGCCCGGCACTGGGGCCTGCCCAGCCCCACAGCAGGGACATCCCACTGATGGAGAAGGCTCACGGCTTGACACACTTCATGCGGAAAACCCAACGGCCCAAAATGATGGAGAAAAAGCCAAACCAAAAGAGAAGGCGAAGGCGGCGAGAATGAAATCCGGGGCAAAGACTCTTGATCCTTTCACGCAGAGGTTTAAATCCCCTTTTAGCACCGAGCAATCTCTTTTCCACGGAGAAGAGCGGTTCTCCCTGCCACAGCCGCCTCACCCTGCGCACAGCATCCGGGCAGCTCGCAGGCTCTCCCGCGCTGGCAGCCACGGGAGCAAAATCCCGCCGGATCAAGGTGAACGTGAGTCACTGAGCACGGAGAAAACACTGCGCTGTTTGTGGGCACACACCCTCCGGAGCCTAATTGCCAGTGAGTCAGATATCGCTGTGCTTTGCATCTCATTAAAAAAAAAAAATCCCCTTTGCGGGAGAGATTAAACTTTTCCGAGTGTTATCTCCAAAGGAGAGCCAGAGCCAGGCAGATCGGCGGTGACAGGAGATCTCCCGCTTCCCTCGCTGCTTTTTGCAAACCTCTGCAGTTTATTGCATCTCCCGCGGTATCTCGGCTTCCCGCAAACACTCCCCGTGCCGGGTCCACGTGTCAGCAGCCCCGCACCTCCAGAAGGAAAGAACGTGGAATCACAACCAGATGCCAGAGCAGAACTTCCCCAAGGAACCGTCCATAAGAAACGCTCCCGTCCCCATCCATCAAAATTAGCAAAATTTATTTTGCCAGAAAATACGTCACTTTGACGGGAACCCAGAATAAGTCCTGAATGTGTCACGTCGGAGGATGCTAAAGGAGTAGCAAGCCTCTTACGAAGCCGAGAAACAAGAAGATGAGTAACTCATCCTCACCCTTCCCAGAGAAAACTTAATAAGAAAACCTATGAAAGGCAACTACTTGCGGAAAATGGGTTTATCCTTCTCAGCAGCTCTTTTTAAAATAGCTCTTGCCAGCATCTGAAATGGCAACGCTTTCCCTGCGTAACGCCCAGCCGAGCTTCGGCTTCTGCCGGGGAGAGGCAGAGCCCGGCTGCGGTCCCGGCGGGACACACGGCCATGTGGTCTCAGCTCCCGGCATTAATCACCCACATGTCGGTGGGTACTTAAGTGGATGTCCTAATCCATGTCAATTAACTGACGCTTCATTACTCGAGTCCTGCAGAAGGAGGCGGAGATGCTATCGCAGGCACCGGGAGCGGGGCTGGGGTCACGCCAGCAATTACAGGAACACGTCCCCAAGGAGGCCGTGCGTGCGGTGGGGACGGCTTGTCGGGCAGGCAAATCCCAGGGGGGGAACCCGAGCTACCCCCCGACCTTGCCACATCTTCAACCCCAATGACACGCAGTCAAGTGGCAACATCAATTAGCGCCGTTTGCTCATAACAGAGCCTCAAATGCCGTGTGCTGAGCAAGGAGCCCTCAGCCCTCCCACATGAGCCACCGAAGCTTTACGCAGTCACCGAGCCAGCATTACGCAGCCACATTTCCTATTTATAGGGCTGTAAAGCATGGCTGGAGCAGGTATCACACGGAGATCCTCCTGAACATCCTGAGATGCTGCAGAAAGGGAGGCATGGCCAAAGCCCCTTATGGATGGGAGCAATCGGTCCCTGCCAGGTCATAGCTAAACTCCACAAAAGGGCTTTTCCACATTCCTTGCACGGCGTGTGCTGCTCTGACCACGTCCCAGGGCACATGGTGTGTCCCCCTTCGCCACAGGTCCTCACGCCAGCACATCCCCATCCCCTTGCTGCTCTCGCCCCATGGCATGTGTGCTCCAGCTTTTCCACCTCCAGGGTCCAGACTGGTATTTCTCTTGCAGGATGCATTTCCCTTGCAGGATGTCACTGCTCCCAGGCTATGTGTTGCTCCCGAAGCAGCTTCTCCTCAGCCTTTATTGGAACCTAGCAGAACTTGCAGCGCTCGCAGCCCAGCCAGGCAGAGGGAAGCGTCACCGCTCCCAGCAGTGGCCTAGCCTCATCCCATGGACTGCCTTGCCTGGGTAAGAGCGGATCTGCAGCCGAGGTTCTGCCTCTCCTTGATGCCAGCCATCTTCTTCGTGAGGATCCAGCCAAGGCTTCCCATGAGATGCAGCACCAGGGAATGGCTCTGGCTCCACACAGCACCGTGCAGGACTGGGCAAGGGGGGTGCTGCTGGAGCACACCAGCACCATCGCTCATGGGGATGCACCAGCAGCCACCAGCTGAATAGACACAGAGCTGCTGGGGGTGCAGTGATGCTTCAAGGAAAGCAAAGCTGCTGAGAAAGACCTTCAGAGCACACTTCAACAAAAATCATCGCATGTTAAAGCAGATCTCCTGCCCACACATCATTTCCAAGTCACAATGAAACATTCTGCAGATCAGAGTTGAAAAGGAACACTTTATGAATGATGAGCTTTATTTTTTTAAGTTCATCTAATTTCTCCAGGACAGCCAGCAAAGGTGGAGGGCTGGGGGAGCCTCTGCCGCTGAACTTTGGTAGGGTGCTGGCCCGAAGGTGGTCAGTGATCTCAAAGAGAGAACCAGAGCCAGGCTCGAAGGCCTCGTCAGGGATGTTTGACCCACTGCTCTGCCAGGAAGGACCTCGAGTGAGTCCCCAGTGGGTGCCTCAGCCTCCTGCCCTGGGCACTCAGCACTTGCTGACCCCATCCCTGCTTATTGCCTTGCCGCTGCTCGTCCACCTCCAGCCAAGCTGGATTTCTTCTCTTTTTACTGCTGTTGCTTGGTACCAGAAAGGGCAAACCACTGGGCGCTGATGAGAGGACACCTCCTCCTGCACTTGCTGTGGGTCTCCATCCTGCTCCATGAGCATCACACCCCGGAGCCTTGGTCCCAGCAAGAGCTTTGCCGCAGCATCGCCGGGTCCTGCTGCCCATCCATGAGCAGTGCGGGTGCTTCACCTCCAGCTTGGGTGATGGAGAGAGACAAAGCCTCGTGAGAAACACCCCTTGGTCCCCACTGACGTCCCACGGCGTGGCTCCATGTGAAGGCATCCAACGCTGCACTGGAAGGTGGCTTTAGAGCAGCTTCCACTGCTGCTGAGGCCACAGAAAGGAATTGATAAACCCAGAGAGCAGCAGCAATTCAGTGGCAGCCAAAACCTCATTTCACGAGGAATCCTCATAAAACCAAATTAATGTTGAAGGATGAAGGCAGGTAAACCTCCCACAGTTAAGTTCAGGCCACAGAGACTCAGTTTAAATCTCCCAGCAGTTCTGACTTAATCGATGCATTTCAAAGTGAAATTAGATGAAGTACATCTCCATCGCAGGAAATTATGTAAGCTATCAAAGTCTGTAGGTGCAGGTCTCGGTAAGAAGAGCCACAGGAAATATTCATATCTACTCAAATGCCATTTTTAAGGAGGCAGTTCGGGTCCAGGGTTTTACATCATTCCAGTGAAAAAATTCACTCTGATGAAAAACATGTGCCCAAGCTGAAGAAGGGCCAAGTGGCAGCTTCAGGAGCATCCCCCAGAAAACCTGAAGCAGCTGCTGAGGAACCTGCTTCTGGTGGGACCATCCAGACGGGAAGAAAGGAATGAAGGAGGGAAAACCCCTTTTGTTCTAAACAAGGGGTTGAGAGTGCTGCTGAGGCTGCTCCATCCTCCTTGCTGATCCTGCCCAACACACTTGGCTTCCAGGAGCTAGCCCACTAGAAGAGCCGTGGTCTCCAACCCCAGCCCTGTTGGGCCTGCACGGCTGTAACCCACTTCGTCACCACCAGCCCTTAACGAGAACGACGGGTTCTGCAACCCGGGGTGGAGCAGCTCCCGCTCCTCCGGCTCAGCATATTGATTCCCGTAATCTTTCCTCCCAGTCCTTCTCCTATTAGCTATATTTAAAGGCTTAAGCATGCATACATTTCCATAATGAACCTCAGCCCTGTCGGAAGTCATATGGATTATTCACACCCTACGGAGCTGTTGTGCGAAGCCGCTCTCGGTGCTCGCCGCCGCCCTGTGTACATACATCGAGATATAAATGTAAATAAACCGTGCTGGGAGACCTCGCGGGTCTGGTGAGGAAAGGCAGGAACACGGTTACGGGGCCACCTGGAGAGCTGCTCTCCACCTCGCCGTGGTTCCCCTTGACAGGCTGGGCTTGGAAGGAAAACGAGCAACTCCTGGCTGTCAGCAGATGACTCTTAGGGAAAGCAGAGCTGAGCTGAGGTGCTACAGCATCCGGGCCCGGCAGCTCTCGCGTCGCGGGGGCTGGCGATGTGGGGCAGCCCCCAACGCACCCCAGGCGAGCGGCTGCACCAGCACCGTGCTGGCTCCCATCCATCACCCCACCGGAGACACCACAGAGGCAACGCGGCGGCTCCAGTGTTATTACAACAATTATTCATGCTCTGGGGAAGAGGCTGCTAAAGACCAGCGCCGCTCCCTTTGCCTCATCTGTGAAATTGCTGCCAGTTAGGAGGTACGAACCGCCGCATAAAAGTGCAGTTTATTCAAGCATTATTGTGGCTGTTAAGTATCATAGCCGGTGACACTAGATGAATTTCTGTGGCAATCAATTCACCCGGGAGCAGCCGGCTCAGCCCCTGCGTGGATGCGGGATGAGTAAGGACTCCTCAGCGGAGGCCATTAACTCCCACCGCTCGCTGCTCTCATTACTTCCCAGACTGCAAGGCTTGCATCTTTGACGAGCGGCTGCATCTACATCTGACAGCGTGAACTTGACGAGAGAAATTCATGGAAAACGTTTGCTTTGGCAGTAACTACAAGGCCCATAAAGTTTCCTCAGAGCCGGCGCGCAGGGATGTGTGCTCTTAATGAGTTGTTTTATACAATCGGGAAGAAATCGCGAACAGTGTTTTTACTCGTACTGCAAATCGCTCCGGAGCTAAACACTGTAAAAATCGTGGCATATTGTTTAAAATATTACATTTGTCGCTCTGGAAGGGAAGTCCTCAGCCAGAGCCAGAAGCCAGGCAGACGGCGCGCTGCAGAAAGCTGTCGTGCCCTTACCGGCAGGCGCAGGCACTGACGCAGGCGTATGCACGCACCCATATGTCGGTGCACATTCGGGAGGCGATGGAGTAGCCACCGTCCCCCCAGATAACACACCTTTGCCCCACAGCACCCACACCCGCATCCCTGGCACCTCGCAGGGGCTTCGAGGGGCAATGCCGCCCAGCCAGCCCTGCCCCTTGCGCTGCTCGGAACCCGGGGAGCGGCGAGCTCTGCTTCCTGACAGCCAGGGCAGAGTAACTCCGAGGGCTTCGGGTCTGCAGGTCTTGCCCTGCTCAGCTGGAGAGCAAGACTCGCCCGCAAGGTCACGGAGCTGCCGCTGCCCGGGGCGAAAGGAATCCGACTTGAAAGGAGCAGTAAGGTACCATGTCCCTGCGGCTGCCAGAGCTCCAGGCAGAGGCTGCACGGGGTGAGACGGGTGCTGTAAAGGTCTATTGCTTCTCTTGGAGCTATTTTTCTAGCAGTCTTCAAGAAAATGAGGGGAAACGACATGGGAAATGTCAGAAATAAAGCCAGAAGCAATTAGAGTTGGAGAGAAGCGAGAGCAGCAGGCAAGGTTAGCAGTAAAGTTATCTCTTATTAAAAATAAAACGCGGAGGGACTGGAAGCTGATGAGGTGGTACAGAGGACAGCCTGGCGCTGAGGACCCAGGATACACAGCAAAGAAATTCGCAAGGCGAAGCGAGGAGAGAAGCGACCGGAAGGCTCCTGTTTTCATTGCTAAACTCTTCACAAAAATAAAAAAGCAGAGGGCGTCCTCTGTTTCCAAGATTACAGTCTTCTGCTGGCTCCAGCCTCGGCAAACAGCCCTCCAGCTCCGCGGGGCTTCGCATCTGCCACAGACCACATCCGAACGCCAGGCACCCCGAAAACCACTGGGGGGGCTTTCCCTAGGAGTAATTCCTAAGGTCACTACATCACCGCAGGCTCCCTGGAGACTCTGTCCTTCCCACCACGCAGCAGCGCATCCTCAGCAGATGGATGGACGTCTCCAGTGGCAGCACGAAGGTGCTCCCGTGCCATCAGGGCGTGTTGGCCAGGGGCAGGGGACGAGGCCAGGGGCATCGGGAGCTCACTTGCCACCTGTGCCCCTGGAACACACGAGTGTAAAACAGAAGCCGAGGGCCTCCCCCGGCTCCCCGGCACAGACAAAACCTCACCTCGAGCTTCACCCCCCAGGACTCCAGCCAACGCTGAGGCAGAGGGACAAAGCCACCAGACACTCCAAAGGGCGACGGACAAAGGCCTCTTGCATCACCTGCATCCCACCCGCGGCGTCTGGGGGGCCCTGCCCATCTCCCCCCCATCTCCTGGCCCCCAAAGCAGCAGCCATGTTCTGCTGGAGCAGGGGGATGATGGGCTCCCCTGGTTACATCCAGCTGCTCACCCCGCAGCCCTCCGGGGTCCCACTCCCTGAGGAGCGGCCGCAGAGCCCGCTGTGAGCTGCGGGAGCGGGACCCCTCGCCTTGGGGACCCCTCGCCTTGGGGACCCCTCTCTGCAGCAGCCAGACCCGCGGGACCCGCAGGACGCGGATGCTCCGCGGCGCGCAGGCTCGGGGCGGGCG
>VZZY01015736.1:246535-356813 GCA_013400335.1 Eurystomus gularis
GGCTGCAGCGGGCTCCACCCGCCGGCCGTGCGAGCAGGCGCAGGCTGCCCGGGAGAGCCGTGCCCGGCATCCTGCTCCCCGCCGAAAAGAGGCAACGAGAGTTTCCACTCCTGACCCGGCACGTCTGTTCTGCTGGGAAAATGTGGAGCCAGCGAGCGCTGATCTGCTGCTGGTCTCCCCAGCAGCCGCCGCCTCCTCCGGCTCCCGCATCGGAAGAGTTGCAGCCGCCACCGAATTTCCTTCAGCGGAAAGTTCGTGCCTTTTTTTTGCTCTGTGCTCGTTTGAAGACGAGAGAGCACAAAGGGTGAACGTGTGGGGAAAGCCTTCGGTTACTGTAGGACGTGTTTCATCAGGGCCTGATACATTTTCTCTTTCCAGTACGAAGCTGTATTATTCCCATCGCTAGCGTGTTGAAAGAGAAGTGTCTCTCCTGAAAGACGAGCTGCTTTGGATGGTCGCTGCTCAGTTGCTGCAATAAGAGAAGCGTTGGTATGAATTTGGGGACAGACTCTTCGAAGCTGCTCGTGCCCACGAGTGAAGGATGGGATGGCAGCGTGCAGAGCCAGGACCACGGGGACGGTCCCCACACTGGAACAAGACTCTGATGCACCTCAACGCGCGCAGGGCCGGCGAGGAACGGCCATCTCAGCAGCCACGGGTGCTTTGTTCCACAGTCACACCGCAAAGCAAGACTCGAGTGGAAAAGAGTCTCTCCCCGCTGCCTTTCTGAGTCACTGCGGTTCTTTTCTGTCTCCCTATAAACTTACTCTAGAGCCAGAAGGAGCCTCCTTTGAGCAAGGCAGCCCAGTGAAAAGTCAGCAGAGTTCCTACAGCGCCTCACAAGCCCCTGCTCCTGCCCTGTGCTCCTGCTGGAGCAGCTCCAGCTGCCACTAGAAGTGCTGTGGTTCAGCACCCAAAGCCCCACAATATTTGGAGTTGGATTCCTGGTCAGAAGGAACCTGTTTTGGGAAGGATGAAATCTCGGGGGTTGGCCTGAAGCACAGTTTATCCCGTGAGATGTCTGTTGCTGGGCAGGCAGACCTCTCCTTGCCAAGCCCAGGCAGAACCAGGGCTACAAACGTGCCCTGGATAATGGCCAGGCTGGTTCTTGGTTTTTCCCAAGCAGGCTTCTGACCCCCTGGGGTGGTTTGGGCACAGCTCCCTCCAAGCCACCGATGAAATCCTGACTTTCAGGGCAGGCAGCCTGCATTCAGTGACAGTGCAAGGTCAACGACAGTCCCCTCTCCATCTCCCCATAACGAGGCCAGTTACAAACTGGACCACAGCCCTGCCCAGTCCAAGCTCCCATCCCTCTGCAGCCTGGAGGGAGGCGGCCATGAGACCCAGAGACACTCATTACATTGAAAACCGTGATTGTACATGCGATGTTCATAGCTGCAAATTCCACCAGCTCCAGCAAAAGCTGGTATCAAAGCCCCCCAGCCACCCGGACGCAGTCCTTCCGCAGGCTGCGTCCGTAGGGACTTGAAAGAGAAAGCTCGGCTTTACTGCAGGCCCAGAGGCTTTGTCATCCGTTAAACCCAGCTCACTAACATGAAAGATCTTTAGAGAGAAGGAGGGAAGAGCGTGCGATTGTCAGCCTCCTAAGAGTCTGTTCTGAAGCCTGAGAGATACTGGAACGCAGTTAAGTAGAAGACAATCAATTAAGGCTTAAATAAACCCAAACGAGCAAACATTAATGAGCGCTATCTTGTATCTGAAACAAATCCTCTTCACTCATCCCCACTTAAAAAAATACTGCTTCCCCATTTGTGCCAAACACACAGAGCTGAGGGGACTGGGCACTGGGGGACCCAGCCTGGGGTGGGGGGACAGGAGCGTGTCCGGGCAGCTCTGGGTTCGGCAGCAGACTGAGCTTGAGGAAGGGGGCTGGAGGCCAACACGGAGCTTTCTCTTTATTTGTTCGGCTAGAACTGTCTGCTATACCTCTCCATACATTAGTAGGGCAAGAGAACCGCCATGTGCTCTCACCACCAGCTTTCCTCTGGCCCTGAGCCTCTTCTAGAGCTTCTAGCCTCCACCCTGCATTGAAACGTCACCAGCCAGGAGCTCCCAGCATATTTTTGAACCAGAAAAAAAAAGGAGGTATCAAAGGGGAGTTGAGCCTTTCAACAGTACCAAAGCAACCGTGCGCACAAAGCTTTTCTATCTAGGCCATTATTTGGGTTCAGGGCTGGCTGGAGATGCTCAGAGTGCAAACCTCGCAGGGAGGGAGATACTTGGCTGGAATTTGGGCAACCTCGCTGCCCTGCGCAGAGCCCTGCCTGCTGCCGGGCCGGGCGACACGCGAGACACTCGCTTCTGCGCCTTCCTAAAATAGCCAGCGAAGGGTTTTTAGTGGCATTTGAAAGGCGGATTGATGCCGGCCAGCAATCTTGGCCCCCTTTGTCTGGCTCATTGACTCAGCAGCGCTGGCAGGGCTGCCGAGCACGGGGCGGGTGGCAGGCGACGGAGCAGCCCGCTGCTGGAGCAGGAACTGTGAATTATCCCTCCATTTAAGTAGGAGGGAAGGAAGTCATTAGCGAACTCATTTGTCTAACTTGTTCTCCTCAGAGTCATCTCTCCAAAAGAGTAAAGTTCCTGACGCGGGCGCAAAGCTGTGAGCGCTGACTGGAACCGGGTGCCGCGCTGCGATGCTCACGCAGCCCCGGAAGAAAAGAGAGGTTTTTCCCTAGGGTCTGAACTGCACTTCCCAGGTTTCCCATAGCACCCACCCACCCACGCACCCACCATGAGCTTCGGTAGGTGTGGGCAGCCCGTGGGTGCTGCCGACCGTGGTGGGGGAGCGTTGCCAGCTGTGCTGCGCTTCACCCACTGAGTTCTTGAGGCAATATCAGTTAATTTGCCTCTGAGTGGAAAGAAAGACGCTGCCCTGGCTACACTTGCCAAGGAGGAGTGAAAATTGTCTCTTCAATAGAAATAGGTTGTCATTACCCATTTTCCTTTCATATGGAAAGAGCAGAAGTGTTACTTAGAGCTTGTGGAGAAGAGAGGAGTATAATGCAATTTCTACCTCCTTGTAGCATCGTACTTTGGTTTTTCAGCCCAGTGCTGACAGGGAGTAGGATTCTGGAACGCACCCAGCAGGTTTTATACTCCGAGCAGCTCTTAGGGGACTCTGAGACTTGTATCCACTTAAGAAAGCATCCCCCAAGGTCTCAAACTCCTCTACTGGTCTTGATGGGACTGTGCATCAAGGCACAGCTCCAGCTCCAGCACGCCAGACCCCCAGAAGGACAGTCACGAGGCAGGGGAGCTGGAGGGGAGGGCTGGGAAGATGTGAAAAAGCTGGAAACAGCTTTCATGGGGCACATCTGCCCATTTTACAAGCCTGAAAGCCCCCGCAGCCGCACGGAGCCTTCCTGCAGCGTGGGCTGCCTGCCCAGGGGATGTTACCCAGCCTCCCAGCCCAGCTCGCTTTTCCAGGGAAGCACACGATGGAGCCACTTCTGTCTCGGAAGCCCTTCCTCGAGAAGAGGAGGCAGAGCATCCTGCCTTCGGTGACTAGTGAACTAGGGACACTAGGATGTGCCTTGCACGCCCAGCTCTATTTGTCCAGCACCACAAACCAGCACCACGAACCAGCACGGGAGGCAAGGGGAGTCGCTACCCAGCGACCAGACAAATACCCCGCACAGTATTTGTCTGACTATGCTGCTCTCATGCAATTTCTTCTTTTTTTTTAATCTAAACATTGCTAATCAGCTTCTTCAAGCTCCAACATATGCCCTATAAATATCCCTTGTGGAAGCAAAAGCTGTCTCATATGTGTACGCAAGACAAAAGAAAAAATTAGAAAGCATGAAGCCCTGACTTAGCAGCCCAGTAGCATAATTAAACTGGAGCCTGAGAGATCAGAGAAAGAAGGAACAAATGCCTCCCTTTCTCCACGTCCTTAACCCAGCCCCAGAGCCTGCCACAGCCCCGGTACCTCAGTCCCTGACAGATGCAGACTTTGTCCGGGCTCAGGTGCTTGGTGTCACTCCTGCAGATCTCTTATAAGCCACCCAAAGGGCCACTGGCAGCTGTTTGGATGGGGACTGGACAGGGATGGTGTGGGGACAGAGCTGGGGAGCGCTTCATTCTTGGAGCTAAGCAGGAAGCTTGGTGCTTTCTCTTCTTGACATTTTGCAACTGCCCTGAGGTGCTCTTACGATTCCTATTTCAAGTGCTTGCTTCAGAAATCTGTGGGGCCCTGGTAGAGCTCAGTGGAGGGTGGCATGTCCTGATTCTCTGTTTGCCTCTAAATGGGACAAGATGGGGACAAGCTCCTCGTGCAAGGTACCTGCAGGCACAAGTATCCTGAATGTAGCAGCAGTACCGTGTGGATGGAGCTCCTCTGGCTCTGCTTCTATTCCAAATAGGAATGATGGGCTCTGATAGGAATAAGCTCAGATCCATCGCTGCTCTCTGACTGCCTTCCCAGCTTGCATCCCCCACCTCCTGCCCGGGCTGCACAGCCCTGACTGAAGCAGGACCCTGAGGACACACGAGTGTCTGAGCAGCTTAATTGCCTTCAGCACAGGCACCAAGAATCCACCTTCTCCCCCCTGCTTTGTGTTCGGGTATCTTTTGTGGAGACACAGCAGCTCTTGGCACCTCTGTCCCAGGGTAGGCAGGGGCTGCAGAGGCAGCGCCGGGATCAAAAGCAAACCCCTAAGAAACAGCCCTTGCAGGGGACTGGAAACTGGGCTTTTAACGGCTGGAGAGGGAACCTGCCTTTGTTAACTCCACTGAGAAATCCGTGGCATCATTAGGAAGGTGACCCTGGCCTCGGCATTGCCATGGTTTCCCCAGGTCTGACGTCTGGCTGCTGCAAGGTGAAGCAAGGTGGCTCTCCTTCGCGCCCGGGCTGGGGGACATCAGCAACCCGGGGATGTGAAACTAAAGCAGAGGTGCTGTTACAGGGTGCAGTGCTTCGCACGGGTCCTCATGGGGAAACGGAAGCTCGTCCATCCTGGTGTGCTAGATGGGATCAGGCAAACAAATCTGAGAAGAGAAATGCAGCAGGACGGGCGTTCCGTGAGAACCTCTGCGGGAGAGGGGGCTCAGGCCGTGGCAGGAGGTCCAGCCCTACGGTTCCTGGTGTAAAGAGGTTTTCTTAAGCTGGAGGCCTGATGCTAAGCCCGGCTTATTTCCAGCTCTGGTGTCACTGTACTCATCTCTCATGCATCCCTGGCTGATGAACTTTCCCGGCTCTCCATTGCTGGGAGGTGGCGCGGAGGATAACGAAATTAGAACACTTGGTTTCATAAATGGTGTGTGCTGCTTAAGCCCTACGAACATCTCGAGCAGGGCTGTTATAGATTCCCTTTGCTTTGGCTATATTTGTCTCATAAATCTCAGTGATGTTGACAATTGGACACGGTTTAATTTTGCAAATCTGAGGAATGATCAGGCCAATTTAGTTCACATTTAAAGCATTTGTGTTCACATGCTGGAAAGCCTTTTTTCTTCCTTGCTCCTTGCCTAAGGCCCTTATTATCTGCCGGTGCTATTTATCAATGCACAGCAGGTATATTACAGTAAGGTCTCTTTCGTAAAGTGATACACAATAATAATTCCTGTTCCTCATCTGCTCAGCAAGAAAAGTGAGACCGACCCTCATGCATGTCAGTATTCCTGAGCCGCGACATTTTTATATTACTGTGGGAGAAGTGATTTAACTCAATAAGCCTTTCTCATAAATGGCAATAGTTTTATAAAATGAAAGGAGGCGCGTGCGAATTAACACAACGTTTCCCTTCAGCAACGCCGCTCCCAGCCCTGCCTGGGCTGTGGAGAATGCTGAGGGACCCCCCGGCAGCGGTGGGACTTATCCCTTTGCACATGGGGCTGCTTCACCAGGACTGGGAAACCTCTCGCCAGGTGGGAGATGCTGCGTTTTGGGGCAGATAACTTCCATTTTTGCTCCTGAAGCGCATGAGATGGAGCAGTCTTTAATAACAGCTTGTGCCTCTGAAAAATCCCCTCCTCCTCCTCCTCCTCCTCCACACGCACGTAACCGCTCCTCACCCCCTCTCAACACGGATTTGTGTGTGTTTGGTGAAGGAATGCGCAGACCGATTATGCCATTGAGTTGGCAGCCGTGCGGGTGTCGGTGCCGCGCCGTGGCCCGCAGGACGCTGCCGGCTCGCGGCGGCAGCCGAAGCTGCCTGAGTAGGACGCTTCTTCCTCGGGCGTGTAATTAAATGCTCGATGAAGTGTCTGGAGATGTCTGCACGCCTGAAAAGCACCACCGAAAGTACAGTCAGGGCACGCATTTCCCCATCAAAGTTATGAAGGAGGATCATGTGGATGCAGGAGCTGGAAGGAAGCAAGTCCTGTAGGACCAACAACCACCAGCCTGCGTGTCCTGGGTACCAGAGCTGGGCTGGGATCCGCAGGAAGCCTTGGCAGAGCTGGAGCAAGGCTCCACAGCTCCTCCAAGCTGGTTTTGCCCTCGGAGCCATGGCCTCTGCAGAGCAGAGGGGATGATTTAACAGGCTGCCTTTCTTTGAGCACAGAGAATGTGGTTTTTGTTTGGCTTTCTCCTCCCCCGGGGACTGAAGTTTAATATTACCTTCCCATTAATTTATACGAGAACATTTCCAAATAGTAAACCGCCAATAAATTAGTAATGCTGATCTATAAAAGGAAAAAAAATGGTCTGTTGCGAGTTTATAGCCCTGTGGGAAAGCCATTAAAGAGAGGCCTCCTGATCATGGAGCTCCGGGGAGGCCGGGCAGGCTGAGCTTCGGGCTGGGGACAGCACGGCTGCGGGTATCCGCAGGGAACGGGCTCACCCCGGGCTGCAAGGCTGTTGGGAATCCTTCACCTCCGCCCAGCGTAAAGCCTGACACGAGGTGGTTTGTCTCATTGCAGACCAATATTGCCTTTATCGCTGATAAACCTCTCGTACAGAAATAGGCTCGCAGGCAGGCGCCGGGTGACGTGGGGCTGCAGGACTCCCGTCCACAAATGAAACTCAACCCTGCAGCTCCTTCCCTCCTTCCCGAGGATGACGGCTCGTGTGTGTGCGAGCTCTCCCTGTAACAGCCACTTTAAAAAGAAGTGGAGTTGATTGATAATTTTCCCACTGAAGAAACCCGAAATGAAATAAATAGGATTTGACATCTGAGGCAGCGATGCTCCCCTGCTGCTCTCCGTCACGGCACGGATGCGCCCGCTGTGGCTCCCACCAGTCTGCAGCTCAGGTCTCCACCAGTAATAGATGGAGCAAACAGGGGATGGAAACCTCGTTCCTTCTGTGTTTCTCCGTGTGTTCAACATGTGGTTCAGGACCCGCCCCTTGCTTGGTACCAGCATCATGAGGCACTTGGTACTGCCTGCTTCCTGGAGAGGCTTCTTCCAGCAGACACAGCGACTGGCTGCAGAGGAGATATTGAGGCAAACTGGTCCTGAAATCTGTCATTTACACAGCAAGGGAAAAACCTCTGCATGGCTTTTGCTGCCCAGCCGAGTTCCCTCTCACCCAGCAGCCAGGCGCGGTTTCCCGTGGCTGCCAGGATAAAAGCAGAATGACCCTTTTTGCTTCATCCTTTCTGTGCTTGGCCTTACATCTCACGGTCTTTATCACTGTGGAAGGAGCGGTGGACAAGCGGATCTCTGGTTTGGGTGCAGGCAGGCTGGGATGCTCAGGATAACCGCGGTCCAGCACATTCCCTTCTCCAGCTCATCCCTTCCCCAGCCGAGAGGCAAACACGGACATTGCCCAGTCCAGGGGGATGGGGAAGGGAGTGTTGATCTCTGCTGCCGAGACCCCTCACGGCACAGAAGAAAAGCAAGTGCTTTGTGGTTGGTTTTTAAACATGCTCCCCTCCAGCATCTCTTTGTCAGAGCCAGACAGGAAAAAAAGCACAAAAATATTCCCAACGACCAAACCAAAGGCGATGAAAAATGAATGAGAAGACAATCCAGCCTGGAGAGAACAAACAAACTATCTGGAGCAAATAGTTTATTTTAAGGTGCTAACAAATTTGTTCCAGAGGCCTGTAGAGAAAAAGTCAGGTACCATGCAGCCAGCCTGTCCCTTATTTATAGAATAATTACGATGATTTATTAGCTGTGATCAGAAATATATTTATGGCGTGGAAGTTTTCAGCCATATTTCAAGTAATTCACCTCCTCGCACAACTCCCCATCGCTGTCATCCCAGCTCTGCTTTTTCTTCCCCTTGAAACCTGCTTGCGTGACAATTTATGGCTTTGTTTGTGGGAAAAGCAGGTGTCTTGCTCCAGAGAACAAAAGCAAAACAAGTGCTCAAGGGTAAAGCCCTCTTGCCAGCAGCCCCCAGCAGCTCGCTGTGCCAGCAAAGGCAGCTCCCATGGCACGGCAACATCCCCGGCTCTCCTGGCACCGTCCTTTGGCAGAGGGCCGTGGCTTTGTCCCCAGACCCGGCTGCGTTACCCCGAGCCCAGCCAGGCATCGGGCAGAGAGTGTCCCAGCAGAGTCATCTACCACCCAGTGAGGCTTCTGGGCTCCTTCCCCCCGTGGTACCACAGATGGGGAGGGGACAGCCAGCACCCATCCCGTCCTCCGCAGGGTTCCTCGGAGCTGCCTCCACAACAGCCAGAAAAACCACCTTGGTGTTCTGATGCCATCCCCAGAATATACGCTTGTCCTCTCCCTGCTCCTGCTGCTTGCTTGTGTTTTCAGGACAGGGAGGAAGTAAACACTCTCAGAAGGACGCCAAATGTAACAAGTTTGGGAGAAACACCTAAATATTTGTTCTCTGCCCCAGTCAAAATACTAAATATTTTCTTTCTTGTTTTCCAGACCAGCAGCTCTGAGAGGAGCGAGGGGCAGCCGGGCTGGTGGGCTGGGAGGGACCGGGCAGGGCTGGGGGCTCGGGGAGCCCCCGGGGGTGCCTTCAAAGGAGTGCCTGGTTGCATCTGGAGTTGGTGCCACCCGGCTGGCACCCAGCAGGAGGGGGAAGCTGCGAGGTGCTGGCAGCCGTGACCGTGCTCTGGCAGCACCCTGCTCGGTGCACGGGCGGCTGTTCTCCAGGGATGGAGCGTTGGCTTTGGGAAGTTGCTGTGAGGTCATTTCTGCAGGGTAGGATGAGTTCCCACCCATGGAGCGTGTGTGCACGCTTTGCATGAGGGCTCACGTGTGGACTGAGCGCGTGAGGCTGCAGACAGACAGACAGACAGACAGACAATGAGCCACAGGATTTGTGCACCGGCCAGGCATGGAGGGGATCTGGGATGCTCATCTCTGCAGTTACCTGCTTCAGATGTCTCTGCCGCTTTCTATCACATCCAGCCCACACTGCAGAGTTTTATTTAAGCACTTCTGCCCTTGTCTTCTTTTTTTTTTTATCTCACAATAAAAGCAAGCTGTTATTTCCACTTAGTTTCATGCTGCACTCATTCATCCCCCTGGTACCCGCGGGGCTGGTGAGCCGGAGACTGTGCCAGCACTTGAATACTGAGGGGGAAAAAATGGTCTTAAAGTTTGGAGGCCCTTAGGAGTGAAGGAAGTTTGATGCTGCTGGAAAGACGAGCTGCCGCAGCTGAGGTCCTGCTGCAAAGCGATTGCTTCTCATCAGCTCTGATTTGCTCACCTGCACAGCCTCAGGACTGGCTTATGGCACAGATATCCCCTCCTGCTGCCGTGCTTCGCTCCTCTTCAGGGCCTGCTGTCTGGGAAGCTTGGACTCTGCTTTTAAAAGGCAGTTGCATTTCACCGGCCAAAACACTGGATTTTATTACAAACCTGGGATTGCAAACTTCATACAAGGGGATGAGCCCCTATAGTGGTGCCAGCAGCATCAGCTCCCTCCTTCAGGGCACATGGGTTGGGGCAAAGGGCAGGCCAGAGGTAATTAGCCACGCTTAGCTGGCCACCAAGCCCTGCTCCTGCCCTCGGGAACCCTGATGTGGGAAACCTCTTCCAGGAGCTTTTACTTCACGCCCTCTTAGAGTAACTGGTACTTCACACGCCCAGGACCAGATGTAAAGCCTGACACTGGTAGGATTAATGACCAGAGAGCACAAACAGCTCCATTATGGTGTGGGAATCAGATGTATCTGGGAGCAGCCACGATATAATTTGGTTCATTTGTTAAAATAACATATACAAAAAGCAAGCCCATTCTCAAGGCCTCAGAAGACAAATAAGAAGGATGGCTCTTGTCCCGGGTGGCATTTGTTTTCATTAAGTGCGTGGAAGAGACCTGATGGAAGCGGAGAGCCTGATTGTTGAGTAACCTTGTTGACTCTGGAAAAGTCAGAAGCTTTCAAAGCGGAATTAGCAAACCAGCTCAATTAAAATGAAATGAAAACCAACCGAAGGCTTAAACTTCCATGTCCCTCAGCTTCTCGCCCGTGTTGGTGACTCTCCAAACATCGCCTTTCCACTGAAGCCACCCACAGATGATGTGTTGGTGCCGTGTGAGAAAAGCTCTCTGCACGGCTGGAGAACCAGCAGCTGGAGCTTCCTACCTAAAGGGCGACCAACCAAAATAAGCTTTTGGTTCCTCTGGCTTATTTAATTCTTTGAGCTTCATTTCGCGTCTGGTCCCAAGGTGCCAAAATTAAAGGGCTTTATGCGCTAAAACGGTTTGGAAATTTATGACTTGTGGCCTGATATTCTCCTGGTGCCTTTTTGTGACATCCATCTTTCTGCCTGGTTTTCCCAGAAGCAAAACCTCACCAGTCTCTTCCCTGAGATAAACATCTTTCCCCAGCCCTAAACCACCCAGAAATACCCTCAGGGCAGGAGCCGGTCCTGCAAAGGGAGCTGTCAGACACTCCCGCTCCTCGGCAGGCTGCCCGTGAATTCTTGGGAGCTGGTTCTGATCTGCCATTAACCTCATGCCTGGCCCTGGTCCTTGGTGGAGGCAGCCCTGAGGACGTGGGGCCGAGTCTGCCTCTGGAGGAGTGTGTCCTTGTCCCCAGCCCGGCCTCTCTTCTCGCTCGGTCAGCTTTGCTAAAGCTTGTCAGCTCGTCCTCCAAATCTTCTTGGCAATAAAGTCAGCCAGGGCAGCTTAATGACTTTGAGAAACAGGTTCAAAAGCGCCTGGCCCTTTTGCCTCCTAATTAGAAGTCCTCTTCCCTTATACTTTCAAGGTCACGGCTCCTCTTCCCATGTCTAATTATGACTCTAGGCTTATGTGCTCTTTGACTGGTCCGGCTTATCCACCCGTGCTTGCTTTGCTGCAGCTCCTAATCATGACCTAAAGCAGCTCCGAATACTGGCCACCATCCCGACGTGCGTGTCCTGTGATGGACGAATGAGGCCCCGGAACACCCCCACTGTGGGCTACGGGCAGGAGCTTGATCCGGGCAGGAGGCAGGGATGGGGAGAAGCTTTTCTTGCTTAGGCTGAGGGGATGCTGTGCGGTGAGGAGGGACGAGCGACAGCCGAGGGACCTGCACACAGGGCATGGGGTGATGCGGGCAGGGGCAGTCCAGCCGGGCACCGACCCCTCTGCCCGCTCCTCTCTGCACATCTGCAGGCCGGTTTCCCCCTTTTCTCTGCAGGAAAATCACTGAGAAACGTTCCCTTTTCCCCCATTCCTTTGGGCTGCAGGGCTGGCCCCAATCACTCTGTTAGTGCCACGGCTCCTTCTGCTCTGGCCCTTGCGGGACACATCCCCCAGGCACCAGCAGTTAATAGGAGCATCCCTGAGCTGCTTCAGAGACCTGTCCTTCTCCACAGTACCTGCCGGGTTATGTACAGCAGAGAGAAAAGGTGCCTCACCGGAGCCTCTGCCAGCTTGTCCCTCTGATGCCTGAGATTTTTTTGATAAGCTCCTTGTTTCCCAGGCGTAGAGTACAAAACTATTTTTCTTGCACAGAGCAGACAAGATGTTGAAATGTTTTTTCCTGTGATAACTGAAAGGGGAAGAAATCCTGCCTGCGATTCTTGTCAAGTCGAGGATCTCTTTGTAGTTCAGTGAATCATTTCATCCCCAATGTTAATTTAAAAGCAAACAAACAGAGCTGAATGCATTTGATAGTAGAATTATTTCCAGTACATTTCAGGTTTTGTTGTGCCGTGTTGCAATATGCGGCTGCATGGGCATTGCACGGCGGAGCTGAAGGCAGCCCTGGCCTGGCTGCACCCCACTGAACCCCACTGCACCCCACTGAACCCCGAAGACTCCAAGCTGGATCCTGCAGAGCAGCTGAGTCCCATGCCAGGAGAGCAGCATGCGCTGCTGCTCCCAGGGAGCAGCCTTGGAGCATCCCTGGAGCATCCCCCATCCCGCAGGTGCACTCACCGACGCCGCTACAACAGCAAACCAAGAGTTAAAAACTCCTCCTGAGAAACAAGAGCTGCAAAACATCAGCCTTGTTCCACCTCAAAAGAGCAAGAATGAATCAGAAAAGGGCAAAGTGCGTGAAAAGGCTGAATTGTAATAAAAACGGTGTTTAAATGTGCCACCGAGAATTAATCACTTTTTCCTTCGTAGCTTCCCCTTTATGGGCTATTGCTGGTAGTTTGTGGAAGGAAACATGAACGAGGAATTAGTTTTATTTCGCATGTAAACTAGATCGGGGGTGTAATTGCCCTGGTTTATAGGCTCACAAAAGCCATTAATCCCAGTGGCAGGTGGCGAGGCGGGCGGGGGGGCAGCTGGGGTGGCAGCTCCGCATCCCCCTGCCCAGGGCTCTTGGAGCGGGAACTAGTCCTGGAGAGCAATGTTGGCTGTCCCCAGGAATGGCAGCCCCAGCAGCTCCCCGGGGTGCGTGATGGAGACTTTCCCACCCAGTTCGGAAGCAGCAGCAGGGTTGGGGTAAGAAGTGCCACAGCACTGGGAGAGCAGAGGTGGCTACGGTGCCAGCCCAGCACGGCGGGGACCAGGCTGCCCTCCCGGCTCCATAAATGCCTGAAATTGGGAGCGTTTATTCCCTCTGAGTCAAGGACTGGAAATAATGCTTCCCAGGGAGTGCAAAGTGCTCCATCTGCTCGGCTCATTGGGAAGGAGACAGGGGCAGCTCATCAGCTGCCTGGAGGAGCAGCGGGCATGGAGGGGTCCCGTGGGGCCAAGATAGGTCCCAGCAGCCCAGGGCAGAGCCGGGCAGGGTGGGCAGCAAGGGTGGGCAACAGCAGAGAGCCCAGGGAGGCGATGCCTTCCTCCTCATCACTTCATCCCACCTCTTCCCCCATTCCCTGTCCCCTGGGTTCTCCATGACACCGCACAGCCACTCGCTCCCGCACGGAAAGCAGATGCAGGGGAGGATCAGCACAAAATGATGCTTTGTCATCAAACTCCCCGCTCGCTGGCGAGCCCAGGGAGCATCACCTTTCCAGATACACAAAATCAATGCTGTCCTGTATCCCAAAACCTTTAAACACCAGACAGGCCATTTGTCTTCTTTTATGGTGGCCAAGAGTCGAAAGGAGCCCAGCCAGATTAAATAATCCAGCAATAGCGATTCGAGGTCATTTTCATCATATTAATGGTTTTCCTGCCCATAGTAAAAAAGTGAGCTGAGGAGCTGGGCTTGGACCAGCTCCACAACAGCATCACTTTTCTGCAGACGCGGTTTGCCATGAGCATCGCAACAAACTGGAAGCGATGGGTGAGAAGGAATCTGCTGGGGCCCGGGGTCACACGCTGCTTTGAGACCAGGATGTGTCTACTCTACCAATGGAAGGAGAAGTATTTGAAACTCTGCCTTTTCCCCCTCCTTCTAATGAAGGAGCAAAGAGAGTTGTAGCTTTATGAATCTGTTTGAGCGTTTGAGTGCAAAAATGCAGCTCGATGTCCTCCGAGAGGTTCTGGTGGGAAGATCTGTGGATGTGCTGCTGTGTGATCACAGAGAGCCCGCTGCCATCCTCCTGCCACCCGGCTCGTGCGGGACGGGAGGAGCTCAAAGTCAGAGCATTCCTTGGAAACAGAAAGCAAATCTGAGCTAGCATGAAAAACATCACTTGACATATCTGAAAGCCTTTTGCAAGCACTTTTCAGGAGCGTCTTACGGCCTCAGTTTCATTAGCAAGAACACTTGCAGAAAGCAAATTCCCAGCTCGAAGGCTCGTGCGTTTGGTGCTGGCAAATGGTGCGTTATAGATTCAGCCGTAAGATACACAACTTGTGCCGCAAGATAACTCCCACTAAGAAGCAGGAAGAGCTGCGCGCGGCTGCTGGGATTCCCCAGCACAGCCGGCTTCACCAGACCGATGAACCCCCTGAAAGGCGCTGCCGGGGATAGTCTCGGTAGTACTGGGTTTGTTTACCGAGGGGATATTTCTGTAGCTCTCCAGAACAGCGTTAGCACGCGGCGATGGGGAGCACGTAGGTAGATGTTTACGTGGGGAAGGAAAAGCAACTCTCCCGTGCGATACCGACTCAGTGCGAATCACAGCGTTTCCTGGAGAAATTTAGAAATAACTGCGGATCCATCTGAGAACGTCACTGGCTTTTTGCCGGTGATTCATGAAGACTGAGAAAAACAAAGCATACCAAATAAGTAACTACTTGCAGAGATTTAATTGAAACCAATTATGCTCGGGCTGCATAGGAAGGGTCCCTGCTTCCCTCCAGCCGAGGCCAGCAGCGGTGCCCGCAGCAAGGCAGGGTGTGGGTGCTCCCTCTGCCCGGGGAGCTTTCAGGGTCCCAGCCCTTCCCTGGCTTCCCAGGCAATTCATCCTCAAGGTTTCTCTGCTTCAGCACATTGCCGAGAGAGACAGTGACAGATCAAGGAGAAGAGCTCCACATAACCTCGATTACCCAAGGATAATGAGGCCCAGTGCACCCTTAAGGTATCGGTAATATTTGTATCTATTCAGCTTTTTCAGCGCTAAAGGTAACCATTTATATCCATTAAAAGCAGACAACTGGATGGCGCGCGGAGCCCCCCGTGCACCTCAGCCCCGGCTGCCTTGTGATGGCCGGCATACATCAACTGCACGCTCTCAGAGATCCTTGTCCGCAGCTTGGAGCTGCATTTGCCTCCACAGATGTCATGACGCTCTAACAAGCTGTGGCAACACATGAGCTTTGAGGCTGCTCCGCTGCCCGTTTGGGTGGCACTGGCCAGCACCGGCATCCCCATCCTGCAGAACCCAGGACACTCTCCAACTCGGCTCTCACAGTGAATTTCCGTCAGCCCCTGAGAAGCAAAACCAGATGCACCCCAGACTCCCTTCAGTCCTTGCAACCCAAAGCCAGGACCACCTCCGAGGGATGCCACCCAGACAGCAGCCACCGCTTTCTCCTCCACGGAGAGGAGCCACAGCCCTCACTGGGGCCACATGTTCCTCGACATGCTCAGCACCTTTCCAGCTCCTTCACACAGTGATATCCTGACATGGAGCCCCTGCAAATCCTCAGGCAATTCTTTCCTTTGCCTTCACAGTGGCTTTCCCAGCACTATAACCCTTGACACGCTACTTCTAATCAGGTGGGAAACATCAAGTAGCATAATCTTCACAACAAACTAATATTGGATGGTGACAAGGTGCCCAATTAGTTCTGACATTTTGTAATTAGACCCCCTCAACACTCGTGGAGATTGGGCAACCAGCTAGGAAAAAAAAATTGTATTTTGTACCAGATTTATTGGACCAGATGAAAAAGTAATTTTTTTAGCCCATAAGGAATAGAAACTTACATGTGTTGGTGTTAATTCCTTTTGTTAGGTAAAGATGGTGCAAGAAACAATAACCACAGCCCAAACCACACACGCTGCTGCTGCATTGCCTGAATAATTAGAGAACTTGGGGATGAAAACAGACAACAGAGGAGCCCAGCCCAGGGACACGTTATCAGTTTGGTTTGTCCCCAGAGGTCACCAAGTGTTTGATCAGCTCTTGTAGAGACGTCCTTCGGATGTGATACACATCCCTGCTCGGGTAAATATTTGGCCGGTGGTCGGGGTTATCATCCCGCTGGCAAAGCCTCTTATCTGTCCTGGGGCAGCCCGAGCCGCTGGCTCCCGCACCCTGATTGCTGTTCCCGTGGCAGCGGCGGAGCCGGTGCGACAGCAATAACCATCATACATCTCCGATATTGCTTTCCACCCATAGAACGTAATTGCTTCTGCAGAAGAAATTAAGCATCATAATGAAACGACCATGAAGAAGAGACTTTGCTCTCCATCACTGGATCACACGCTCCACAGGCTTTGCTTGTGTGGGAGCTGAGCCCGGCGGGGCAGGAGCGTCCAGCGTCCGACCACGCTGCAGGCTCCCGCGCCTGGACCAGCCGCGCTTGGTGACCATCACCTGCAGAAGCATTTGAATGGAACCAAACCTCAACCCAGATTGAAGACTCTTTCTGCCTTCCCAAACTTCCCAGCTTTCCCTTAATTTCCAGTATATCGGCTGCCTTCTGCTCGGCTTTATTTCTGCTCTTGAAAAGGGTCTCCGAGACATTGTGCATGGCTTTAAACCCAGCGCTAAGTCTCTCAAACGTGGAAAGGGAGGAAATGTTTTCTAAAGAAGCCACACGTACACGAGCGCAGGGTTTGCGATGCAGCAGGAAAGAAACTTTACCAGAATGGGGAAAAGTACAAAAGGAAGAAGCCTGTTTTATCAGGGGAGCCTTGCCCTGACCCGAGCAGCCCCCGGGTTTGAGCCCGGGGCTCACACCAGAGCCCCCTCCCAGCCGGGAGCTCTGGGCGATGCAAAACCTTTGCTGCCTGTGCATCCACTCTATCGATGTTCTCAAAGGGCATTTCAGACACGTGGAAATTGCTCTGTAGTCTTCCACCGAGTGAGCTAATCCTCTCGCAGTTACCGGGGAAGGGGACTGTCATCTGCTAGGGTTGCAGGCCAGCGGCTGGGAGAAATATCTCATGGCTCCATGCTCCCGGGGCATGGCCAGTGGCCTTGGGGAATGAGCACTCTGCCAACAGCACAATTGATTTTGCCTCCTTCCCCTCCACAGTGCACAAACTCCTGCTCAAAGCAGGAATTCCTGTCCTTTTATTGTTCTTCACCTGGGCTTCCTTCCCCAGTTTGTCACCCGCGCTGGGGTGCTGGCTGAAACCATTGCTAAGGTGTCAGCCCCCACCTCATCAAGCCTCATTAGATGAGTTTAGTTCGTGCCAGAGGTCCCGCAAGGACGGACCAGGAGCCCCCTTTGTTGCTGAGAATCCACTCAAGCAGCACAGCCCCCATTCATGGTCTCCTTGGATGCTACCGAAGAATCTGTCCACTTAGAACGGGATTATTTCTGGGTGGGAAACCACAAAGTTAATTTGGCTCTAATCCCTTTAAATGGAACCAATTACTGGAGTGCTAATGACTCTTCTGGAGGTGTCTCCCAGGCCTGGCTGGTGAGGGCACCAGGAGGTCGGCAGACAGACGAGCCTGAGCTCAGTGGGACGGCACCAGCGCTGCCAGCAGGGAGGGCTCCAGGGTGGTGTAACCAGCTCTGCGAGGGGCCACAGCCTTGGCCAGGACCCCAGGCAGCCCCCCCAGAACTGTGGGTCCCTTCCTGCCTGCCCCAAGCCCCGCACCGTCTGCTTTCAGCAAAAAAGTGTGAGAATAAACAGCTTTAATCATACAGTCCCTGCTTCCTATTGCTAATAATATTATCATCATGATATTAAGCCAGTTAATTCTTTCTCTCAATTTATTTGCCTTTGTTTTTGTACTCCCATGTTGTAATTTTCAATTTAATTAGTTTCAGTGTTTCTGAGGGCAATAGGTCTTGGTTTATCTTTGCAGCTAATAGTCCTAATTGTTTACCCTTTCTTCAGCAATATCTCATTAACTTTATGGGCCATCATTTCTGTGACATCTCCAGAATTAATTCCCTCACTATTTGAGCCATATTCCTAAAATTTTGCCCCTTTTTGCATTTCTAAGCCTGCTTGACCCTGCCCATCCTCACACTGCTGACTTGCTCTTGCCGTGTCCCACCAAGCCCCTGGGCAGCGGGTAGAGGTTGGAGCCGGGGTCTGCAGGCAGCGGGGCTGTGCCTTCCCCTCCTGCATCCCGCAAGGGTTTGTACCAGGGATCTCCCACCGCAGGTGGGAAGGGAGAAGGAGCAGGGGAAAGCAAATGTGCCAGCATTGCTGGATGAGGCTCCACCACAGCCAAGGGGAGCAGAGGGATAGTAATCACTGAGCCACCCCAGGCTGCAGCAGAGCAAGGACCAGCACTGGAAGAGGAAACCAAGAGGCTTTGGGTGGTTTCTTACACTGGCCTCAGGCCGCAGTGCAGGGAGAAGCTTTGTTCCTCTAAGTGCGCTTTTGATAAATCTATTAAGCGGGCAACTTAGAAGAGAAACCAAATCAGGTCCCTCCTGAATAGAAATGTTGCCAATGCTGCAAGTAGGCTGTGCTCTGGGGACCTCAGGCACAGGGAAGTGTGTGGCTCCCTGCTGCTGAGCCCCCTGCATCTGTCACCTCAGAATTGTGATCGCATTTCTCCTCTTTTTTTGTCTTTCCACTGCTCATCCTGCTCTTCTGAAACCCTATTTGGTTGTTGTTTCTGTCTTTAACAGCCCTGGGTTGTTTTTCCCACCAACGGAGTGGTCTGGCTGCTCCCCTCGGCTCCAGCAAGTGCAAAATTTCTTCCCTCCAGCAAGGGAAGAAAAAGCTGTTGGGAACCTAAAGCATTGCATCACTTTTGAGACAGCCAACACAGCGCTGAGCTCCTCATCCCTCCACCGGCTCCACGACCGAGCTGGGATGCCTCGGCTGTGGGGCAGTGGCTGTTCGGCACCGCTCGCACCGGTTAAGCGAAGGGTTTGCGGACAGCTTCACTACCCCGACTCCTGCCTTCAGACCCCATTAATCACGCTCCTAATGAGTTTGCGTTCACAGATGAGATGTTTTTGGCTGCAGAGAAGAGTCGCAGATTATATCTCCCATTGATTGTTTCATCCCGCTCCAATGATTTGTACCAGGAAGCGGTTCTGAATTTTCAGCTTAAATCATGCTCAGAGAGCAGCCTTGGCACGCGGAGATGTTCTCTCAGTTGTAATGATTGCAATGACTTGTTGGTTTTGGTTCCCCCCCCTTCTACATTCCCAGTTTTACACTCAACTTCACCTTCAGGTCTGATCTCCCTGGCTTCAGAGGGCAGCAGACCCCCGGGCTCCCTACTCGGCCGCGGCTGCTGAGCATCCACCGAGCATCCCCAGTGATGCTGGGGAGCTCCTTGGGTTACAGCCGGCCTCTCCCCGCCGGCTCCTTGCCCGCAGATCGCTGCCAGAGCCAGACACTGGAATGTGCTTTCCCATTAAACAGGCAGGGAGGAACCTGCTGGTGGTAGCTCGGAGGGCACCTGAATTATTGATCGGTACACAGGTTCCAGCAGAGGCAACGAAGACAGCGAGCATGGTTCCCTTCCCAGCAAATGTCATCTGGCTTGCAGTAAATTAACCGGCTAAGCCCACTGAGCGCTTGGAGCTCCACGCACCTCATGCTTCACGGCTTGCTACGGGAGCTCGGGGAGAGCAAGAGCCATGGCAGGGCAAAGACGGCTTTAATTTTTCACAGCGGTCAAGGTGGTTTGGATAAATGGCTTTGAGGACCAGCCGAGGGAAGGAAAGCATGCCTAAGGCTCCTTGGTCTTTTGTGAGACCCTTTTGCTGGGTTTGAGAGCACGGCTGGCACGCAAAGTGCACGGGGGGTGAACAAACACACGTACATGCAACATATGGAGAGACACACATGAAGAACAAATCAGCCATATGGCCAAATGCTTCTGCCAAATTTTCTTTTCTCTCTCTTTCCTTTGGCTGTTTTTCATCTTCCGTGATCTACCACAAAAGCTGCCCAGATGCCTTCCTCACATCCCCCATCATCGCATCACTTCCCACCTCCCTTTCTGAGCACCAGTTTGAGCAATTTCCTGGATGCTTCCAGTTCTTAAATTCTGTTGTAATTGTCTCCCAGACTGCAGAGAGGAAAAATATTCCCCAAAAAGCAGAGCAAGGCGGCTGGGTAGGGCAGAAGGCTTGTCCTGTGGGGCAGAGGCTGCCCAGGCAGCGGGCTGGGGAAGTGGAATCGCTGCCTTGCCGCTCTCTTGGGATCCACAGCATTGTCCCCATCTCCCTCTCAGCCCCAGCATCGCTCTTGCTTTGAGCCTCCTCAGGTAAGGAGGAAGCGGGAGCAGCAGGATCATCAGGAGCTCACCTGCCTGTCCAACCCAGCAAAGCCAAACTGGTGCCAGCAGCAGCCCTGCTGAGCTCAGACTGATTCCACTTGTGCTGGACCACCTTCCAAAACCGGAGATGGAGCAGCTACCCTGAGGAGCACAGTGTGCAGGGGGGTGGCATCATGCTCGTGCAGGGGTGTCATCGCCCGTGGCATCATGTTCTGCCACGTGAATCACCCCCATGCTCTCCGTGAGCGGTGCCTCGTGGAGCTGCAGCTCTCACTCACCGGAAACACAGGCTTTCCAAATAGAAGAGGTGCCCAAGGGCTGGCAGGTGGGAGAGCAGGTCCAACCTGAACCGGGAAAGGCGGCAGTGCTCAGGACGTGTGTGGCAGCATGAGCCAGATGTGGCCACACAAGCCAGATGTGGCAGTGGAGACTTCTGGAAGGGAGCCCACGGCAAGCAGTGGCATTTCTCTAGGCCCGTATTGACTTTGGCTTCCAGAATCAATTTTCTTTATTAGCTGATGAATCTCCACAAAAGACTTTCTGTACTGAATCTAGATAAATTATTTAAGCAGTAAATTCCTTCCACTCTAGCACTGTTACGGCGCGGTGGTTTCACAGGGAAGAGCAGCAGAGAGGGGTTTAGAGACAAGGTCATCGCCAGCAGAAGAGCTGAACAGGAACAGGTTTGCTAATAAGTGACTGTACCGCTAAGAGCTACTGTAAAGCAGCAGCGATTAATACGAAACAGGTTTTTAGCAAAAAGCTGGGATGAGGGGTGACTGTGAGGAGCAAGTCATAGGAGACCATAGTTTTAATTATTTATGTGAGCACATTGCTGCTGACGAAGGCAGAGCGTGGGGCTGGATGCAGGCAGGAGCAGGCAACACACCCTGGATTGGGGGTTTCCCACCCTGGACAAGATGCATCTACAGAAAGTAACTCTCAAACGTCCATGTAGCGGGTCCTGCACGTGGGGGGACAGGATCCCTCCAGCTTTGGGACCGTGATCACTCACTCATGCACCATGGTCACAGCAACAATGTCCACGGACATCATCATTTGCTAATTGTCAGCCAAAAACCAAGCTCCAGCGTGGGCTGGAGTGGGAAGGGTGCTCTGCGCCGCTGCCCTGCCTCCCGCTGAGCTCTGCTGCCAGCATCTCGTTTGCTTTAGAAATTGGGCTTCACGCACTCGTCAGGGGCTGGGAGACTTCAAGGCCAAAGCGAACCTACGAGCCACAGAGTAAGGAGTAATTCTGCCTCTGAGAATAATGCTGGCTCACGAGGTCAAAGAATACAAACATATTTATAGCCAGCAAAAGAAAATGATTGTGTTAAATGGCAGCAAGAACTGCTGGCTGCGGCCATTCATTATGTTACCAGGAGCGTAATTACGCAGCTCAGCTTTCGCATCCTGAAGAATTTCCTGCAATCCTTCTCAAAAGCCCACTTTGGGGATCAAAAGGCTAATGTCTATTTTCTGCAGAACAAAATGGTAAATCAAAGGCTAACCTCAGGTTTAAGAGGTTCTCCGTTGGTGGATGCAGGGCACTAGCGGTGACGAAGAGAAGAACAGCGGGGTCTGGGGTGCGGGGGTCTCCCGGGCATACACAGCCCCGTGCCCTGCCACCGAGCATGGGGACAACACCGGCAGGGACTGGAGTGGCTCACTGCCTGTCTCCTTATGGAAATCGCACCGAGAGGAGTTCGACCTGGTTCCAATAATCAGCTATAAATAGCAAGCTCAATTAAGGCAGCCAAACAAAGGAGATGATGGATACCTGCACAGAAGGACCTGGGGGACGGGGAGGCGGGGAGCTGGATTCTCTCACCTTCCCTGTGCAAACACCACGGTTTTAGGTAGAGCTGCAAGCAGCAGGCCAAGAACGGGGTGAGGAGAGAGGGGACAAGGAGATGGGCACACAAACCATACTGGAGGCTGCAGCAGTGCATCCCCACAGCTGGGCACCCACCGAGGAGCTGCACCCCGACACGCAGCCTCGGGGGGACTGGTAGCACTGGCTGAGCTCTGTGCAGCCTCCCAGCCCCGTCCCTCCACACACGTCTGCTTCACTCCAATCAGGCTTCGGACCACGAAGCCCACCAAGATTTTCAGCCCAAAGTACCACAGATGAAGCGAGAACCTGTTTCCCACTCAAACCTTCCCCTCCACTCCCTGCTCAGTTTATACTTGTGGCAGGTTCCTATTCAGGAGCGAGTATGATTAGCACCTTTATATTAATTTTTCATACATACTCCACAAAACAAACACAAACAGAACATTCAGCCAAATGATGCCGGCGGTGCTGCTGCCTTGGTGCAATGCCCAGCTCTAACCATCCCCTGCCAGGAAGCAGCCCGGCTCCAGCTCCCGCTCCCAAAGCCCCTCAGTCACTCACCTCCAGCAGCAGCAGCCACCCCAGCCCATGGATCAGCTGGATTCGGAGGTTTGCCATGTGGAGAACCAGCACAGCAGCCTGGCTAAGGGGGCAAAGCCACAGCACTCCCACCACTGCTGCTTTGTACCGCAGCCTTGGGAAGCCATCACAGCCCCGTTTTTACTAACCCCTTTCACTGGAGGTGAACGCGTTTGACCCACAAGGACTGATTTTAAATAGATGGGTTAACTGCTGCCAGCTGCTCTCACCCACGCCCCCACCCATCAAGGGGGAGATGTATCCTCACATGTTGAGCACACAGAGGTACCAATCCTTTGCTCCAGGGGCACAACCCTGGCAGTCGCAGCGATGCGAAGGTGGGTGCTCAGCTCCTGCGGCTGGGTCCCCTTGTCCCCACCGTGGCAGGAGCTGCCAGGTATGGACATGTCCCAGCAGCTTATTCAGGAGCTCATCAGCTCTCCCACCTACCCCTGCAGCAGCAGGGGTTCAGAAGCAGTAGGAATTGAAGGAATAAATTTAAAAGTATATATACCTCGCATTGTGTACATCAAACCCAATTTATTCAGAGCGAGCGGCTCAGACATGCTTGCAGCTGCCTTGAGAGCGTGTTTATAAGCCGGGCTACTTGGGAGATCATTGCCATTGATTGCCATGTCATTGTCACTTCTGGGCACAACAGGAGGCCCGAGGGAGCGAGATGACATTGTCAGCGGTAACCAGCGCGGCGGGGAGCCGCGGTTTCCCCGGGACAGGCGGGCGTGCTGGGGTCAGGCAGAGCCTGCGATGCTCTGCTCGACGTCTTGGGGAAGGGGGGCAAGCCCCCAGCACTCCTGAACTCTGGAGAACCAGGTACGATGGCGTGACCCGCCAGAGCCGTTGGCTGCTATCGCTGTTTATTTATGGATTTCTGTAGTGCCACCTGCGAGGAGAACAGAGGAGAAAAGAAAATCCCGCCTGTCAGCAACACAGAGAGTGCTCCACAAAAAGAAGGCAGGCATCGTGGAGCAGAGGCAGGATAGAACGAGTGGAGGGCTGGAAAAATCTCTCCCTCAAAGGAAATTAAAGAGCTCTGTCTGTTGAGCTTATTAGGCAAAGCCCGAGGGATGACTTGGCCCCTTTGCACAAGGACTAACACGGAGGGGGCAGCACTGTGGGGCTCCCAGGTACAGAGGAGTATTGCAGGAACCCACGGAGGGGAACCACAGTTAGACCCCCTCCAGTTCAAACTAAGGGCCTTTCTCAACAATAGCATTCTGGGCAATTAACGGTATTGAGAGAAATGTCAGATTCTTGGTATTTCCAGCCCAGTGAGGACCCTTCCTGCTCTCCCAGGGGAGCAGCCAAGGACCCCCATGCTCCTGCATCATCTCGGCCCCAGAGAGATGCTGAGCCCAGGGAGTGGGGAAGGTGTTGGGTAGGACCAGCGGCTGCTGCTCAGAGGGGAAAAAATTGCATGCTAACCAGAAAGGGACTGCCACAGGCAAGTGCAAAGCCCTTTTATCTTTGCTCCGAGTCATTACTACTAATCCTGACCTCCTGGATGCAGCTGTTGATCAGCCAATCTCCAAGTACTCTATAAAGGAGGTCGCACTCATTGTCCCCTTTTTTTGCAGACAAGGAGATTGAAGTCAGCTGGAATCGCTGGTGCTCAGCCCTCCGAAAATGAGGCTCTAAATAACCAAGACTGCAGGGGCCAGGCAGGAGGCAGGATGTAATAACCTGAGGAGGAAGATGTCCAGGGCGGCAGAACGGACACTGCAGCTCAGGAGAAACATCTCACAGTATTTCATGGTCATGAGCAGAGTGAGCATGGCCATTAGCATGGTTTTCTCATCAGCAAGACAGAGATGGGCTGCGATGCAGCCTCGGGGGCCAGAACTCAGCCAAGCCCCGCTCCGGGGCCATCCCGGTGGGGTCCCCACTGCCTGCCCTGGCTGGCCAGAGCCTTTTCTGGGGTTGGATCATGCACAATAATTTTCCACTCTTGACACCAGATCAGGGACAGTGGCTGCCAGCTGCCGTGGGCAGGCTCGCAGCAGGGTGGCATCGCCATGGGAAGGTGATTCCTCGCTGGCAGCCGAGCAGGAGGAAAAGGCTTCTGTAAAATGAACGGAGCCAATTCTACCGTGGAAGTTCCTCTTGGTGAAACTCACCCCAAAACGTCACGGGCTTTGCAGTCACTGTGAGGTTTGGCTTGTTTGCCTGTTTGCTCTTTGCTGATCGGATTTCCAGCTGCTCTTGTGTGTATTTGCACTTTGCAGGCTTTAATTGGGATGGCTGAGCAAAGCCTGCCCGCAGCCCATGATGCTGCAGCGAGAAGTAACAGGAGGCACAAATTAGAACAAATAAATCTGAATCAAATTCAATTCCTTGTGCAATCAGGAAGACCAACATGTCAAAGTGCAGGCGCTATAAATTACAAGCCGCCAAGAAGACAGTTGAACGCGCTTCCCGGCTGCTGCGGCTGGAGTTCCAAAGGCATTTAGTCCGTGCAGAGCGAGCTAGAGCCCTGCGAGGTGAACAGCGGGAGCTGCTCCGCCGCTGCCAAGAAAGCTTTTTGCCACCAGAAGATTCCTTTCAGCAGACATGAAAAATCTGTGCCATGATGGTCTGTGGTGGCTGCAGGCAGGCGGGTGGGAACCGAAGGGCCTCTGACACAGCTCTCGCCTTCCTGCATGGTCACCGGCTGCTTTCATCCCATCCTTGGTGCAAGAAATGGGCATTCACAGACGAGCCCAGCTACGGAGCTGATTCGTGCTCCCCAGCGCATCACGTCTCCGGGTCACGATCCTCCTGCTCTGGAGCGGAGCCTGGTGCACAAAGCAGCTGGCAGAGCAGAGAGGATGCTTACCCCTGATGCAGAAATTAAGGCTTCTTTGGTAGATTAACGTACTTCAAAGAGCAAAAAGGTCCCACAGTATTGGGAAAAAATCAACTTGGAATATTTCAAAAGGCGCTCAGAGATAAACAAGCCGGATGCTCGCAGGCTTTCTCCGTGTTACATTACTTTTCACGTTCCTTTAGCCATTAACTGGCTTCTGTTTGATCAATGAAACTGTCTTTGCTGCAGGGCACCAAGTAAGTGGCATGTAGTGAAGGAGGGGTAAAGTGTACCCGCGCTAAAGATAAGCAGAACTGTCTTCTGCTGCTTGAGCAGCCACCAAGAGCCATCCCCACCTCTGTGCTACGGGCACTTCCCTGCTTATCGATCTGGTGCCTGGCGTGTGCCCGCTTGCTTCTTCACCTCCCAGCTGCCATTTGAATTTTATTGGATTCTTGTGTTTAAAATTACAAGCAGGTCCTTTGAATTGACATTAGCTCTTTAAATATGTGCTGCATCTTCGCGTGTCATGCTAGCACGAGCCAAGCGCATCAGAAGCTGCTAGATAATAGGCAATTACTGCTCTTAAACAGACGAGGCATTCACTAGCAGAATGGGCTGCATCTTAAATCATCCATAAATTCTCTAATAGCACTTCTATTAATACCTGCTTTCTGGCACATTCCTAATTATTGTGTTCCTTATCAAACCACCACCTTTCCTCAGCAGATCAGTGCTGCCGGGTAGAGGAGATGGAGGCAGGAGCTGGTGCAGCACCGGGTGAAGGAAGCCTGGGCTGGCACTGGCAGCACCGGCACGGCTGTGCCGAGCTGCAGGGATGCTCCTGGAGCCATGGTGAGTGGGCAGGCAGGGCGAGGGCAGCTCTGCCTCCACCTCGCTGCCTGCAGAGCACCATCATCTTCCCCATGGAAGCTGCTCCACGGCATCGCTCAGGTGCTCCCCTTCACCAGACTTTCCTACTCCGGGCACCACAGCCTTCCCCATGGCACTGTTGGACGAGCCCTTTGGTAGAGGCTGAGGTTTTAGAGCAAACAAATCTCCCAGGGCATCCCAGATATTGGGGGAGCCAAGTGAGCACCTCAGAGTTTTGCTTCTCGGTGGGCACAGCGCTGGCAGCGGCACCACAGCCGCTCGGCGCGTGACATGGGCTGGAAACGCCGCTCGTCCTCCCTCTTGAACCGTTACACACTCCAGAGAATGAGCGGGTACAATTCATGTCTCATTAAATTTTTTTGAAATATTATCCTTTTCTTCTTCCCTGCGTTTTCCCCCTATTAAACCGAACTCGTGCTTCCTTTGGAGAATACGAGTCATTTGTTACCATAACAACACCTTTCCACTCGCACCGCGCTGCGCAGCCAGCGCTCCCCTCCTGCCTTTGGCCCCTCCGCAGCCGGCAAACCCCACTGGCCATGGTGTGGGCAGGACCCCCGTGGGCAGGACCCCCCTGGGCAGGAGTGCTGCTGCAGCTCCGTGGCTGCCAGGGTTCAATATCACCCAGCTCAGCTCTGGGTCCAAGTTTTGGAGGATCTGAAGCAGCTCGGGCACAGTTTGTGCAAAGCTGGAGCCCCACATGTGGCATCTCCTCAGCTCCTGCCTGCTTCTGGCTTTTGAAGGAGCAACACCTTCATCTGCCAGGTCCTCGCTTATGACTGAAGCCTGATTGCGTGAGATTCTTCAGAGCTGATAGCTTTGATAATTGTTTTTTTAACCACCATGAAAGGTCTCCAGAGCCTAGAGGGAAAGAATCAGTCCAAGAACATCCTTCTCCTGGTACCTCCTGTAAGGCTGTTAACACTGCTGCCTGTTAGAAATTCCTCATCCTTCCTCCGGACCCTTGCTGTGCCAGGGTATAACCCTGTTAATATTCACACGAAAATTAAATACAAGAGATGAGGTTGCTAAATTGGATTCACTTACATAGATACAAACGGCCCCAGCAGCATCAGCACCGGGACTGAAGGCAAAGCAGCACCAGGAGGGACTGGGATGCAGCCTCTGGAAAGGGGAATGTGGGACCCCTCCGACGCTGCCCACTGTCCAAGGAGTGGTACAAAAATAAAATGGAAATTATTTGCAACACTCCGTGCTCCCCGAGGGAATAGAAACGGCCCAGGGATCCCTGAACTCTCTCCCTGCCTCAAGCAGGGTGCGAGGCACAGTGAGACCCGTCCGAATGAGCAGCACAGCCCGAAAGCCCCCTCCTCCCAGAGCACCAGGGACCCGCCTGGCGGGGGGGGGAGTGGACAGGAGCTGCCAAATAATGCCCGTGCATGTTAATTCCGTTCTTTCTCGCCACGCAAGATTGATTGATTTATTAAATAGCCTCGCTTCATCCAGCCCCTCACCCTCTGAGTGTTCCCTTTTGGAAAACCATACCGTGGTTTGGCCATCGCCAACACGGGAATGCAGAAAGAGCTCGCGCGCAGAACGCTCAGCGGCTGCACCTTGGGATTGGCAAAATTAACCAGCACCCCAGCAAATCCAGAATGGAAATGGGACGGGAAGTTGAGACTTTGGTTGGTCGCCTCCGTGAGCCGGGATGCAGGGAAGGGAGACGAGCTTCTGTGATTTATGCAACCTGGCAGCACAGCCCGGGTTTGAAGATTCCTGGTGAGCGGATGGAGAAGGAGCTTTTCTTCCATCTGGGAGTCACTCTGTGAGGTGCTCCGGAAGGAGCTGCTTTGGACCTTGGGGGAGCAGAGCTGCTGGAACCTGATGGGAATGCCAAAGCTCCGGGCATCCCTACACAGGGGTCAAGGCTTCATCTTCAGGGTTGTTGCAGGGTCCATTCAAGCCCATGGCCTTGAAGTCCCTTCAAGCAAGTCCCTTCAAGAAACTCCTCACGCCCTGGTCCACAGGCTTAACTTCCAGCTTTGCTATCCCGTTCTTCCTCAGCTGCCCGTCACAGGCCACTGGCGGCTGCAGATGCTGCTCGGTGCGGTACCCCCGAGCACCCCGCTCCCCCCGGCACTGCCCCTGGGAGCTCAGTCACTGCCAGCTCCTGCCAAAATGTGGGGTTTTTCCAAAATGGAAGTTGTACGTGGCGTTAGTGCCCCACCTTTGTGAATCTCCCTGACACTATTTGACTTTATTAGGTCCATAAATGAAATTAAAGTACAGTTAAAATGGATTTCTTAAATGGGCTCGTAAAAGCTTTTGATGGAAGAAACACTTTATCCTCCTAACTTTTTTTATGACACCTTTTCACACTTTTCCTTTTGCTACCAACTTTTAACGACTTATAATTTTTTTACAGACCGACTCATTTGTAATCCTCAGGGGACACCTTTACACTGTGGTGTAAATCCCACGGCAGAGCCTGACCTCAGGGGCACGGCCAGGACAGAGGCATCAGGATAGCTGTGCCTGAGAGGCCGGGGACCGGCTCCTTGTGCTGCTCCTCCCAGGAACACAACAGTACCGGCCAGCTAACACCCTGAAAAGCACAAGATTTTATTATTATTATATTACCATGCTATGCCTTGCTATGCTATCCTGTACTGTACTGTACCATGTGATGTGTAATATTAGTATTAATATTGATAATGGTGGTGATCATGATGAGGATAGTAGTAGCAGTAATAATAATAATAATAATAATAATAATAATAATAATAATAATATTGCCTGTTGCTTCTCTTCGGCTGGGCCTGGCAGCGCAGCCGGGAGGAGCCGGGAGCAGGGGCAGGGTCCTGGGGCCGCTGGACCACCCCAGCTCCAGGAGACGAGGTCCAGCTGCTTGATGCCACAGCGCTGAAATAAAGATGATTAAGGAGATATTCCAGCCTCTTCTTTTTTCCCTCTCCTCAGTAAATGTCATGCTTCAGGGGAGTATAGCCAAGAAAAGTTCAAAGTAATAATATCAGAAATCTGCTTCTCTTTTCCTTTTGACATTTTATTGTGATATGAAATAGCAGGGGATAAAAGCTCTAATGGGGATATTTGGTTCTTTCTTTCAGTGAGCATTTTAAATGCTGCCTGGTTATGACTCACATTTATTATGATATATGCAAATCTTTAAGGGCCTCATTCACAAAGCCGAGGCAGCCGCGGCCGCTCTTCCAGGGGATTTACAGTACGGGAGGCAAAGCCTGGCAGATGAGGATGAGTGTGGCCCAAAGTCCCCGCTCCTCACCCAGCTGGGACATGTTGTGCCTCCCCGGCTATTCCAGCTTCCCAGCGCCTCATCCCGGACTGGTCCCCAGGGGTGGTGGGGATGAGGATGGTGCTTCCCACACCAGCCGCCCCGGCACGGCTGTGATGACGCTGGGGGGAAAAACACTCTCCTCCAACCTTGCTTTCGGTGGGAGTCACAGAGCTGCACCCCCGGCACCCACTTTTTGCAATTAAAGCACAAACCGCTTCTCCGTCGACTGCTTTCATTGTATTTCTGTGTTGGCTTTAAAGCAGGAATTTCAAATGGATAAACAAGGGCAAGTCACTGGGCTATAAAATACAATTTTAATAATATTTAGCCGGTAATGTGCACGGAGTCTTGTTGATTTGTGTAGGGGAAAAACAGGTTGATTTAAAATAAAAAAAAATAAAAACCTCATTTCCCATTGAATCCTATCCTAATTAGAAGCTATTATTGCTCTCCAACAAATAATCTTCCCAACTAAGTCCATTCCACAGAGAGTGATCAAAGGGTGATTTAATTAAATTTTCATGTTTAATTTTCCTTTTTCATTTCTGACTTTTTGTTTCTTTCTCTAATGGCTGCTGTCGGAGGAGGGCAAGGGGTGGCTGGGGCAGCGCAACCGGGTCTGGCTCTAGTCCTGCCGGGCATCCTTGGACCGGTCACCCTGGTGTGTGCCGGGGCACCGACCCCCAGCCGCTGCCCTGCGCCGTGAGCCGCCGTCAGCGCGGGTTTCCTTCTTCATGGCATCTCAGTTCTAGTTCGCTGGTCTGCAGCCAGCTTAAATGTTATACTTAATTTAGAGCAATAACACTTAAATTATGAATTGTCTGCTGTAAGTATAAATTATACATTTTGGAGATGAATATTCAGGTCCAAATTCAAAGCAGCAGATGTGCTATGGAAATGTTTGCAGGCAGATGTGATTCCATGCCATGGTTGCTTTCCTTTTCCCTGGGAAGCCGTCCCTGGCCAACCCTCGCCAGCAGAGCTAGGAGCCCGTGGGGGCCCCTGGGAGTCCCCCAGCCCCATTTCCCCCCCATACCCCCATGTTGGTTTGCTCTGTGCCTTCAGAGCATCAGGGTTTGGTTTTGCAGAATCTTCTGGCAGAAAACAGCACCGCTGGACGTGGCCGTGAGCTCCACGAGTCGCAGCTTCCCACGCAGAGTTATGGGATCGGCCCGTGTGTTGTGAGGAGCCGGTGCACACAGAGATGTGCTCACCCCACAGACCGTCCCGGGGTTAAACCTTCAGGACCAGCACCAAGCAGTGGAACCCAGAGGTGAACTTGGCCGCGGGCATCTCAAAGTGGACAAATGGGTTGCATTAGAGTTGAAGGCATGGACTGGGGAATAGCAGCTGTGGTTAACTCCAAGGTAAATCTTTGCTTGCGTTGATGGCCCTGCTCGGATGCCCCACACTTCACTGCTTTGGGGGTTTCTATGCCAGGCTGTTGATGTTGCCGAGTGGAACGGGCTGGTTTGAGGGGACCCTTTACCAATCGGCCAAAGGGTCCGCTCCTGGGAAAAACCACGGGCGTGGAGCTGTGCTCCTTGTGACACCGCTTTCCTATGTCCAATTTGTGTTTACAAGGGAAAAGTATGTTGCTGATTAGGGGAAAAGACACACGCTCTTCTCCAGAATGAGGCTCCCCGAGTCCAGCCCGTGCTGCAGCTCCAGCTGCCATCGCCCCGGCGGGAGCAGCGCCGAAAAACCCGAGTCCCCCCGCGCTGCCGCTGATGGTACTAAAGGATTCATCAAAGTGACAAGGCTACAAAAGCCGCGCATTACTGCTCCGCCGTTCCCTTGCCACTCACCGGAAAATAATGTCCCCGCTGAGTTGCATATGATCCGTTTCAATTATTTTTTAATTTTCAATGTGTTAGTCAAACTCCGACACTCAGAGAAAAAGGAAAAAATCATGCAAAGTGCTTTCGAAAACTCCTGCTCTGGTAAAAAGCTCTCCTGCTATGAATACACATTATCTCCTGTAGCAACTGGTAAGTTAGCGTGCATTTAGAAAAACCACATTTACATACAAATACGATTTCAGCCCCACATCTACAGAGATGGAAAGATATCTTCTTTTTTCTCCCAGCCACTGACTGATTCTGCCATCACTGGGACAGATGCTCATATTAAGGCATAGGCTGACACACATCTGTTGCATAAGAGCACGGTTAAGGAATGTGGTTTGCTGCCTGTGATGTTCCTCCTCCCTTTTTTTAATCATGCAAATAATCTTTCCTCAGGGAGCAACGGCTCTGTCCGTGGGCATGGGGAAGTGGGAGGGATGGAGATGCAGTGGGATGGAGAATGGTGAGGTGGAGAAGCGGGTGGGATGGAGATACAGTGGGATGGAGAATGGTGAGGTGGAGAAGCAGGTGGGATGGAGATACAGTGGGATGGAGAACGGTGAGGTGGAGAAGCAGGTGGGATGGAGATACAGTGGGATGGAGAGGTGGTGAGATGGAGATGCGGGTGGGATGGAGATACAGTGGGATGGAGAGGTGGTGAGGTGGAGATGTGGGAGCAATGGAGATACAGCAGGCTGGAGCTGCAGGCAGCAGCTGCTGCCGGGTCTCGAGGCACATTTGTGCCGGCCAGTTGTGCAGGGATGGACACGCGCTGTGCAAACGTTGGGTGTTTGCATTCAGCTCCAGGGCTGGCAGCAGCCTCGTGCTGCTGGTGCCAGGGATGCCCGGAAAGTGCACGTCAGCTCTTCATCCCTGTGCCTGAGCCTGACAGTTGCTTTTCCAAACAGTCCCACTGGAAATTCTCACATGCCGAAATACCGATGTGGAGCTATGCGAGCCCAGTCCAGCCTCCCATTCGCTCGTGGTGGCCGGAGTTGCTCTGCAGGGATCCCGCACAACCCCTGCACGGTCACTGCACGGATCTGGCACAGGCACAGTGTGCCCGAGCACCACTGCTCTCTGCTTTGCCAAAATCCCCACACTCAGCAGATTTTGAAGGCGGGTCGCGGAAAGCGGCTGTGGGAGCAGCACGGAGAGGGATGCACGGCTCACACCGAGACTGCCGGAGGAGAAGTCAGAGGGATGACGGCGCAGCCAGGTGACTTACCAGGCCTGTTGGGCATTACTCTCAAACGCACATCTCTGCGGTCCATGGTGAGATCCTAAGATCTCCAAGATCCCACAGAAGCAACACTTCACCAGGATGGGCCAAATGGGAGAATAAAGCACACGAAGCTCGGGCCAGCAGCAAAGCCTGGCTGCACCGTCGGTCACTCGCTGAGCTGTGCAGGAACCATCCCAGGGCAGGGAAATTGGCCCTTCTCCATTGCTTTGTGCTGCGTTTTCCAGATGGAATTACATCAGCGTTATTGCCAGTGCCAAACACGCCGTCCAGCCGCGGCTCACCACAGCGTGCCAAAGGACACCAGGTGCAGCCGCGGCACCTGCCCACACCCTCTCCCTTTCCCCATTAGTTACCACCAACAGTTCACGAGATAAAACGCTGCCCTCACGTTTCCCAGAATCCCAGCTCCCACAAAAATACTTATCTGATGGAAAAACCTTTATTTTTAGCTTTGCTTTTTCACTGAGAAATGAAGAATTCCCCTCAGACCCCTCCGTAATGAATCGCAGAGAAAGTTTCTCTCCAGTTCATCTGAACGACGCTCATCTGCAGGGGTGGAAAATTACCGAAAAACTTTAATAGTAAGTAACAAAAAAGTCTTAAATTCAACCTTTATGGCATTTTTAATCACATCAGCCATGATTCATTTCACATGCAAATCCGGCCTCACGCTCTCTGTGCTGCTAAAGCATCTGACTTCAAACCATTTCAGCACAAAAACGTTTCAGCAGAAGACAGAGATTCAGATCTTCACCAAAGAACAACCAGAATTCTAATTTTGCTTTGAAACCCGGGATTCCTTTTGTGAGGGGGAAGCGGTGAGCTGGAGCTCCGATGGAGCGTCTTTCTCTCTCTGACGGCGGGTCAGGAGAGGTCTCCACCAACGCGGGGGTTTCTGTCCCAGCAAGAGCAGCAGCCTGGGGAGCAGTGACAGCACTTGGTCCTCTGCACAGCACCAAGGCTCCCCAGCAGCTGTTCAAGAGTGTTTCACCTTGGTTTTGGCCAACTCAGCAGCTGGCTCTCACCGTTCATCTCTCAAGGAAACATAAATAAATGGGTCACCCGTCCCATGCTGGGAGCGGGGTTTTGTGCCGGTGAACGGACTCACCGGCATGGCACCGGCACCGAGCTCGCCACAGAGGTGCCCGTGCTGCTGCCCAGCCCTGCCTGCAGCCACCTCGACCTGGGACTTGACCCCGTCCCTTGGTCCATTGCCTGGTTCTGGGTCCAAGCTCAATGCTGGTTGTTTTCTGATGACCCGCTTTAGAACAGCAGCAATTTGGAAGAGTGGGTTTTGCTCCTCTCTCATCCACAGCACAGGGCAAAAGAATCTCTCGGAAATCAGCTCATGCTTGCCAGCTGGAGCAGGCCAGGAAGCTCCCAGCACCTCCTGCAGCCCCAAAACCATCACGCCCAGCAAGGCTGCCCAATAACTACATGCCACCGAGGCAGAGGAGCTGGGGACAAAAGCCCAGAGGCCCCGAAAGCCCCACTTGTGCCTCAGGCTCGGCTCCCCTGGGAAGCACAGAACTTCTTCTCCTTCACTTCAGACATTGCATAATTGTTTGCAAACATGCAGAGCGCTAAAACTTTGCCCCGAGAGTTTTTTCACTAATTTGGAGGTTTGCAGCCAATTCTTTTCCTTAGTAAAAAAAAAACAAACAACCCACTCCAAACCCTGCAAAACCCCCTCTGAAAGAGAAGCCGGGCGTAGCACAGCTTTCATCAGCTCATTTTTCTTCCTTAGATTTTAGTCTAACCTGATTGTTCTCTGTTCCTGCAATACTCCTTCCTGCCGGTGGGATAAATAAAGCACAAAGTATTTAACTGATCAATAGAGACGTAATGAAGTGGACGCTGTCCGGTGATGAATGAGCGGTCAGAGGTGACTCCTGGATTGCAGACTGCATTGACCGCTGTTTGTAACAGGCACGGCTCACAACCTCCATTGCGACTGAAGTGCACATCAAATATTTATTAAGACACTCTTAATTAGAATGGGCTTAAGTAGCAGAGGGAAATGAAGCGGTGACCTGCATCTTTAGAAGAAGGCGCTGAGCCGCCCGCCAGCACCGATGTATAAACCAAACCCCTTTTGATTTCAGCATGACTAGAAACGACGAGGGCAAAAAAATCTCCTTGCTCTGGAAGATATGGAACAAAGCCAAGAATAAGTTTCCTTCAGTGGAAGGGAGCTGGGGACGTTTCCGAGTGTTCGGATTTGTCCGTCTTACTCCTTTTCTTGCAGCATTTCCCACTTTTTTCTCCTGGAAAAATACACAGATTTTTTCAGCGGTCAGACATGGCATTGAAACCCCAAGAGCAGGGATCAGCAGGCATCGATGTGACGGAGAAAGCAGGGTGATGGGACAGCCTGTTGCGGTGTTCCCGGGGACCATCCCCTCCAGCCAGGCACCGGGCTCCCACGGGTGCTGCCATCATCCTCCTCACCCAGCTGGAGCCGGGCTAACAGGCCGGGGATGAGCTGATGGGGAGGCAGTGGTGATGCGCTGGGTACCCAAAGCTGCTCCCTCCCGTATCTCGCTGGCCGGGCGACAGTGTAAAGTCCAGCAAGGAGAGAGGACTGAGTAGCACACGCTGACGAGGATGCGGAGGGATGCCAGGGCCTGCTGCCCGATCCTGGCTCGGCGCTGGTTAGTTCAGTCATTAACTACATCCCGAATCTGTGTCCTGGAGCACTGCTTGCTCTTATCGTGTATGACACGGCTATTTATCATAATACACAACAGAAACAGGCTTTCGCCGCTCAACTCCAGCTCTTTCATGCTGGTATAATCCTCGGATTTATTCAAGCGCTGTATCGCAGTGAATCCCTCATAACAACTATTTTTTGGAAGCAGAACACATCGATTGTCCAGCTCTTCTTGCCCGGAGAATTCAGCCCATTCTCTTTTCCCCACGGCCATGGGAACAACGCAGAAAACGAGCCACGAAAGCTGGTTGGGGGAAAACCAAAGCAAAACATTTTCAGACCCTGCAGCATCGCAGGATGAAGGTCGAATCCATCAGCTCAGAGGCAGAGCCAAGCCCAGGGCCAGCACCTCTGCCTTCGTGGCAAGGGCTTCCTTGCAAGGCTGCACCCGGCAGGGAGCTTTCCTGAAGGTGAAGATATTTTGGTGTAGGAGAGGAAAACTTGCTCTGCTCTGCCTGAGCCGACTTGCAGCGATCGCCTCCGGGAGCCAGGTCAGCGCAGCAGAATGGAAAGCGAAGCTGCCCGGCGATGGCTCATCCCTGGCAGGGCTCGGCTGCAGCGTGGCAGCTCTGGGGTCCGGATGCAAACTAATCGCTTGATGATGTGGCGTTTGTTACTCTGGTTTTGGCTCGTAATTGGATACAGTTTCCCACAAGGAGATAAAATATTTAAAAACAAGTATATGAAAGAGAAAGTCAGCCTTTATTAAAATGACTTCATCATTTAGAACTGATGCCTTCAAGTACTCTTGTAATTCATCCTTATAGATATAAAATTATCATCTGAAGGAAGATTGTTAATAAAACTGACACTTCCCCATCAGTCAACTTAATTCACAATATAACACGTTCCAAATCCAATTATGTCTGTCTGACGAGTGACGTTCAGTTCAACGCTATTGTTCATGTGGAAAAGCGGATGCAAAAATCCGATGCAAGCCATTTGTGGAACACCAGGCGATGCCTGTTGGGATGACTCCGAAACTGCCGCTGAGAGCGGATAAAACCAACAGCCCCAGCACAGGCAGAGCGTCGGGACCCGGCTGTACCGGGTGATGGCTGCCAGCGGTTGCAGGTATCTGCTCGGAACAACTGCTGCAAATTTCTCCATACATTTTAAGTATTTACTTGATCAGATGTTTTTCCAAGCCAGAGCCCCTCTATCCACGGTGCTGGTGAAAACCAGCGCTGGTGGGAGTCTCAGGAACCCACCGTGCTCCAGGCACCGCTCCTGCCAACACGCGCAGCGTTACGCAGCGTCAATGGGTGTAGATCTCGCAGCTGAACTAGTCACAGGGTGTCAAAAGACAAAGCACTTGTTCATCTGGGGGTGTTGCCTCTTCCCACTGGTTTTCTACTACCTTCTGGCATTGTGATGTATTCTTTTTACATTTGGATTTAAAATAAGAAACTTACATTCCTATACAGGATTTATTTTTAAAAAGAGTGGCGTTATCTTCTAGCATAAATCTAATTGTTTGCTAGAGGACAGAAAACTCTACTATAAAATTGTTAATCCATCAAATTCAGGAGCACAGAAGAGGCTGTGAGCAACAAACTGCAGCTTGAGCATCAACCTGAAAGGGTTGAATAACCACCAAAAAATGGGTTATAACTGTCTTCCAGGCCACATTACGTTTGGAAAACTGCATCTGCTGGAGGGCTGTGACTGACGGTCATGTTCCACGGTGGGATAGGATTCTGTACCAGGGAAGGACTCTGGAAGGGCAGGATACAGGCATGGTGCTGCTCGTCCCTGCTGTGGTACCCACATTACACCCTTGCTGCAGGCTGGGGGGCAGCTCCGCCTTCAGGCTCAGCCCCCCAAGTCGCTCCCTTTTTGTCCCCTCTCCCCATCAGCAGGGTCCAATCCATCCCGCAGTGCCGAGTCCTCGGTGCCTGTGCCTCCCTGGGGACTCTTGACACAAGCACATTCCCTCAGGATGAAAAATGTGTGTGAGCGAAGTCAGGTGGCCGCGGTGGCACAGCAGCTATCGCATGGCAACCATTGCCAGGGAGACCGAGCGCTCCGGCTGCGCCGGGCATCTCCAGCAGCAACTTCAGCATGGCCAGGCTGGTCCCCAGTTCCCTCCAGCTCCGTGCTCTGGGTGCCTTCCCCGTTCTCTTGTCTGCGCAGCGCTGGAGGCTCCTTTCCTGGAGATTTGCACCAGCCAGGGTGGGAAGGTCCCAGGGGTGCAGCACCAGTGCCTCACCTTTATGTAATATTTATAAAGCATTTGAGATCCCAGCTGTGTGGCTTCTCCTGCCATGAAAACATGCGTGTGCAAGGTCAAAAGCAGCACCAGCGCTCAAGGCAGCACCCGTCTGGCTGGCGGCAAGGTCTGGGTGCAAGGTCTGGGTGCTCAGCTGCTTTGTGCGAGGCATGAGGAGATATTAAAGCTGTTTCCAGCAGCAGATGGACAGCGAGGCCAGTGGGCCGCATCCTGCTCCTCCCCATCAGCGCCTGCTCCGGCTGCTGGGGATGCGGATGCTGCTGAGCGCAGGGTCCATCCTGCTGCCTGCAAGGAGTGGCCTCCATCCCTTCAACGCACTGCTACAGTTTTTGAATATTCTTCTTTGTTAACTAGGGTTATTTGTTTAAAGACAAAAATCTCATCTGATTGTCGCAAGAAGCAGCAGTTTAGCACTTTACCGCTCTTTGGGGATGCCGTTTGCACGGCGTTTCACATTTTATTCCCTTTTATTGGCTGCGGGGTTGTTATAAGGGAACAAGGTGCATCGATCATGTGCGTGGGAAGCCTGCCGCGGTGCCGGCTGTAGCTGGGAGGGGAGGCGGCGAGGCCACGGAGATCTGCTGCGAGCATCCAGCCTCTGACAACAGGAGACAGGAGAGGAAAGTCCTCCCGGGCAGAGGGGACGGGCAGGGAAGCGATGCCCTGCCAACGGGGGCTGCAGTGCCAGCAGAAAGTGACACACGCTGGATGAATCCCACCTTTCCACCTGGTTTAGCGGAATGCTCAAATAAGCAGCATAAATTTTTATTAGAGTAATAAGTCACTGGCTTCTCTCACAGCTGCAATGGCTGTTCCGCAGCCCTGGGCGGGAAGTTCGCTCACACCAGAGCAGCAGTAGGTGCTGGGGATGTAAAGCAAACAGGATCATGCCGGGGTGCTGTGGTCTCCGACAAGGACTGGGATGGACAGCCACGGCACAGGATTAGTCCTCCCCAGATCCAGGTGGGACTTTTCTTGGTGCTTTCTACAGTCCAAGACAACAGGAACATGAGACTGATGTGAAGATAGGGCAGCTTGTGTTTCCTCCGGAGGTGGCCCTGAGTACCACGGTCAGCTGGGGAGCTTCATCAGACCCCTGAGAGTAGCTTTCCATTTATCAGCTATTTCTATTTTGCATTTAAAGCTGAGCTGCAAATGGTTTCCAGGCAATCCAGCCTGTTAAAGGAGACAAAGAAATATTGCACATCTACCTGCGGAGCTGAGGCTCTCCAAAAGCAGTGACAGACCTCCAGACCTCACCCGAACAAGAAGAAGGTCTTGGATCTTGACATTGTAGATATCTGGCCAACCGACCCTGAGGCACAACAGTCCTGCAGACCTCCTGCTACTCCATCGCTGGCACGACTGTGGCTATAGAAATAGAAAATCTTGGCTTTGAAAAGAGTTTGTTTTAGGCAACGTTGCTCAGACATAATGCTGAAGCAGGGAGCGATGGCTTTACATAAGCAGAGCACTGAAGCTCTCCATTTAAAACCCCTCTGGCGGGCTGCAAGCAGCAGAGCTGCGTGGTCCTGCTTGGGTTGGATGCCAACAACCACCTCCTCCCTCCAGCCGGGAGGGCTGCGGGGGCAAGGGGGGGCTGAGCTCCCGTTCCTCGCTCCGAAAGCACGTGCAGGGGAGCAGCACGGAGCGAGGGAGCCCACCCGCTGCCCATCCGTGGGCCTTAAAAATCCAGCTCGCCCCAGAGTCAGGCAGAGGGGAGATGAATTCCTCGCCACGGTCACTGAGAAGAAGAGTGAGCTACAATACACATAAAAGATCCAATCTAGAGAAAAGGTGTGTGTATCAAAGGGAGCAGGAGCACCAGGAGCCCTGGCTGCACGAGTCTGCAGCCAGCACCAGGTCCTCATCCTCCGGCACCAAAATTAAGACAACGGACGAGCTCCAGTCATCTGCAGATTCCCGGGATGGGTGGAAAAGGTGTAACCTGCCTCCCCCTGCCCTTCAAGCTCCAAGCATTCGTAATTCCCATCGGCACGGCCAGGCAGTGCCCGGGAAAGGGCAGCGGAAGCTGCGTCGGCCCAGGGCTCAGGGAGCAGGTTCGGAGCCAGCAGCCTCCCTGCTTGGGTTGTTCTGCTGCGTGTCAGCAAAGAGTGATTGGAAGGCAGCAGGGAGCCTCCTACACCAGAAGACTGCTCTTACCACAAACCCAGGGTTGGATTTTAACAGTTTGTGTTCCTTTGCACGCTCGCTCTGCTGGCAGCATCTCAGGCAGGAGAGGAACAAGGGGCTGGGGGTCACGATGCTGCTCAGGGACTATGGGCAGCACTGTGGGGCAGCCACAGCCCACCCCACGCATCCAGCTGAGGTGTCTGTGGTTAAGGCAAGGGATAAAATCCTAAATTCTTACTCCAAGGAGGGCATCAAAAGCTGTTTTCCCAGCAATCATGGTGTATATCTGCCCTATGCAAGCAGAAACAAGAGACAGTCCATTGCCTAACACCAAAGCAAACTGGTCATCGCCCCATCTGCCAAGCACCTTGCACGGAGCCAGGTCTCACCATGTTCTCCCCAAAACCCACCACAGGCTCCACCGTGAAGCACCACAGCTCGGTGGAGCAAATAGTGCCAGGCGCAGGACTTAATTTACTTGGAAAGGGTTGTGGGGTCCAGAGCATACAAGATAGATGAATGAATCCAAGAGCTGGGCTCGTTTGTCTTGCTGCCCTGGCCATGCACCATGCCTTGCACCCCGGCTCCCTCGGGCTCGTCTAGCTGCGAAGCAGCTTGTGCCACCCTGGAGGAACCAGCAGAATCCAGCGGTGCCGTGGAATGCACCAGTACCCAGCTCCACTGTGCAGCATCCTGAGGTTGCCATGGAAACTGAAGATGCCGGCAGCGCTGCCAGGCTGGCAGTGAGGGTGGGGGGGAACCTGTGCTGATGGAGGTCTGCGATGCCTGGGGGTTGCAGTGGTGGGCAGGAGGGACAGGAGAGCACTGGCTCCAAGCTGGGAAAGCAGCAGCAAGGTGGGACCAGTCCTCCTGAGAGACCTCTCACCTCTAGAGCTGTTTGTTTTCATGGAGAAGCTGAATTTTGGTTTTGTCCTCCACCCAGCCTGAGTGTGCCCTTGTACTGGGGCAATCCCAGCAGAGCTGGGCTGCTGAGCCGATTTACACTAAAGCAAAACGTGAGAAAAGAAAAATAAATAGCAGCAGAAGTTCCAGCTGATTTATTATTTTTGTAGAGGGGAGCACTGCAAAAAGCGCGGGAGCAGCCGGGCAGCCCCAGCACAGCTACTCGGCTCCTGGCAAAGCCTGGGCTTGGCACGGCCGTGTCTGCAGCACCACACAGGCACCAAAATCCCTTCCCCACTCTTTCAGAGTTATGAGCCTTGGGAACCACTTATCCAGATTACTGAAAATTTGCTCTAGGAAAATATTAGGACCTAGACCTTCAGCTGACTAGAAATAGTATAGCTAAATCCAGATGCTGGATTCTGGGCTTGAAGCAACAGCTCATCTGCTGACGGGAAGGGTGCAGCTCTCCTGCTGTCAGAGGGGATGTGGTTACAGCAGTGCACGCTGTTTAATACTTGTATGGTGTTTAACTGACAGAATTAATCATTGTTGCTCAGCACTTTCACCGTGTGTATTACTTTCCTATTTGGTCCTTAGAGAAATCCCAAGCAGCTTTGATGAGCTGCCTTAAAAACATCTTTAGGTTGAAATACACCAGAGAAGCAGCCCAGGACTTCATGGATTTACAAAGCTATAAGAACTGAAGACATGATGCCTCGTTTTCCAAACTAGGTGCCCCTCTTGATAGCTCCAAGTTGGACACCAGCGAGTGGTAACACGTGCAGCACGGATGTGCCAAACAGGCGAAGAGAAGCCATCTATCAAAGCCGTTCCTAAAGCCTCGCAATAAAACAAAGCGCCAAATGGAATTACAAACCCCCACTGGTGCTTTTGGAGCGGGTTGGGAAGCTGTAGCAGAAATAACAGGTCTGAAGCGGGCTCTGAGCTCGGCCCACACAGATCGCGATGGAATGAATGGGAACGATGCTGCGGGAGCCCAAGGAGCTGCCCTGGCTGAAAGGCAGTGGTGCTGCAAACAGGACTGTGCCCCGCCTTCATCCCTGCCTGCATCCCAGCTGCTCCACCTTGCAGGGGAACTGACATGGGAGACAGCAGCGGTTTGCTTTTCAGAGTGAGGATGAGACCAGAGTCCTCCAGCCTTTGGCCACCGCATGTGTGGTCCTTGATACCCAAGTGAGACCTCTGTGCAAGTCCAGCTCTGGTACGTCCACGTGAAACATGAGTCCCAGCAGCGTGCCACGCGGGATGGGTTCACTAGAGCCAGGCTTTTGGGCAGCATGAGCTCAGCAGCCAGCTGAACCATCTGCTATGAATGGAGGCTTTTCTCCACGCCGCTGTGACATCTGCCATCCCGGGGTGTGCCCAGGAACAGGCGCTGGCCCGAGCGATCTGTATTTGTGCGGAGAAGAGCTGCTCGTGTCCTTATGGATCAACAGCAAGGCTTCGTCTGCTGTGGGAAGGCAGCACGAGTTTAAGGAGGGACCATTTCAGCTGCTCAGAAGAGCCCGAGTACCACTGAATCATCACAATATTGCTTTTCCTCCTCTTGTTTTTCTTGCATTCATCTGAAACCGTTCACTTTGCCATTAAGGCTAAACCGCGAATCTCTGAGGACCATATGCTCCCAGTGCCGTTGCAGGAGCCGAGGACTAATTCAGATCTTGAGCCTGTCTTTGGGCCATCTGTTCTCAGGAGCACACAAGACAATGTGTCATTATGGCTGGGAATTTGCATAACCGCTGTGGAGGAATTGTGCCCAGCTCTATTCATACCAGCCACAATGGGTTTTCTCACGCGGTGGGAAGGGGGGCAGGAATCGCGCGAGAAGCCGACGAGCATCGATGAGCATCGATGCCACGTTTCCCATGAGGGGTCCGAGCATCGGCGGGACCCCTTCGACTCACGCAGGCGCCAGCGATGCCGTCCCCGCCACCCGCTCCCTGCCCGTCGCGCTTTCAGCTGCCATCTGATGCGCGGCAGCAAGCCGGCGCTGAAGGGCAGAGCGCCGGGCGCTGCCGGCTCTCCATCTTCTCTGCGAGGTTAATGCATTAATTCTCCCAGCTATGACAACAAAGGCTTAAATAACCGTGTAAATAATGGATCACGCTGCAGAAGGCTCGGAGGAGTGACACCGTGCTCGCTGCAGCCCTGGGCCCTCTCTCTCCTTGTCTGCTGAGGAGGAAGCGATGCAGCAAGAGGTAGCGGAGGCTGAGATCTCCAGGCAGATGCATAGTCTCCTCGAGGTTTGCGTTGGGCAGGAACCCTGTCCAGAGAGCCCAGCCCTGGTCCAGCCTCCTTTCAACACCATGTTTCCATGTCTTCTTACCAGACACCAGCACAACCAGGGGTCCTACCCAAAACCAAGCAGAGTTTGGGCAAAACCAGTGCAGTTTTGTGCTGGGACCTTCCTTCCCAGGTACCGGAGCAGGCAGGGGAAGGGAGCAGGCAGGGGAAGGGAGCAGGCAGGGGAAGGGAGCAGGCAGGGGAAGGGAGCAGGCAGGGGAAGGGAGCAGGCAGGGGAAGGGAGCAGGCAAGCTTTGGTCCCCGCTCCACCTCCCCTTGGCAAGCTGGAGAGCCAGCCTGGAAAGCCTCACCCGCCGGCTTTATCATCGCCAAAAACACAATAGTCCTTTAATGATAATTACAGGCTTTCCAGCAGCTCTGTTGTTCATGGGGCTGGGGCTTTTTTGGTAGCAATAGGTGCTGTTTAAGTACTTGAAAGAATGGCACTTAGCAGATGTCTTGGGGTAAATGGTAGGTTAAGCTACACGGAGAGCACCAGTGGAATGAGCGCTAATTTACACTCACATGATTCAATTTGCATGGTTAATTCTATTTAAAGCAAACATCCAGCGCACGCTGGAGCTCCAGAAGGACCAGCACTCTCATTCCACCTTCTCTGCAACACTTCGGAGAACAAAATGGTCGGGATAATAGATCTAACAAACAGTTATGTGCCGCAGGAGCAAAGGCTCATCAGCACGCTTCCCCCGAAGAGCATCAGCCGTACCTGGTAACATCATCACAAGCAAAAGCTGCCCACTGCAGAGCAAACACAGCCACGGCATTGATGAGATTAAAGGAGTGTCCTCCAGCTACAGCCATGTGTGGGCTGCCAGGGCTCTGCCAGGACACGGGGATGCTCCCACATCCCACTGCCACCTCGGATGGGCTCAGACTCGTGTGAGTGCCAGGCCCTGGTGAGCACCAACCCATGAGAAGTCTCCAGCCAAGCAGATAATAACACGTCGCTGTTGCATCGGCAAGGCCAGACCATCGGTGGAAGCACGTCGGGGCTGGCTGGAGGCACAGGCACCGCTGAGATGGCACTTCGTTCGAACCCTAAACTAGCTCCGAGATGTTACCTGCACTGAACAGACCTGGGAGCATCCACAGTGCTGGGGATGGATACAGGAGGAGCCTGTAAGAAGATGAAACCTAGAGCAGGTTTTGTCTCTTTCTTTTTAGCTATAATTTAATAATGTGGATAATGCTATATATGGAATTGAAGTATCTTTAATCGGTTCCTAATTAATGCCCTTGAAAATTTACCACCGCGCCATGCCTCTTTGCCACCTGGATGCTATTTTCCCTGTTCTGCATCACTTGGGACTTTCCCTGGGGCTTTTCCCCCCGAAATTTTGCAGTGGGAGGATGAAAGGCAATGACTTTGTTTGCTTTTTAGCAATCAATATTGCTTATTAGCTGAATAATAACAACTCCTCATTACAATGCTTCAAGTTCTGCAGAGAACAGAAGGCCTGTAAACACCCTGGATGAGCAAAAAAGCATAAATTACCTTGGAGATAATAAACCAAACGCAAACAGTATTTATGGCTCATTAAAGCAGTGACGCTGCGCCTGCACAGGAACACACGCCACGAGAAGGAGGAAGAGGAAGGTGTTTGCACGTGGTTTCTTTTCAAAAGAAACATGAAAGCAAAACATCGGAAGAGGTTTCCAAGCAATGTCCTGCAGAAAATTGCCATCAGGTTGCAGTTTTCCCTCCCTTTCACAGGGCAGAGGAAAAGCACCACATCATGCTGGTGGACCGAGCCCAGGCACGATTTGGGAATTACAGGCAAGGAGCACTCAAAGGCAACGATCAGAGGAAATATTTCACAAACAACCGACGGGGCTGAAATCTTTCCAACAGAGAACAAATTTGTAAGACTCCAAGCTGGTGTCTGGACTATTTGTGAGCAGTAAAAGGAACCAAATGCAACAAATGAATTGCTTGCTGCAAAGTAGCTCAAGTAACTACCCAGTAATACCAAACCTCCTGCAAATTGCTAGGTAACTACACTGAACAGAGCCAAAAATAATCCCTCCTGCGACTCGCTCTGACAGGGTTTGGAAGAGTGAAATAACAGTGTTCCAGCACGTCACGGTGTGATACTGGAGAAGCGCAGAAGGGCCTCCATCAACAGCACACGAGTGATGTGTGGGGAGCCCAGCTCTCCCCAGGGGTGGAGAAGGGGGCGAGAACAACACGTGGGCATTTTCAGCAATGGCAAAAAAAGGCAAAAAGGGGGTTCTTCAGGTCATCCCTGGGGAGGGAGCATGGCCAAGTGATGCTGGAGGGACCCCTGCCCCAACCTGAGCCTTCCAGCCCGTGCACCAGTGACTCATGTAAAGTCCTTCAGAAATACCATGAGCACCAGCGATATAAATAATGCTCGGCCACCTCAGGTGCTTCTTGAAAAATATCTTCTTATTGCCATGGAAGTTTAGGAAATATCCTGATTAAATCAAAAAGGCACCATAAATTGCCAAAGTTAGAATTCTCTGGGATGAAAAAAGAAGAAATTTTGTACCCTGTCAGCAGAATGTAAATGAACGGGCTGAATGAATTAGTGCACGATAAACTTTTAAAAAGCCAAGTTACAATTTAAAGCAGTAGCGAGAGCTGTGGAATGATTTAAGATATATTTAAAAAAAAAATATCACCACTCTAACGCCATTCAATTACAGCCTCCGTGGCTGCCCACGAGCCTCTCTTACCACCTTCTGGGATGAGACATCTTTGTTTTGCAGTGTTAAGAGGACTATGTGTCGATGCCTTCTGGGTGACCATCCCTGAAATGGGACCATGAGGATGGTAGTGCCCACTCAAGTGACCTACACAGGGGCCAGTCCCACAGCTCCCAGCAAACTGCTTTGCTTCTGGAGAGCCACGTATTGACCAGGCATCAGCAAACAGCCAGTTACATGGGAAAAGGCACCAGGATGGACCTGAGGAAGGACACCCACCTTGCCTCGCATCACCACTGGGAGTGAGGAGGGGCTCCTGCAAAGGTAAGCAGAAGATGCTCAGCTGAGGACATCCCTCCCACAAGTCCCTGCCTGGCCCCAAGGAGGGGCTGAGCCCCCAGCGCGTTCCTGTGACTGGCCCAGAGATTTCACCATAATTGCTTTGTGCAGCTGCCGAGCGCTTCATCGGCACCGTGAGATTTCCCTGGTGCCTCGCTGCTCTGCACGTAATGAGATTAGCCACAGCCCCCTGACAAGTTTCGAATAATAATTGGCTTTGGTTTGTTTTCAGTGAGCCACAATGACTTTGCTGATCCGAGCGATTAATTCTGCTCCTCCCTGACAAAAGGGTTGATGGCCGTGGCATCCAGGTCCCTGATTCTTCTCCTTCTGCAGAGGTGGGAATGCCGTGTGCTGGTGGGAGCACTTCCCAGCACCCATCCTCTGCGCCTGTCCACCAGTGGGGCTGCTCCATCAGCAAGACCCCGCAGGGACTAATCCGGCCTCACATAGGATGCTATTCTGGGAAGCTGGCAGAGTGCTCCACAGCACCCATCCCAACGCCTGGCCCACCCCCGCACCGCTGTTCCTCACAGAGACCTGGAAGGGCCTGGGCTGAGGATGCTTGGGGTGTCCTCCACCCCACCCCAGCCATGGGGAGAGATTAAACACACCCACAGCCAAGCCCCTTCATCCCCTCTGGAGAGGGGCACCGCGTCCTCTACAGCAAAGCCAACTGAAAAGCTCGGCAACGCCTCCATCACTACAGCCAGCAGGATAAAGATTAGTCACAGACAAACCCCTACCTCTGATCTGGAGGCTGCTCAGAACTGGCACAGACGCTGGAATGCAGTGGTGTAGGTGTGCGCATCCCTCCTGCACGCTCACGTGCGCTTGGGCCGGGAGCAGGGACACAGGCTGCCACGCACCACGGGCGCATTCCCAGTCCCACCACAGGCAAGAGGCAGCAGCTGGCGGCACCCACCCCAGACCCCACTGCCAGGCACCTTGGGGTGCTGCGCTGTGGTTTAGCAGAAGGGATACAGAACTTTTCTCCCTGCCCTTGGCACTTTGCCCGCAGCCCCTTCATCGCATCGCCCGCGCCACGCGCTCGGCCCGCAGGCAGGGAGCCCAGCACTGCAGGCAGGCTCGCTGGCAGCCAGAGGTGACAGCAACAGCGCCGGAAAGCTGCCATAAGTATTTGGAGACATCTCTCATCTCTTCTTTCACCCCAGACAGACACCCAATGCTCTAACAGACCCCTCCAGGGCGGTTCAAGGCCAACACCCCCATGAGCCAGCCTCCAGGCCAGCTCAGCCTCCTCTGCGGGGAGCGGGCACACTGCGGCTTCTTGCAGGAGTCACTCGCTGGTAAACGGCTGCCTTGATCCAATTTCACGCTTATCCTGGAGCCTCTCGTCCTCTGCCGCAGTTGCTGTGGTTTTTGGGTGCCTGCCGCTATCTGGCAGCCCCAGGTGAACAGGCTCCTCAGCAGCCGCAGCACCAAAGGAGCTGGGCTCCCTGCACCATGCACAGCCCAGAGCTTTGGGGGGAAGCTGGAGGGGCAGAGAGAGCTGAGCAGACCCCCGATGCCCTGCTACAGGCATGCTAACCACTCACTTTCCCGCCCTTGGCAGGACCGGGTCATCTCCTCTGCGTTGCTACCTGCAGCCTGGAAGAGCTGCCCAGCCCTGAGGCTTTCTGCTGGCTCAGCCTGGCTCCTGCGAGGCCACGGAGGAGCAGAGCAGCTCAGCGGGGACAGGACCCGCAGTGCCAGGGTCTGGGCATCGCCCTGGCAGAGCCCGGACCCACGGGAGCCTCTAAGGCCAGCGAGCCCCAGCCCTCGCTGCAGAGCCCAGGGGCTGCTCCCCAGGATGCTGCTGATGGGGCTGGGGGGCTCCAGCAGCACCACGGAGCACAAACGATGGCATGAGTCAGTAATTGCAGAACTCCTCTTTAGATAGTGCTGCAAATGTGCCTATTAACATCAGCTCCCATCTCCTCTGAGTGATTTACCTGTTTCATTTTATTCAGTGAATTAAACACAAAAATAACGGGATTGCTGTAGAGCACGGTTATTGATCTGCTGGGAACGCGCAGCATCCATCACTCCTCTGGCCACAGCCCCCACACCCCGGTGCCACGCAGAGCGGAGGTGCCAGCCCGCAGAGAAACGCTGCCAGGGCACAGGCTGCCGATGGGACGGTCGGTTCCACGAGCACCAATCTCCCTCCCCACCAGCCAGACGTCAGCCCGTGAGTAATTATTTGAAGAACGAGACATTTTATTGTCCAATTCAGGACATGTCTTATGGCATGCCTGAGACATTAATGTTCTTCTAAATCATTGCTGGGTGTAATATTTTGCCGCTGATACCGCACATAATCTTCACGTTTGATATTTTCCTGTTATCTAATGGTAGTCTGTAAAATTACAGTGACACTAATGCTCACCACCCTTATTGAATGGAAAAATCAAATTAAAGATGAAGCATCATCGATTTTGTTATGGGCTCCAAGGTGGCAGGGAGTCAATTGACCTTTCTTGAGAAAACAAGAAGGTAGAGATGTTTCTGTTGCTTTTTATCATCCCACTGGTGCTTACTGTAGCTTCTTTGGGGGTTTATTTCCTCGCTAGCTTTACTATGGTTGGTTTTCTTCAGCAGAGGTGCAATGCAAGCAAAGCACTAAAACTTGCAGGCAAAATGGGAGAATTTTCCCAAAAAGGTGAAGACAGAGATGGTAAGGACCAGCCGCAAACATACGATCTAGGACTGAAAAAAATCCCAGCAAGCAACTGCCAGAACCACAGCTCTCGTTCCTCACGCTTTGCACAGAGCTCCCAGTCTCAGCCCTGCACCGCACCAGGACTGGTACCTGCAGCATCAAGTGTATCTCTGGGTCTTGGCTACATGGGGATCCTGCAACATCCCCAGAGCTGGGAGCTTGTGGCTCCCCGAGGTGGCAAAGCAGCTCCTTTGGAGGAGCTGCCAACATTGCTCCCCCATCTCACCCTCTGCCAGGTTCCTCATTCCCCACTTCATGTTTATCCCTTAAATAAAGCCTGTCCACACCACGGTTTTGTACGAGCAGGTTTCCTCACCTGCTTTAGAAAGCTGGAGCCACGCTAATGCATCACTAAGTCCTGGAAGTGGAAGCTGCTACTACCATTTGCCAGCCCTCTCAGAGCTTGGAGAAAAAAAAAAAACCTTCTACATGCATCATTACTTTGTTCAGAGTATTCTTAAGAAATTCATAGTAAAATTCAACAAGAAAGGATAACTTCATTATCAGGACTCGCGCCCCTTGACAGCCAAACTTTCCTCTTAATACAGATGGAAAACACGTTTTTTCCCCATGAATGGCCTGAGGCTCTACAAATTTGATTAAAGACGGAACAACTGCTGAAGGATTCATGCTTACTGAGAGCAGGCGCATCGTCTCATTGAGCTGCCAGCGAGCACCAAGCACGTGCTCCATCGGCACCACCGGCAGGCACGGGAGGACAGAGCCTATGACCTGGTGCCCTGGCACGACTGGAGATCCAGTGAGGAAAAGCAGCTTCATGCCGTGCAACCAGAGACCACGCTCCCCACTGTGCCCCACCACAAGAGCTGCAGGGGCCTTGGCCAAACCATCTAACCTGCCTCCACCTGTGTTCCTCATCGCGCTGCGCTCTCCATCCTCCTACCTTTCTCCATCCTTCCTTGCCTCTTGAGACTGCAGCACGTCCCGCCTCTTATTCTCATCTTGTGGAGCATCTGGAGAGGAGGTGGAGTCCTTGCTGGTGCCTCCCATCATTTCTGCAAGAAAAAGAGTCACCTCTGAATCTGATGATGCCAGCGGTTAGGTCTCAAGCACCCAACTCCGGCAGCATGTGGTTTTCTTCTGCAGGCTCGGCTCCCTTCCACAGCTCGCAGAGCAAGGCTGCTCCCTCATTAAATGGAGGGCAGCTTTGTCACCGCTGATTGCATTAACCTAATAACACCTGCATACAGCAATCAAAAAGAGACTAGAAGGTTTTCTGTTTGTTTGTTTAAAACAAAGACCTGGTCCATGAAGTATTGATTAAATTAGAGGATTGAATTAAGCAGTGACTGAATCAAGTGCAAGGGCTTCTGAGAGTCTATACAACAAAGGCCACAGGGGAAATGCAAAGGGCTCTGGAGCCCAGCAAAGACGAGATGCACACCACAGAGGAGAGCGGGATGTTCTTTGGAGCAGAGCGAGACGGGCAGAGTTAGTGCAGGCAAAGCGCTCGTCCTTCACCCTGCTGCCGTATGGGCACAGGGACACCCCTGCAGCGCCCTGCGACAGCCCAGATGCACACAACACGGCTCGCTGCCGTCGAGGGAGTCTGGAGGAAATCCTGCAGAAGGCTTCTTCCAAAGCAGCCCCTTTTCTCCCCACAGTGAGGTCTCCGTACCATTCGATTACATCCCCTCATACTTGGGAGCTGCATCCCTGTGGGTGGGTTTTCTTTGGTTTCCAGGCCTGGCAAGGACCTAGGGGCAAGTTTCCCTTGGGAAGCGCTCGTCAGTTCTCCGTGGCACCCAGCTTCCCGTCGGGCACGGCGAGGATGGAGCCGGCAGCACCCGCCGCTTGGAAACGCTGCCATCATCGCGGTGAGGCGTGAGCTTGTGTGCCTTCCATGAAGTGTCATTATAAGCTGTTAAAGTGATTTCTCAGTGGTGATCCCGAGAAATTGTTGCTTCTATTTTTTTTCCCCCTCTCTCTCTTTCTGAGAAAATTCTGATCCTGCATCAGAGATGAAAGTTGCATCATCTGGGAATGCAGCAAACTGCTTGTTTTGGTTATCAGCTTCTCCGCTTTCCTTCAGGCTGGGTCAGCTTTGCTTTGATAAAATTATCACCAGAAGACAAAAAAAAAGGACCGTCTTTTCAGCTGGTATAAGTTGGCAGATCCCAACTGAAGTCAATTAATTGATTTTAGCTCACATTATCCAAGTATCTCACTGGAAACCATAATATCCAGAGTAAGAAATTCTCAAAGAATTTATTACTTCTGATAAAGCCAAGATCAAGGGGTTTTTTGAGCTTCATAATGAAATTAATATTGATGTCTCCGTGCTTTACAGAAGGTTGCAAAGGCTGCACCAGAAGAAGATGAGCTCACCCGTGCTTTGCCCCCTGCCCAAGGCTCACTCACAGCTCTCCTATGATACCGTTCCTGGAAGGGTAGCATTTAGGAAATCCCTTGAGCTAGCCAGCAGCACTCCCATTAATCCCAAGAGACACAGGGAAACATAGAATCATAGAACGGGTTGGGTTGGAAGGGACCTCTAAAGGCCATCTAGTCCAAGCCACCTACAATAAGCAGGGACATCTCGGACTAGGTCAGATTGCTCAGAGCTCCATCAAGCCTGACCTTGAATGTCTACAGTGATGGGGCCTCCACCACTTCTCTGGGCAACCTGTTCTGGTGACCCACCACCCTCATATTAAAGAGCTTCTTCCTAGTGTCCAACCTAAATCTACCCTTTTCTAGCTTAAAACCATTACCCCTCGTCCTGTCGCTACAGACCCTCGAGAACAGATCTCCCCCTGAAACATGTAAAGTAACATCAGCACTTGTAATTCTGCAAAACCAGACACCAACCCCAACGTGGCTGGGAGGACAAAGCAGCTCCCCCAGTGCAGCACTGCCTGTGAAGGTGCATCTCCAGCCCTGACCTCCTCCTCCTCCAGCCAGAGGTCTTGGAGCCCCAGTCAGAGGCCCTCATGCTCCACCTGGATGTCCTCATGCTCCAGCCACCCATGCCATCCCACCAGGCCAGTCACAAGAGGGAGACAGAGCCCTGCTCTGCCTGTGCAGCTCTGCACCAGGCTCATCCCCTTGCACCCTTGGTCCTCTCCTGGGCAGCTCAGTGCCTCCCGCTGCTGCCCAGCGTGGGGCCCCAGCTCTGCAGGGCTCCCCAGGAAGGAGGGAAATGGGTACCAGCAGCCTGGTCATTGACAAGAAACATCCGCTGAGCAAGAGTTAGCTCAGGGCCGGTAAATTCTGGATGCTGCTGTTGGAGAATAAACGCATCTGACAGGCAGCAGGTGACACCAGCCAAGTTGCTGGAGCGCCCGGGATTCCCCATCAAGCCAATTAAAATTAGCAATAGGCCAGAGGCTGACATGTCCACTGCCTGGGGCCAGCACTGCCGTGCAGATGACGAGGACAAGCTACCAGCGAGCGAGCCGTCCCTGTGCCACTCTCCCGGCGCGGAGAGCTGCCGAGCCCTGCAGCAGCATCCGGAGCTGCAGGTGGGTCCCCTGCAGATGCACCCCCTGCCCACCCCTCTCCCTGCCTGGCTGTGGAGCACAGTGCTCGGACCACGGAACAAGCCACCCGCCCTGGGCCACGGTCTGTGCCTTGCTCTCGCCTGCTGTGCACAGCGGAATTTCTTCCAGAGAGGTGTGGGAAGGGGGTTCCCCAGAGCCAGCCGTTCCTTACAGCACCTGTCCTCAGGTCCAGGCGCTGCTGGCACCATTCCTGTAGTGCTACCACAAAACGCATCTAACAAAGATCTAGGCACATGCTGCTGCTGCTGCCAGCTCGCGTCATCGAGGCCCGTATCCATCATTAGAAAGTCACTTTCATTTCCAGTGCAGTCACCTGAACTAACAGATCTGCTCCCTGTGTCAGGAGGGATGTCAGATGTAATATTCAGAGGACAAGAAGCCAAGAGCATCCTCCAGAAATGGTCCTCTCAGGCTGGGATGGAGGCAGCTGGTGGCATGAAAAGCCCCGTGTGAGATCTCTCTTTCTGTGGCTCATTAAAGGGCCGCTTCCAATCTGGCACCTACCACCAGCACCACATTCCCATTTTAACTCAGATGCCAGTTTATAATCTTGATGCCTGGCCTGGAAGCACGCTCCCTTTTACCATGGTTTGAAAGGAGCATGATGTTTATTACCAACTTCCCATTTTTGTTTCCAGGGTATTAAGAAATGAAACATTAATGGAATGTAGAAAATGAGCTGAACGTTCAGCTACTATTTACCAAATTGTTCTTGTTCATCTCTGGGAGAGGAGGAAAAAATAGGAGCAAGAATAAAACTGTGCCTAGAAACATACCATTTCTCCAATGCATGCATGGCTGACAGCCACTAAGCACAAATGAATAAATATTTTATGTACTTTAATTTCCTCATCTACGAGCTGGATGTTCTGAGCCTTTCTTTGCTTTATTTTGCTACTTCATAAATGTTAAAAACGTTTATCCTCTTATTCTTTCCAACAAAAGTAAGACTTTTGCCAGTCTCTGCTCCTGTTCCATTTGCTTTCATCTCTTTATTAGCATAGCAAAATAGCACATCACCTGCAGGTTTCTCCCTTCAGTAATTTCTCCTTTCTATTTTTTTCCTCCTTCCTTCTTTCGCCTTCTTATCACCTGTGCTCCCATCTCTGTATTATTCAGGAAGCACCATGTTTGCATTTTGTTTTGTCCCAGCTGCTCATTGAACCCTACGGTCTATTGAGATGCAGCTTAGTTTTTTCCTTGTGTTTATTTCATTTCCCTTTTTATTATTATTATCTCCTCTTCCTTACTATGCCACCACATAGTCCCCCCCCCCCCATTCCCCAGCTCGTGCTGCAACCAGGGATGCTGGGACATCTTCATGCTGGTGTCCTTGCTCACCCTGCATTTTCTCTGTCTTGCATTTGTCCTTAAAAACACAGCTTCTGGAAAATTCCCACTTCCATTCTCCCACAAAAGCTTCCTTCCCAGAGCCAAAATTCACTCTTCTCACCGGCATGTCTGGTTGGGGTCGAGACTGAGCTCCGCTCTCCTTGAAGGGATCTGCTGTCAGGAGCATCCCACCCACCGGGGAACACCAGAAGACACCACGGGGCTGTGGCTTTCTGGAAAGACTTTGAGCTGCCCCGAAGCCCCAGACTGCTGCAGCATCAGGGAGCTGCCCGGCAGCTATATAAGGTAACCCCTCCCTTTGTGATTAAAAGCTTAATCCTCCTTAGATGGAGCAGTAGCAGGGAAAAGGATGGGTAGGTGAGGAGGGATGATACCATGCTGAGAAACAGAGGAAAGCAGTAACGGAGAACAGGGGAAGGTGGGCACGAACGAGGATAATCACGGGCTGAGTTCAATGGGACGGTTTTAAGGTGAGGTAAGAAGTGGAAACTTCTCCTGAAACGGATCATTGTCAGGAATTTGGAGAATTACCAGCACCAACCACGTGCTGCAGCTCCAGTGTTGCATTAGCCTTTCCTGGTGATTTGCTAAATTTATTCTTCTGTGATTTCCAACAAATTCAAAGCTCATCATCACCCGGTGGGTTATTTCCATTTGTCTGCTTTAGAAGTGGTTTTAGAAAACCTCAGATACTTTTAATTAGCTTTAAATTTCTCAGCTCTTTTGCTCAACCTGTGATTACTGCTTAACTGAACTTATCTATTGTCTTTCCTCCCTCCTCCAGGCTAAGAAATTCCAATTTCCTTCAAAGCAGCCATTGCTTCTGAAAAATTTACAGTTGCAGGTTTGGTTCTTGGAAGCGCCTTTTCTTTGCCTGTCACAACCGAGCAGGACTGGAGCTCAGGGGGAGAGAGAACCCCGAAACAGAGCCTCTTCCCACAGGCAGCCAGGGAAGGCTCTTTCCAGAGACCCTTCCCCACCTTCTGGGCAGCTAAAGCTCTTATGATGAGCAGCAGAATTCTGGCAGCACCCAGAATTCTGCACTCTGTGAGTTAACCAGATGCACCAGTAACTTGCACACACGCGTCACCAGAGCCAGGACTGCTCTTCCAGCCAAACCGATGCCCAAGGCAGCACCCGTGACATGCCCGGCAGCTCCTGCTCTCCATGGGTAGCCAAGCCCTGCCACCACCATTGCTCCTTTTCCATCCCTTTGGGCTCCCACCTGCCGATTCTCTGGCATTCAGGGAGCCCATTTCAAGTGAGCCCACTCATTTTAACAGGATCTGGAAGTTCAGACCTCTGGAAGTTGCAGCCTTGACCTTCAGCCCTGAAATCAATAGGAGCTTTTGGCATGCTGCAGAGGCACAGGGACCCAGGGGTGTCTCCCAGGCAGGTTTAGCAGCTCACCCACCGGTACAAACCCCTGCTCACGCTCGGCGCATGTGTGCACGCCTGGCACGTCTGGCTGTGCCACACCAGCGCCGCGCTCAAAAGCCATCACAGTCCACATGGGATTGAGATCAAAGCTGCCCGGTGGTGCTGATTACCAAGATGAGCCCCGACACGGAGAACTATTTTTAATTCAAAGAGTTGTGTCTGCCTATGTGCCAACCTGCGAGCTCTGTCAATTTGCAGGGAAGTAGTCAAATCCGATTACTACGGAAAATATGCAGGGAGGGTAACATGGTGTGAACTGACATAATACGTGTTGGTTAAGGTGCTATCCTGGGCTTGACTGTTTTCTGGATGTTATAAATCCCACAGCGGTAAAGAAAGAGACATATCTGAAGGTTATTATTGCCGTAAGCCCTTCAGCTTGAAGTGTATTTGCCATGAGAGTCCTAGATATGAAGTTTCCCTACAAATGAATATGCCTCATCACAAGCAGGCTTTGCATCCCCTCCCTGCTGCGGGAGAAGGTAAAACCATAACAGCTTTATTCAGGACTGCAGCCAGAGATCTCCTCCACACATACACCAGTAACACCAGCTCATGTTCATGGTCCAGCTCTCCACATTCCCGGGAAGCCCCGAGCACCCTCAGCGATGCCGGGTACAGCCATGCAGGGTGCAGGACGAGCACGGGCAAGGACGGGAGGCTGACCTCGGTGTTTATCAGCAGTGGAAAAGGAACAGACAAAGAGCAACGACCCAGCAGCAGTGTCCTCCAGGAGACCCATAAAGCAGAACTACAGCCTCGGCAGGCTGCTGAGGAGATATGCCTACGAAGGCACCTCGGTGGCACAGAGCCCCACATCCCACCCCTCGCAAAGCTGGGCCAACTAATGATCCCAATCAATAATCCTGACCCAGAAATTTCAGACAGGAGCTACAATCAGAGCACAATCTCCCCAGAGGCTGCCTTGCAGGCGTGATTTCATGGCATACAAGGGGCAAGACTCACTCTCAGCCAATTTTCATGAGTCCTGTCCTTGACTGAGTGCTGCAGGATTAGGGACAGTGCCTTAGAGAGGGCTCCCAGACCTGCTGGTGTAAGTCATGTCATGGACATGTTTGATAATAACTGTTAATTGCCCCTTTATTGCACTGGGTAGCTGGAGGTGGCACACACACTGAGCTTCCGTAGACTGCAAGGTAGACCTGTCTCTCCACAGCACACTACAAATACTGATGGTAAGCAGAGGAGACAAGAACCACCACGCTCGTCAAGGCGGGGAGCAGCACCTCCCTCCTCAGAAAGGCCCTGGGTGCTGCTGTCAAAGTAATAACAACAACAGCAGCACAATTTGCTACCCAAAACAAATGATACCTGCTAACGTGAAGGCATTTCACTTCCCCTCCAAGTAATTACCTTTCTGATTCTTGTCAAAGGCTGTGGATGACCTGTTTACCCGAGAGGGTGCACAGCCCAGCTTCTCCTCTGCACGCAGGTCCACCGCTCCCCGAGAGCATCCAGCTCCCAGCCCTGTGGCACAGAAAAATGGCTGCAGAGCTCCCCAGAGGTGAGCCCTGGGGGTTTTAAAGCCTGAGCTCTGATCACCAAAGTGGGAAAACCTGCTGCCGTCCCAGCATCTCTCAAACCAACCCACCCAGATGCTAATGCGAGCGCAGGTGGAGTTACTAAACCTGGCAACAGCCGTGCGGGTATAAGGGATAGGATGGGGAATGGCAGCTGCACCTTGTTTATTTTTGGAGGAATCATTTAAGGGTGAATACAACAAAATCTGTCTTTTCAATGGGGAAAAGAATATTGACAATAGGGAGAAAATAGAGCTCCGTGAAAAAGAAAAGAGCTCAAGAAGCTGCTGCATGGAAAGGGAAGGGCAAAGCTGGTACCACAAGGGACAAGGCAGGCTGCGGTTTTCAAAGACCTTCTCAGCAGCTGTGCATGAGGGCATTTTGTCCACCGACTCTGTGCTCTGCTTTGAAAATTTAAAATCTTTTTAACATCAGAGAAGCAATCCCTCCTTAGAGAAGGCTTTTATTGACCCAGCATATCCAAAGCAGAATATGTGATAATGCCAGCAATAGTTTCATTTTCATGGTCAGCTTCTCCACAGAGCCGTGCTCCTGCCCGGTACCCAGCGCGCCAGCTCTCCCGCTGCGTGCTTGCTGCTCGCACGCCCAGGGATGCTCTTCACCCCAGAGGCGTGTCAGGACAAGGGCTTTACAGAGAGCAGCGGGGAGCAAGGAGGGGTAAGTGTCTCCCTCCCCGAGACCATACTGTGAGGAATTTGCTCCCCCAGAAAGGTTGAGGACAGGGAGGGAGAGCTTCAAAGTTTCTCCAGAAGCCGCCGAAGCAGAATTTTAATGGGGAAGAAAACAAAAAATATGAAAGTGAATAGAACAAACATGAATAAATTATTTATGAGGATGAAAGTGAAGAAAGGAAAGTTAAGCGAAACAAAGGAAACCGCACGTTTCCTACAGCTGAGGTATCATGATCAAAGCTCTTGAAAAACCAAAGGCGATCGCTGCGCAATGCGCCGCGGTGATCAACATGGGGGCTTTGATAACGTGCGGCGAGCGGCACGGCACAGCGGGCCGAGCACAGGGTGCTCCCCAGCTCGTGGGCAGCCATGCTCGGAGTGCTCCTTCCTGCACCCATCCTGCATCCACCCGCATCCTCCTCCATCCACCTGCATCCATCCTCCATCCACCTGCATCTATCCAGGGACTCACCGTGTCTTGGGGACCGGGCTTGGGGGCCCATCAGGCAGACAGTGCTCATCAAGAGCCACTGGCTCACTGATGCCTTATTTAATACACCCTGCAACAAACTGAATTGTTTTTCAAACTCCGTGGAAATGAGCTGAGGTCTCCCTCCTGCACCCCCAAAGAAGGGTTGCTTCTAGTGATGCTAGGAGCATCCAGACCCGACGGCAGCGAGTGGCTTCCCCACTCCCCGGCTTCAGAGGCACCACGAGGCTGCTTTTTCTGCCAAGGGAGAAATATTACAGCACTAAAGTAAAAGTCTGGTTTTCGGTGCCCCTGGGCACACTGCACGGCAGCCCCTCGCTTACAGTAACTCCCTGTTATCTCTCACCCAACCCGGCTCCACAACGTGCCTGACTTCTGCTGCGCTAGAGATAAATCCCCAGAAAAGCTCACAGCCCCTGACGCGCTCCGGGAGCTGGGGAAGTCGCAGTGAAGGCTGGCGTGACCAGCAGGAACGCTGCTGGGTGAGAGCCATCTCTGCCTTCCACCCCAAACCCAGCAGCCTCTCACCACCCTCCTGGCCCCAAGAAATCCAGCCGGAGTGGGCCGGGCTGCTCACACCTACCTGCTGCTTAATTTCTCAATCTCCCTGTATTGGGTAAATGAAAGACAAACTACGGTGTGCCCAGGCAAACACCTTCTCTTTAAATATTTCAGAGCCATTAACCTCTCCCAGCACCCGTCGTCATCTGCCAGGTAATTGAAATGGCTTTGCCTAAGCAGAATTTTTCTGAGATCAATTATTTACTTCGCGCAGAAGGGTCTGGCTCCAGGCTTATTTACGATGCAGCTGTTGCTACCACTAGCTTCCTCAGCCTTGTTTATTCCTAAGCAGATAAAAGCTGGCTGATTGGAGATAAAGTTCTTGATTTTTCCGAAGTGCCTGATTGATCTTGTTGGCCACACTTGGAAATTGGGATGCAATGCTTTCATTACGCTGTTGTCTTCCCTCTATTGCCGCTCCGCAAATAAGCCGCACGACAGCGAGCTGGCTAAAATTGGTGAAATGGGTGGAGACGAAGATGGGAAAACCCGCTTTGAAAAGGGTGAAGAAACAACGTTGGTGCCTGCAGAACGTGGCTTGCCCAGCGCACGGCGGCACAGGAGGAGAGGGCTATCACTGCCGTGCTGCAGACGAGCTGTATTTGACCATATAAATGGTCTTATTCAAAGCAGAGAATTAAGGTAATAACAGTTCTGCAGGAAGGAAAAGAAATTCAATTTCAAAGCCAAATTAAACAAAGCTTCCAATTAGAGCAGATGATGTTTTCAGTGAGCCGAACGGCCTTTTTTCCAGCTCAATCTGAGTTTAATTTTTCTAATCGGCTCTATTTTGTCACTTCGGTTACTTCAAGGTGGGCAATTTCTTAGGAACTGGCAGATATTGACTGAGGATGCTGGGTTCAGAATTGGCTTTTTTTTTTTGCCAGCACCGAAGCCTTTGATCTCTCACGCAGCCCCGGCACCTGGCTGGGCTCCCAACAGCCAGCACAGCCCCGATCCCTGCGGCACGGCCCGGGCAGCTCCTTGCACGTGGTGTTTGTCCAGCATGCCATGGGACTGTGCCTGGTGGAGGCATCTCTTTGGCTTGGCCTCCAGCAGGACCCTGCCCATGCCCTGCCTGCAGCAGGCAGCTGCCCGCGCCCATCCGTCTGCGCACATGGAGGCCAGACTTGCATCGTTAAAGGAGACCCAAATAGCTTATTGGGTACGTGTGGATGAAAATATTGATTTTGCGCTCTCAGGAAAAAGCCCAATTAAGAAGATCTAATGGAAACATGACCCTTTATCCCCACTTTGTCTTATATATCAGGAGCTAATATTCAACTGTGTCAATGGAGGAGAAAATCTGATCATTTTTCTTCTATTTCCCTTCTTGCTGCTCGCTGCAAGAAAGACTTGCTGAGCATGAAGAAATTCACCCCAGGCACACCTTTCCTCCTGATTGATCTACTGCGGTCCCAGGGGAAGCAGCTGCCTGGGAAATGCTGGAGGGAGAAGGTGGGCTGGGAAAATCTGACCCACCACAGCAGGGAAGCCTCAGTGCCCAGTTCCTCCTCTCCACCTCCAGCCTCCTCCACACCTCTGCCATTTCTCCCCTTAAAGAAGCCAAAAGGAGGCATGCCAGTGTAACTGGAAAGAGTTATCAGCCTCGTCTGCTGATCCCCGACTAGTTTTCTCATTGATTTCTCTCCGGACTACACGACAGAGATGCCAGTTCCCAGTAAAGAAGGACTCTCCAGAGAGCCAATCCGTACTCCTGACGTGACATGAATATAGCTTCCAATAACGGCAGTGTCAGGGGGAAACTGTCACCGGAGCCAAGGAGAGAAGACAGCATGATTGCTTTAATATGGGTCTTTAAGAAACTCTGCTTGTTGGGGAATTGCACGGAGTTGACAGGCAGAAACGCCGATGAACTGCACAGGCAGGAGCCTGCAGCCAAACATCGTCTCATCCCAAATCAGAACGTTTTGCAGGGCTCCTCTTCATCAACCTCCAACTCATTCCGTTCTAAACCAGCTCTGGAAGGGCTGTTTCAGGCTTCCTTCGCTCGAGCCTTTCTGCTGACCAACGCTTGCAGGGGGAGCGTGGACCCTGCCGCCGCCGGGGAATGGTTGTGGGGGGTTTGCTTGTGCAAACTCTTCACCCTGCTCGAGCTGCTCTGGAAGAGATCTGAGGGGAAAATTCCAGGAAGGAGCAGGTGGGACAGCTGCATTCCCAGCCCCCAAATCAGGAGGACGGTGCGAGCTGCTGGCCCTGCACTGTGGGAAATGAGTTTTGCCACGGGTCAGGCCTCTGCCCGCGTTCTCCTACAGATAATTAAATTACTTGGCTTGTCAGTGGAGCTCAGTGCGTGTGGGAGAGCCCTTCCTTCCAGACAGCATCAGGCGAGCACGTCATTCCCAGCTGGTCCGGGGGCTGGGAGGGCTCCAGCTTCTGGAGAGGGACCGGTTGCAATCCCAGCGCCTGTTCTCGGCCCCTGGTCTGCAGCACCAAGGAGCCCGTGGTGCTTAAACCTTCCAGGGCCAATCTCTTCGCTGGTTAATTATGTTAGAGGATTTCACTTATTAAAACATCCCACTTTGGCAGCTCATCTGAGATGAAATCCTCCGGCTTTGCACAAATAATTCGCATCGGATCTCGCTGCCGCAAATTCAAGGCTCGGTTGTTAACAGCGAGCTGGGCGGATGCCAGCAATCGTCATTCCCGACTCTCTGGGAAACGCGTGATTGCCTGAGAATAAGCGGTTTTAATTTCTGCTGATTTGATAAAGCACATACATTCTGGGATTTTGTAGCCATCTTCAGTGAAGACAAGTGAAGGTTTGTTGTTTAAATCGATTTGCCTGCAGTGGGACCGTGGCACACGCTGCGGACTCGCAGCAGGAGCCAGTGAAGCGGGCACATGGTCCCGTTCTGCTCTCTCTTCCCAGAGGTCTCTCTGGGGTCCATCAGCATCTCTGGGGTCCATCAGCATCTCTGGGGTCCATCAGCATCTCTGGACCCCAGTAGCATCTCTGGGGTCCATCAGCCTTTCCAGCAGAACGGCCTCGGTGTGCATGTGTTATTGCCCTCTCCTGGGAGGAAACAGAACTTCGTGCCAAAATGATCTGCAAGCAAATAATTACAGTAAGTAGCTCAGCTCCTAATGAAACAAGGTCCCCTTCCCGTTTGATCAGACGGCCCCTGCCAGGGCTGAGCTCTGCCTGCAAGTGCTGCCAACCACAGAGCGTCCTAAACAGAGCAGGACCTGAGTGGCTCCGGCTTCTCGAGCAGCTCTGGGCACATCCAGGACGCTGCTCACGCTGCCGCCGCACGCACGCTGCACGCTGCGGTTGCACACAAGCCGTGTGCCAGGAGAGGCAAAGACACCCGGGGCAGCAGATATCTCTGGATGAGGAACACAAGCTCCTGTGGACAGCAGGATCTTCTCGGCTTTGCATAAAAGATGACACGAAAAAATGGTTCCAAGCTACTATGTGAGGAGGTCGAAGCTGAGGAAGATGCCGCGGGGTGAGGGAGGACATCTGAATGGCTTGGCCCTGGGTTAGCCCTCCTTGCTGGGTCTCCTCAGCACACTCTGCAAACGCTACCTTAACCCCACTGCTGCTTCTGGAAAGTCTCCCTTGCACGGCTCCTCTGCCAATAAAAGTGATTTGCAATTAGTCCACGAGCAGGTTTATCTCCTCCTCACACAAAGTGGTTTTTGCACAGGACTTCTGAAATAAATATTAGAGAGAATAACCAGAAGCTGATCTAATAGAGCCGTCTACTCTATATTTTACCTCTTGACTGCAGGAGAAGAGTATGAAATACGGTTATAGCCCCACTTACAACCATCCCTAGGAGTGGTTCCTTTGGGCAAATTGAGCTGATGATCAGCGAGGATAAATCACCTTTCCCCTCCGCAGTCAATAAAGCCGGGCGAGTGCATCTCGGGATGCTCCGAGCGCGAACGGGGGACGGAGACCGGCTTAAATCCAATCTGGATCTGGCGGGTGAAACGACGTGAGCCGTAGTGCTTCTCAGGCTTTGCACTGGAAACATTGGAAACCTCGCAAAGACAAATGTCTGTTTGGAGGAGATTGGGAAAGGGGAGCCCCTGAAAGTAATAAATATGCCACATAAGAAAGGTTAAACCTGTTACTCGCATCCGTGGGAAGCAAACCAGGTTAGAGCCCAGCACGGAGGGGATGACTGGCAGAGCACAGCACGGCCAGAATATGGAAATTCCTGCTAAAAGATGGTGATTTATAGACCTGAAAGTGAAATGGAAGAAATCGTTGAAATTTGGAGCCTGTTTCCCAAAATCCTTAGAAGCAGCTTAGCTCCTAGACATGAAGGTTTTGAAGATGCAGCCGGGGCTGCTGGGGCTGCTCGCTGCTGGTACGGCCGGGCCTTGGCTGCTGGTGGGGTGGGACAGCAGCAGCCACCCCTCAAGGACACGAGCTGAGCTGAGGTGGGCCGAGCTGCGCTGGGATGAGCCGAGCTGGGAGGAGCTGCACCCCATGTGCTGGAGCAGAAGCAAGAATGAAAATTCTTGGCCTGGGAGCGATGTCCTTTGAGTTCAAGAGGTTCACTTGCTGTTACGGTGCAGGCAGCGTGTTGCCGTCTATCAAAAGTCACGGCCTTGCAATTAAGCCATCGAGATGCCCTGAGGCCTCCCCTGCACTCCATCATCCTGTCGCTCTCTGAAATGCCAATGGCATTAATATATTTATCAGTAACAAATCTATTCAGTTCGAGAACTGGATGAAACTGCTGAGTCGAAACACCTCATTTCTGATTTTTGTCCCCGAGGATGCTGTCAGGTTATAAATACACATCCCATACCAAACGGCACATGGAGCTTTGGGGAGCCTGGTCTGGGCTCTGGCAGAACACAGCGGTGGTCGGGAGGGGCAGGGGGGAGCTCGGAGCACCCTGAAGGCTGCAGAAAGCTGCTTCGCAAAGTGCAGAAGAGGCTTCAAGCTGCGATGGATTAGTGACACGCTGGGGCTCAATTAGAGGCAGGTAGGAGGAAGAAGAGTTTCACACGGGGATGCCTGGTGTGCCTGTGGCGTGGGGAGCTGCGGGCTTTGGCACTTGTTCGGGATTTGCAGAGCAGCAGCACTTCTCCTGGGGAGCGACGGCAGCCGGGCAGCAGCAGTGATGCTCCTGGAATCGCTGGGGTGGGAGATGTGCCCGCAGGGACGGGGCTGGTTTAACCAGCCAAGCTCGCGTGAGAAGGTTTGATCCTGCCCACAGTTTGCCCACGGGACCAGCTCCAGCATCTGGAGAGAGGCAGCAGCTTCTGCATCACCGCATCCCCTGGCAGGATGCGCCCTGGTCACAGGGCAACAGACGGGCCACCACAGGCTGCGAGGATTATCACTGTGATCATTATTATGCAGAAATATTAAGACAATGAGGAATAAACACTGGATCTATTTATAGAAATTCTAGGGAAATCTCGCTCGAGCCATAAACCCACTTAATTGCAAATCTGCACAGATGTTTCCTTTGAATTTGAAAAGTGATTAATAAATAGAGTAATGTTTGTTTTGGCTGAAATATAATAATAAATAATGTTTATAGCATTTAGTTACCCAAACATCCTCAGCGCTATGTGACAAATCAGACACAGGCTAAATGGCTAAAACATACAAGACGGAAACAATTAAAGCCGGGCTCAAGCCATAAATAAACCCAACAACACAAGTGCAGCTGCGGGTGCGCAAAGGTGAGCGCAAGCTGCTGCGTGGGCTGGGATGCTCGTGTCCATTGGGGTCTGTGGCACAGCACGGCACAGCATGGCACAGCACGGCACGGCATGACACAGCACAGCACCTGCACCCCATGGCACCGCTCCCTCTTGCTGTGGCCCTGCTGGAAGCTTCCTGGCACAATCCCCTCCCTCGATCCCCCCCTCTCCAAACCTTTGGCCAAAGCCAACGTGTTTACTGTGTCCCTCGTGCGGACTGGTTTTAATTCATGCATAATTCAAGCTATATATATATAATTCCAGGGTAAACACAGACATAACTTTTCTGTTGACTATTCCTTGACCCACTTACTGTACAAATATGCCTTGGAATTTAGCAGCACTCGAAAGACGAGACCTTCAGAAATTTCAAGGGCTCGCCAAGAGCCGCGCGCCTCCCGGAGCAGCCCACGGCCAGAGGGGCTGCGGTGAGCCCTGCCATCACGTCACCGCCTTCGGGAAGGTCACCGCTGCCGTGTGGTGAGGTGGCCAAGGGGCCGTAAACCCACCTGAGCTACAGAAGGAACTGCTCACAGTCACCTTGGTGGAGGACGAGTGGGAGGAAGCCCCACGGGCACTGTGAGAGCGTGGCAGTGCCGTGGCAGGGCTCTCCACCGGCTGGCTGCCCGTGGGGACAGTGGAGATGCCCGTGGGGACAGTGGAGATGCCCGTGGGGACAGTGGAGATGCCCGCGGGGACAGTGGAGATGCCCGTGGCCCCGGTGCACCGAGGGAACGGCTGGTTTGACAACTGGTGAAATTATTGGCAAATCCGTTTGGGTTTCCACTGAAATAGGAGCTTTTATTTTAATTTATATTGTAATGAAAGCTTGTACCAGTACTGTAACGTAAACAGAAACAGCACAATCTTATAAAAATTTCATCTTTATCTATTTTGGGGAGAAATAGCCCTGTCTGCCTAATTGAAGCATCTGTCATTCTGACATTAAATAGTGCATCCATGGCTCTTTTATTATATTTCCTTGCATTTCTCATACACTGTTAAATTGAAATAACACTGCTGGCTAGGAGATAAAGGGAGATAATAGGTATTTTGTAATGAGCAGAAAGGAGGATTCATCTTCAGTAGGAGTCGAGAATTGCTTTATCTTTTTTTGGTGGTGTTATTTTGTTCCCCTAAAGGGGGGATTCTGCTGCTGCTGCTCAGCTTTGCCAGCCGTCGAAGATCAAGTGAGGAGCGTTCACCCGCACGTGGAGCGGTGGGAGTGCCAGGCGGCTGCTCACCGCATCCGAGGCGACGGCAGCAGCGTCTGAATGGGCTGTTCCTCCGGATGCCTCCAGACATCCACGGAGATGTTGCACAGCAAAGCTACGGTGGAATAACACTTAGCAGGGCACTTGGGAGGTGGTTTCTCATCATTTAGGAAATCATCTTTTCTCGAGGTTTGGGATCCAGCTGTGGGGGGATGCCAGAATCCTTCCCCAGCTGCTGGGATGCAGGAGCCCAGCGCAGCCGGACCATGTGCTGCCCGCTCTGCTCCCTGCGCCAAAGCTCGGCACCTCTCCGCAGCCAGACGTGGCTATTTCGGGGCTGCCCGAAGGAGAGGGGTACTCGTACCCCACCTCTCCCGCTACCGCTTCGCTGCGAAGCAAACAAGCCACACAAAATCGAACCGTGCAGCGATTTCCCCATGCGGATTTCTGTAATTAAATTCCGTGCAAAACGAAGCAATTACCAAAAAAAGGCGCGGTAGGACTCCAGATAAGGATCAGCGCAGAGGCTCCCCAGGTAGCTGGCAGCGAGGCTGGCAGCCGCTCGCCCTGCCCGATGCCAGCCTGCGGGGATGCTCCCCTGGGCACAGAGTGGGGTGGCCCGGCCCAGCTGCCACCCCACTGGTGGGTTTGCTTTGGGTGGCACCCCCATCCTGCTTCCCGTGCTGGCTACCAGATCCCCAAAGCTCGGGCTGGGCTCCACTGGATCCCCCCAGCTCCAGCTGAGGTCTGTTGGTGGGCGAGGGGAAACGTGGGGAAGCAAACGGCACTTGGGGAAGGCGAGGGAAAACTGCCGCTTGGAGTAAAAGCGCAAGACATCTAATTGAGATTTCCCCGAAACCCACTGGAAATAATTAAAATTGACTTCTAATACTTTACAAACTAATTAAGAGTATTGGACTGGATAACTACACTGAAGTATAAGTGGCACTTAATTGGGATAAACTGAATCATAATTGGAAATAAGTGCAGCCCAGAACAATAAACGGCAAGGTAGGAGAGGCTGCAGGCAGCTCGCTTTAATGCGGGGAAGTGCAGAACTGGCTCGGGGGCCACCCTGCGTGGATGCCGGGGCTGGAGCATCTCTGCTGGAGCATCTCTGCTGGAGCATCTCTGCCGGAGCATCTCCGAGCAGTGCAGAGAGCGCGCGATCCCAGCGCCAGCGCTGCCGGAGGTACTGGGAGCGGGCGCCTCACGCTCATTACAGAGACACGAGAGATGTTACACCCCTTCGGAAGCTCTCACACACTGAACTCCACTTCTAGAGCCTGATCTGCTTTATCAGCCCCCACGTCGTGCCTGCTCGGTTATTTATCTGAGCTTTAATAACAGCACCCTTCCTGCAGCATCACACAGCCCCCTTGCTGCCTTGCCCGCTTCTCATTCTCTTCGATGAGATAGGAACAAATTAACTGGCTACGGGAGCTGCTGGGCCTTTGTTCTCCCTCATCTGCTCCACTCATTACTTTGAGGAGCCCTATTTTCCTTTTCTTTACCGCTTTCTTCTCCCGAACAATGGGCTCTGAATGTATTCAAGCAATTCTTTTATCATTCACTTCTGCAGCGATCTTTAAGTTCTCCACCTGAACAGTTGGTATTTCTATTTATGAAAACTTTCTTGCTGACTGCTGAAATTTAAATTTTATTCTTGCAATGACTGGTTAGCTCAATTACCTCCTGCTTTGTTCCCCCCTCCCCTTTAGATTTAACAGCTACAATTTATAAACGTCGTCCTTCCTCTTGTTTCCTTGTCTCCTACACACTCTCAGTGAACCCAAGAGCCTTCTGATCTCCCTTTGATGGCAATTGCAGGTGGCCAGGCCATTTTTCTTACATTATTTGCACCACTAAAAGAAAACAGAAAACAAACACAGATACCTCTCAATGCATTCCCTCCCTTTCCATCTTTTCCCAGCTGCAGAGCTCCTGGGGTGCTTTGCCAGGCGCAGGAAAGCCCGGGCAGTCAGCGCCCCAAAGGCCCCGGGTTCCTCTGACCGCTCGAGGACACCCCACGGCACTTCTTTCCACGTTATGGTTCTTTCTTCCAGGCCTGGCACAAAATATTAAACAGCTTAGGGGCTTTTTCTTCTCTCATTTGCTTCGACAGCTTCTTTGAAGATCGTTCTGCTCATTGCTGGTTCCTGGCCCCTCTGTTGTCAGAGGAATTTTTCCCTTCCTGTTAATTGATTTTTGCACCCGTGCCGGGGCACTGCCCACGTACAAAACCAAAGGTGCCAGATGCTGTCAGAAGAAAGTCACTTTTTACCCTCCTTACGGCTCCATCACAATGGCACCAGCTGGAGAGCAGCCTGGCAGGGCACTGGGTGCCCTGGCCAGTGGTGCTGGTGGGCACTGGGTGCCCTGGCCAGTGGCACCGTGGCAGCAGCAATGGGTTTGCGTGGCAAAGGGGTGCACGGTGCCCACAGAGAGCAGCAGATGGGCTGGAGTTCATCAAAACGTTCATGTCTCACGGTCCGAGGAGCCCTGAGAGGAGCTCGAGCACTACTCACATGGTCTCTTACACCAGCCTGGCTCCTCAGCTGAAAATAATTTTATGGTTAACTACAGACCATCTGTTATCCTCCACTTTCCTAACGGAGCCCCTGTTCTTTATGGTTTATTAATATTTATTTAGTCTGTTTAAAATGTAAGGATGTTGCAGGAGACTTGATACATCTACAAGGTTTTATCTCCCAGCTTGGGCCCTGCTGCACCCTGAGAGGGGGGTGTTCTCAGAGGGGTTTTCCCCTGAGCTGGCAGATACGCTGTGGGGTGAAGCTCCCCTTGCACTGAGGCCACTTGTCTCACTCATCCCCAGCATCTTCTCAGCGATGCCTGCGACAACAGGGATCACAACCAGTGAGGAATTGCCCGCCCATCACCTGGACCACATGGACATCCCACTGCAACTGCCACTTTGAAGAGATCAGCTGGAGGGAGGTTTTGGTCTTTGAGTTTCAACTCCCAGGAGATCCTCCCACCTCCCTACCATGGATGGGCTGCTCCAGCCGTCTCTTAAATTGCCTCCGATGGATTCCTCGCTGTCCCACATCAGGGGCGTAGTTATCGGAAGCCTGCATGGCTGTAAACCGTGAAGGCATCAGCTCAGTGCTGGCAGAGAGAGAAGGGGAATGCCCAATAATCTGAGGAGGCTTCTTGCAGCAGGCAGAAGCTTTGTGGTGGCAAAGCCGGCAGGATAAATCACCCTGGTGCAGCTCAGCACAAATCTGCTCAGCACAAATCTGCCTTCCATCATCCACCCCCTTCCATTTTCAGGCATCTATTTGGAATAAAACCCTGAGGGTGCTTGTGCCTGGGTGCAGAAGGAGCAGCACCCACCAGAGCTGCCAGCACCCGGGCAAGATGTGACCCACCACAGAGCATCCCCTTCCACCCGCAGCACACGGGCCTCTCTGCAAAGAGCGAGTTACTGCACTCAAAGTCAGGGGTGGGAAAGGAGCTGAAAGGAAGGAGATTTACGGCGAGCTTTGACAAGCATTACCACGCTGCAAGTCTTACGGCTCTCGATAAACGGCGAAGGGGCCGGGCTGTAACAAGCCGAGTGGCCTCTCAGGAGGCCACAGAAAATAAAGTTTAGCATCAATTTTTAACTCTTGCTCTGCATTATTTAATAAGTGGTTTGAAACCTGTCTTGCATCATGAGAGTTTTTAAATGGTTCCCGCACTGGAAGAAGAGAAAGAAAAATATTTTTGCGATTGCAGAAACATCCCCCTCAGCTGTGCACACTTCAAACAGTGGGCTGTTGGGTTTTTTATGGAGCCCTCAGCAAAGCTTTTCAGCACATTCAACAAGAGTGAGCAGGGATGGAACAAGAAGCAGCTAACCTACACGGGAAGCCTTCACATGCCCTTGGCCAACTTACACACCCTGGCCAGAAAAACATACAAACAAAAAAAATCAGTTCCTTGACTTTTCTGGTGACCAGACCTTTTCTGGGCAAACAGGGGTCTTTCTCTGTGCTGCTCCATCCTCCTCCCAGCCGGAGGGTCCTGCCTGGGGCAGATGAAGCTGCTGACCCTCCCCAGCTCGCTGCAAAGGACTGAGCAACTCACAGGGTCCAAGCCTGGGACGTATCCTGCACTGCTGCCCAGGCTCCCTGCACTGAGCTAACGCCGAGCTGTGACTAATGGGCCAGGCTGTCAATATGAATTGGGACTAATTATGCATCCTCATTAGTATTCTTCTGCCAAGCTGTTACAACGGAACCAAAAACCGGTCCCTGAATGGCTGAGCGCCAGGCTGTGTGCTGGGCTCTCTGGAGCTGCCGGCCCCAGCCCGGCAGCCGCTCTGCGAAGCAACGTGCCTCCTCTTCTGCTGCTTTTCTCTCCCCGGGTCCTCAACTCCTCCTGACCACCCAAGGGTGCGAGTCATGGGTGCTGCAGTGGCTTGCAAGGCTGCTGAGATGACACCAGAACAGTTTTTGGCAGATTGGCATCTTCCCAGCTGGGTCAGTGTCACTGTTGTCCCCTAGAAAGGCACAGGAGGTCGTGGCTTCCCTTCACCAGATGGGACATGGGCTCCTCTCCAGCTCCTGCGCACTGAGGGTTTGATTTTGCAAGGATTTCCAGGTGTTTCCCAGCTGGAGTAAAATACACCTTTTACTTTTCAGTGGAGGCGTCAAGCTGCTCAGGCTTTGCTATCCCTTTTTAAAGGGAAGCTTTATTAGGCTGCTCGATGGATTTTCCAGTTAAAATAATTGGCGTTTTGTACTGTAGGCATCAATAAAAATGTAAATACAAACAGGCAAGGCAGTAGCAGCGATGGATTTCCTGGCTTTTGCTCCCTGGGCTGAACTGGCAGGTCTCCGGTTCTCCATAAGGAATACCAACGAAGGGTCCAAAGGAGGCCGGCCAGCTTCTCGGCAGAGCTTCGTTACCAAGGCTCTCGTGTTGAACTGGGGGTTCCCCGGTGGTTGCTGGGGAGCCGTGGGGGGGTGGTACCTGGCCCGGCAGTGCTTTGCTCCAGCAGGGATGGGCTCAGGTCCCCCCCCTCCTCAGCACCCCTCACACCCTGCCCGGCGCTGGCCCTGCCAGCTCCGCTCGTCCCAGAATTAATGGGATGATTCACACGAGCGAGACAAGGGGCTTTGCTGCTTCCAAATTTCCATAATGATCATGGCCCTAGAACAGAATAAATTGCTTGCTTTGGTGGAAATATATATAAAATGATGGTTTTGAATCCCCACAGGACAATATTTAGCATTGCTGATGGCAGTGTCACCGATGCGCAGAGCCAGTGAAGTCTCAGACAGATTATAACCCCTTCCCACACGACCACATGGAGATTCCCAGCCTGATTTCTTTGGCATCAGCACAAACCGAAGGGATCCCCGGAGCAGGAGATGCTCTGATGGGAGGAGGACCAGGATGGACGTGCTGGCCAGCTCTCGGGTTAGAATTTAACAGCAAGCACCAGCTGCTCTTCCTTGGGCTGAGGAGCTCTTCATCCCCAGGAAGGAGCCAGGTAATAACACCCTGGAAGCAGCTCATGAAAGCATCATTCCCAGTTCAAGTGTCACGCCAATACACAGCACTCACCTGTATCGATGCATCTCTCCCTACCTGGGCAAGCAAACTAATCCTGGGCTCTCTGGCAGCCGTGGAAGGAGGCCCAGTACAGTATTCTATACTCCTTCCTCCCTTTAGGTGGATTAATTGACCTTTAAAAATGTACCCAGAAAGTAAATGACCTAATCAAATGAATTATCCTCTTCCACACAGTGCTCGAAATCCACTGTAACTTGAGAGCAGACTAATGAAACATTGAAAGCATCGAAGAAATGACTAATGAAAGAAATAAACCTAATAAAGAATAATTGATTAGTCATTTGGAAGCACCACAAAGCATGGGGCAAAAGGCTCAGCCTGGCCACAAGCCCAAGGAGAGGGCTGGCTGGTCAGGAAACCCGTGGCCAGCTCAGGGACCCCTCGGGCATCAGCCCTTGGCAGGGAAGGGAAACTCTGCTCCTCGAGCGATCTCAGCAGCTCAGGGCTTGGGTCGGCTCCAGCTCAGATCAAAGCTGAAGCATCTGAGAGCCTTCGTGGGGAAGGTCTCTGCCCTGCCTCAGGAACATGCTCCCTGCAGCCTCCCCACCAAAAGATCTTACCCACAGGAATGGTACCAGGACTAAGGAGGTCTTGTCCTTAATGTGATCTCTCCCTTCTGGCTGGCCCAGCTGAACAGGAGCATCTCTGCCCTCCTGCCTGTGCTGGCACGGACCCATAAGGTGCTCCTGCACATCCCTGCTCCCAAACCCCTGCATCCAAAGTGCTGCTCCCAAACAATTGCATCCCAAAATGCTCTGCCCAAATGACTGCATCACAAATCACTGCATCCCAAAGTGCTGCACCCAGGTCAATGTGCCCAAACCACTGCATCCCAAACCACTGCACCCAAATCACTGCACACAAGCCACTGTGGGCTGACAGGTTGCCAGGGCCAGAGCCAGCCCGGCCGCAGCAGCCCCTGCCCACCCCCTCATGCCAGGCAGCGATGCCAGGGCAAGGGAAGGTCTCCAAGAGCTCATAACCTCGTGTGAAATGCCAGAGTAAAGCCAGCACATGCTTCCTCACTCCCCGCTGGCTTTCCACCAGTGCTCGAGCAACCATGGGTTTGGTAAAAGGCAAATTTCACCTTGAGTGACCACAAAAATCACAATTTTAATTCCTTCCGGGGCACAGTGATGCCAACCCTGCCACGTTAGTGCCCTGCTACCACTTCAGCAAAGCCGGAGTGCTTGACATGTAAAGAGAATGAGCAAGACCAAAAACCACCCGGACACGCTGGTTTTCCCCCATTTCTGCCCCTCTGGCAGCTGGGCAGGAGGTGGAGGAGCTTGTGGGGGACCTGCAGGACCCCAGCACGTGGATCACATCAAATTATCCTTCCTTAGACAAAATTCAGGGCTAAGGAGAGGCTTAACGAGACATCTGGAATTGCTGCCGCTTCTTTAATTGTAGTTTACAAGAATTCGGTAAATTGGACACGGAAAAAGAAAGCTCGCTACGCTACAATCGCCTCCTCAGGCTGCAGCAATTTTGTGCTCTGTTTTTGGCAACTGTAGAGCCCTTATCTCGCTGAATAAAAACCATTCCTTAATTTTCCCAAGCTCCTCGGTAAGCGTGGTGGAGCAGAATGATTGCAGCCTATCCCGCCCTCTCGTCCCAGTTTGGCGCAAGGGGATATTGTTCCCTGGGCGGCAAATAAAGGTGGAAGCTTCGGTGCCAAATTTACAGCTCGCAATATGCAAGGGTTTATCAGCACCCCTCCAACAAATTTTGTCTTGTCAGCCTCTTACTGCCTCGAGCCATGGCCATGAAAAAGCAATTTGGTGCAACCGTAATTGTGTCACCTATTGAGTGGCACAGCTGGACAGGCCAGAGCTCCCCACGAGCCACAGCTCAGCAGGTCCCCTCTGCAAAGGGCATCGCAGAGGGGAGTGAGGAAAGGACTGCAGACCCCAGAGCCAACCCCTGGCAGTGCCCATGTCCCCCGGGCAAGGCTCCCAGGGGGTCTTGGCCAAGGCACCCTCTGTGAATCTCCCAGGGGCAGCGCATTCCACTTTACTGGCATGCGCTGTCAAAGCAGGTGGATGCATATTTACATATTTATTAAAGAGTTATTAGAAATTCTGCAAAAGAAAGTCACACTGAAGAGCTCATTAATAATCCCACACGGACTGCTGGATCCCAGGCCTGGGATGCAATTGTTTAGAGGAGCAGACACGTCCTACAATACAAATCAGGTGTGCGCCTGTGATGATTCCATCCATAATTCTACATTAAAAAGTGTCACATGAAGCTTGCGCTCGTTACTCAAACTCCATTTCTCTCATTTGTTTATTTGTTCTTCCAGCACAAAACAATTCAACCTCTACGGTTATTTTAAGCAAATTAGCTTTCACTCAGAGTTTCATTTCCATTTTAAAATATGTCCTTGCAGGAGCTGCTGGAGGTGTAGGCATTTTCAGCAAAGCAATACACTCCACTTGAACTATGTTAACAGCATCATTAACGCTCGCAGCAATAGATGGGGCTCTGGGAACACGACCCGGCTGTGCCCAAGCACAGGCTCATCTTCCTCCCCAAATGCCAAAACAGGGCAGAAAGCTGGGGGCACAGGAGCCCTTGTCTCAGCACTGCTCCAGGCACAGCCCTGATCATCTCCTCAGCCTGATTTTCTCCTCTGCCTAATCATAATGACTGCCAGATTAGCTAGAGGTGAAGAGAATATTAAAAACTTCAATAAAGTCCTCAAGCCTGACACCACCGCTGGGCTCTGATCTTGCCTGTGCATTACCATTGATTGCAGTTCATATTTTTATAAAAATATTTGAGATCTGTAGTGGGCTGGGAGGAAAAAAAATAAATCAGGCTCTCGTGTGGTTATTGGCAGTCCCAGAACAGAGGTGCAGTGACACAAGCAAACCTCGCACCAAGGATGCTGCCCACAGAGCGAGCCTCACCTGGGATGCTCCCCTGCCAGGCTGCGAGCAGAGAAAAGGCTTCATGCTCCATCCAAAAGTGTCTGCAAATCCCTGCAAGTCAATACTTGCCATCACCCAGAGCTTCTGCTGGGAAGATCCACACTCTGTCTGCGCCAGGCTCCTGAGCAGTAGCTAAAGGCGGTGGCAAGGAGCAACTCCAGCTGCTGATCGCTGCCCATAACTCCAGCCCTCACCTATTGATTTCCCAGTGCCCGCTCGGCTGCTCCGGCACATGATGTAGCTGGTTAATAACAGCTAAGTGGGAGCTGATGTTCATTACACGGAGCCTCGCCGTTCATAACCCTCGACATCCTTGTCCCCGGCCTCTCCAGGTGACCCCAGCTATCGCATCTCTCCAGGAGCTCCCAGGAGGTGTTGTCCTGCCGTGGTCCCCGCGTCCCCTGCCCGCAGGGACAGCTCCCGCACCGCTGGCCACTGCTGCCACCAGCCTTCATCTGATACTATCCAGGAATGAAAAGACACTTTATACTTGTTTATAGCAGGAAGCAGCACCAACAAAGCCCCGAACGCCTCCCCTTTATATCCTCATGAGCTATTGAAGAGTTTATATTTCACTCCTCCTCCAAAACACCAGCCTGGGTTTGCGTCGAGAGGGAGGAGAGCGCACGTCTGCTCTTCAAAGAAACAACTGGAGCAGGGGAGCAGCATCTGCCCGGAAAATAGCAGCAGGGAACACTGCGGCTCAGGCAGCTTGAGTGGGTTCCCTTTGGTATTTCCCCATCAGAAATCTGGAACATCCTCCAGACTTTCAAGTGCAAACCTAAATGACATACTTTTTTTTTTTAAAGAATCACTGTCTGTGAATTCATCATCTGAGTTAATTGCTCAGAGAAAGCAGCTCCCCAAAAGCAGGGGCTGATTCACCTGGAAGGCTCCTCACCACACTGATTCATTTAGAGGTGCACAGGCAAGTCCTCAGTTCTTGTAGTTTTCTTATTCTGACGAAGACGAGCAGATTCAGAAGCACACATGCAAGCAGAGCCGCAGTTAACACTAACGCTACACACGTTCTAGCCAGGATGAAGGATGCCCACAGCTGAAACACTTCCAGGTGCAGGGCAGGAGCAGGTTTGGTTGGTAGCTCAGTGGAGAAGGAGATGAAAAGCCCTCATGATGTGACACCCTCTCTGGTATCACTCACAAGGAGCAGCAACTGCCTGAAGCCACTATCAGACATGAGGGTCCTCACACCCCAGGAACCAAATCCTGTCCTTCCTCCAGCTCAGCACTTGGGCAGAACAACCCAAAGCAGAAACTTCAGGAGCACTTCAGCAGGTCAGGGACATGCTGACAGAGCTGGGGATGCAGCAGCTCCAGTTACTTGAGATGCTGAACCATATACTCAACTACCCTTTGCTAATTAATTTCCACATCCCCATTTGCACAGTCCTGCAATGTTCCCGGCCGATGATTAATCACGGCGCTGAGTTTCAAATTGCAATGAGTGCAAATTGAACAATAGTTCAAAACCAACACTGAGGTCATTGACTCAAGGAATTGAAGAAACGTCTGCCTGGCGCAATAAATCCCAATTTGGGGTGATTACAGCTTTATTAGGAGGGAGACCTGCCGGTTGGGTGGCACAGCTTTGCCAGAGCCCGTGTTGCCTGCTCAGGGGCACCCTAGGGCCAGGAGCATCCCCCAGTACCTCAGTGAGCACCAAGCAAGCATTGCCCCTTCAGCCAGGCCCAGCCTTCAGGACTCCCCAGATTTCACACAAACATCTTAAATTAACAGCTTGAGGAGTGCACTTGGTGCTAATGAAACGACAAATGTTTCTATTAAGATAAAGAAACTGTCAGGATGGCTTTAAATATTACGCTATTCTGTTGACTCTGAAATGGACAATTTTTCCACTATGCTCCTACATAATATTTGTTCTTAAGTTTAAGAATATCATCTTGGGGATAATAATTCAATTTTGCAAGCAGGCAAGAAAGCAAACAGAGGAAGGGGTCCCACAGTTTGCTGTGGGGAAGGAAGAGCCTTGCAGAGCCTGGAGACAAGGCTGGCTTTGCCCTCGGAGTACCTTCTTAACCCAGAAATGAAGACCTTAAACCACAGCATTATACAAACCACAGTGCTGGCTGGGAGCCAGAGCCTGTTCTTGGGGCACAGCTCTTGAGGACCACCATGCATCGCTCTGGCCACCAGCCCCTTGCAGATGCTCTTCTCTTGATGTCTTTGTGTGTGGGACTCAACCAACAGCTGGCCTCTGGTTATTTTTTTTGCAGTCTCAGGTGAAATAGCCATTAATGGAGAAAAGCCACAAATGAACAAAGTCTTCCTGTGGGTCTGCAGACCCACGGCAGATCCTCAGCACGCAGCAACTTCTTAGGAGAAACAAATGTGTTTTCTGTCATGGGGTGACTAATGCTTTAAGCCATACACATGGTGACAAAGTCTAACTAGAAATGAAATGAGATTGTCCTCTAGGTAGAGCATAGGTAGGAAACTCCTATTTATCAGCACAGAAACACATTTTGATGCAAATTTCCCATTTCTGTTGGCAATCCTTAATTGGCCGGTATATCAAAACAGGTATAAACGTGGTTCCGTTCCTGGGATATGACACTTTCCTCCAGCTCTCAGAAGTGGGCTTATGTGCTTTCCAAATTGTTCCTCAGCTTTGAAAAACCTAATGTAGCCTGAATAGCCGAAATGAAGGACTGCAAACTGACTGCTGTCTCCGTGCAGGATCCAAATCCCTGAGCAGCTGCATCACCACCACTGGGGAGTAATAGCACAGAGTAAGTGCGATAAATTACCCGAGATCACCTGCTTCTCTTTTCCCCTTTTTTAGCAGAATGGGAATTTATGAACACAGACTATGAATTATTATCCCAAAAAGGCACATCAGGTATTTTGCAGCATATTTCATATAGTTTCTCATCTAAAAAAAGGCAGACAGTCAGAAGAGTATAAGAACAAACTGTTCTTCACTAATAAAATGTCGCCGAAGATAATCGGCAATTTCCTTTCAGCGCATCGCCTGTGCACGGATGTGATATTTATAGTCCCCAGCCTTGTCCCAAGCCAGGGACTTGTGTTCTCCCAGAGCCATCCACAGCCACCCTCCCAGCCCCACGGGACTGCACTTTGGGAGGGGGCTTTTTCTACCTCCTGAGCTTCTCCAAGGTGACAAAAATCTCTGTTAAGTCCTAGAACAGAGCCTAAAGCCCACGATTCTGCCTGACATTATGATCTAGCTAGAAACAGCTCAAAATCCACCGTTGCAAAGTCCACAGCAGTAAGAGGATTAGGAGTGATACAAAATTAAATGGCAGATTCTCCAGAAGATGAGCGGAGGAGAGCTCTGCTGGTGCCCTTCCTGGCCAAGGGCACAACACAGAGATGCTGGCTGCTGAAAATGTCCTTCCTCAGACAAGGAGCCTGAGTGGATGCCCGGATTGCCACCCTCCCTACTGCTCTTTGGTCCATCCCTTGGCCAAGCCTGGCCAGGTCTCACCTCTAGCTCCAAGAGACAGCCTCAGCTCTTGGCTTTGGTTTCCAGGCCAAAGCTGTTCCTCCAGTACGGAGCTTCAATGTTTGCCTAAAAACATGAGGCTGAGGAATAAAATGTAAACTGAATGTATCCATCTGCTATAAAATATGATTAACTCCTGGACCTGGAGAAGAGTTATGGCCACTATGGGAACTCTCAGGGAGAGGAGAAACATTGGGCAGATCGGTTGAGGCAAACGCTAATGAAGATTTATGAGGTCTGCCAGTGGCAAGAGTTTATTTAGGCTCCTACAAAGTGCTCCTGAGAGAGGGGCATGGATGTGTAACTCAATGGGGTGGCAGAGAGGCCACTGGTCACGTCCCTCAGCCAAGCCTGGACACAGCAGCAAGAAATTAAGGACAGCACAAGACTCACCAGGAGCTTTTGCACTGGAAAGCTGCTGCCTTTGGGGTCCCTTGGAAAGCCCCACTGTACCATGGAGCCCTTTCTGCCCCACATTTGGAGCCCACACACCCCAGAGACTCTAATCAGGCTGTCCCCAGCTGCTGGAGCCGATGTTTCTTTCTGCTCCATCAAATAACTGCAGCTGGAACCTGCCTCCCCATATGCGGCAGCTACAAAAAAAATATGCAATTAAACCAGTGGCTGGAAATGAAGTAGGAGAAGAGCCTGCTCTGTTGTGGATGCAGGAAAGGAAACAAATGTTTTCATACACAGGAAGTTTACACTGCATATAAATCTGAATGCCAAAAGCTTAATATATTGTGGACAGAAGCTGTTCCATCATTCTGGGGCTATTAAATTTTTTAATCAAACGCTTTCACTATTAAAGTGCCTGGGGTTGGCAAAAGCTTGCTATTACTATAGGCTAAAACCCACCACGGTCCAAACAAATACAAAATTAATTTCATGTGCCAGCAGAATGGAGGAGTCAATATAACAGTAATATTTCCTGGGGGCTGGTTGCATGGCTGCTGTTTCCACCTTGCCTAATGGGGATGGCTCCCAGACTTGGGAGCCTTGGTTCTCCATCCAAAGCTACCCAGGAAGCACACGGCAAACCTCTGCAAACCCCCAGGCTCACCCGTCCTATCCCAGCATCACCAAACACCAGCTGAGCACCCCAGAGGGGTGACCTTGACCACAGCCATGGCTGCCTTTGCATTTTAGCCCAAGCATCACGGCTGTGAGGTTGCACAGGAGGAGGAAAGAGCTGTCGGCTCCAAGGAGGAGCTGCTGCTGGAGCAACTGGTCCCAGTGTGATTGCTGCCACCCACCAGCATCAGCCCTGACCTCCACAGAGGTGCTGCACAACTGGATCCCCTGCTAGCCCCAACCAAACTGCTCCTCAAAGTGTGGCTCCCCACATCACGCCAAGCTCCAGCAAGCCCAGGGCTACAGAAAACCCGCGCGGAGCCCATCGATCACAGCAGCTCTGCCTCCAGCCAGAGGTCCTCTGGAGCACACTCGTCCATCACCACTGAAGAGCTGCGAGCGGGAGGACTGACAGGCTCCGACGGAGAGAACCAACACAGAGGAATCAGTGAGAGGAAAATATCAGCAGCCTGGCAGCTTAAAGCTCTTTTTAAAGATACAGAGAAAATTCATGACGGGTGAGAGATGTAGAAATTCACTCTAAGTAGCCTGAGACACGGAGGCTCGCTGCACTCCTCCGCTCTGGCAGCGGGCTGATCGTTATTTCTTATGACACTGTCCACATTTCCTGAGCTGAAGAGATGCTGGGTACAGATCTCCCACCCCGAGAGCTGCCTGCTGAGCATCTCCACAGGGTCACCAAGGCAGAGGCATGCCCGTCATATCCAGCATCTTCTCTCCCAAAATAACCCGTAACTGATGCTGCAGACAAAGTTGCAGGGGAGGCAGCAGCAGGTAATTACAATTTCCCACCTGCGCCTCGGCTTCTTCCCTCACATATTTAAACTCTTGCAGGTTTTCCCTGGTGCAGAACTGTAGCTTTGGATTTGTTCTTTATCCCTCTAAACACATAATCCACCCCAAACCCCGCTGGTCCCTCGCAGCTCATCCCGACAAGGCAGCGCCACATGCGCCTAGTAACACATTCTTTTAAAAAACATTTCATTTTATCCCTTCTAATTGTCCTTCTCTGCAATCTAGGGGGAGAAAAAAATAAAAATAGGTAAAGTTGCCAGCTCTAAGCCTAGGACGCTGTATCTTCGCAAGCTCCCTGAATTCAGATGGCGTTTCTCGGAGGGCGGCTGTGCAGGTGTCAGCGCAGCCGGAGCCGGGCTGCCCGGGCACGCTGGCACCCTCCGCTGCCACCCCCACCTCCCACTGTCCCCTGCAGGCTCAGAGCCTGGCTGGGTGCCCGAGCAGCTCCCAGCACCATGGGCGAGGTGCTGCAGAGCACCAGCGAGGTCACCAGTTGCTTGCTGAACACCGACATGACACAGCACCTTCACATCTCAGTGCCACCCCGTCCCACGACACTCACAGCCCCTTTCAGTGGATGCTGATCTCTTTGCTGCTTTCATTACATTTCATACAATTAAGCTTAATAAAATACATCATGTTATCAAATGATAATAATAGCCAAGAAAAGACCGAGGCGCTTAACTGGGAAACAGAAGCACGTGTGCTAAAGCAGCACGGAGCAAAGACAGGCCCTCCAGCAAATGGAGTTTAGTTTCAATCACTGTAATGACACCTTGTCCAACCATGGAATGGGAGCACAAGGTGCAGGAGCTGAGTAAACAGAGCAGCTCTGGACAACGGCACCCCATTACTGGCAGGACAATGGCCCACATGCAGGGTGCAGCATGCAATACACGTATTGGAGCTGAGGTTTGACTACGAGCAGCTTCTCCCATCCTTCCACCAGCTCCCTGAGCACACACAGAGCTCACCAGTGCTCAGCACACCCCAAAAGAAAGGTCATTCAGGCATCAAGGTTTTATGATTTCTGGATGTCTACATTTAGCCCACGTCCAGGGCTAAACTACAGCAGTTGCTCCATCACCCAACGAGTCCTCCCCAGCTGGGGATGGAGAAAAGGAGAGGAGACCCACGGGTTGAAATGAAAACCAGATTTCACAAAACAGCAAAACTAATATTAATACCAATATAAAGTTATACTCAGCCCAGCAAATGTACGGGGGTCACAATAAACAGGAAAGCTGTCCTCAGGAGCAGGATGATGAGCGAGTCCCTCCAGGGACGGTGACTCCTGAGAGTAGGAGAAGCAGGACAAGAGGAAGCAGCATGAACAGGAGAAACCCTCCCCCCCACCAGCCTTCCCCCTTTATACTGAGCATGACGGTTATGGGATGGGACACACCTGCACCCAACTCAGGTCAGCTGCCCTGGCTGACTCCAACTGCTAATGACCCGCAGACCATGGCTGGGCTAGGAACCTATCTCAGCAAAACCAGGCCAATGGAGCACCCTGGTCAACACAAACCACCTCCAGAAGCAAGCAGTCTCATGCAAGATGTTTACCAGCCCTTGAGCTTGGCTGCAGCAGAGCTGGTGGCTGAAGGCTCATTCCCGGCGCTGGAGTAGCCAGCAGGCTCCATGTTCACACATCGCCTTGGGATCTCAGCAGCCACACAAACAGAAGTGTCAGTGCCCTTGGCTCTGAGCTTTTTTGTGGGGTAGTTAAAACTCTGAAGGCTCAAAACAACTGGAGCTGGTTTCAGCGCTGTGAAGCCCATCGCTCCTGAAAGCTGTCCGGGTGGTGAGCCAAGGCAAGGCCGTGTCTGCTCACCACCCAGCCGCTCGCCCGCTGTAACCCAACGGGCTGAGACCTGCCACATCCCTGCTTCCACCCGTCCTGAGGACACGATGAAATCACACTGTCAAGGGCGAGGTGACGTGCTTCAGCATGCCACATACCGCTTCACACCCGTTGTTCATGGTGTAGGAAAACAGGAGGCTGCTTGATTAGCGTGTGCAAGGAGAGCTCGTGATTTCTGCTTATCAGAGATCTCCAGCTGGAGTTAAAATGAGCTACGTGGCTTTAGGGACAGTGGGAATATTTTCTCTTTTAAATAACAGCACCTACATTTTTAATTTAGGTAGCACAATAACCATGAACCCTACAAAGCAATTCTTCATTTTAATAATTCATCTCCTCAAGTTTTACTGTGATTGATCAAAGATATTAAATTTAATAAGAGAATTTATCAAGGTTATCTGATGTCAAAATGAAAGAGAGCCTGGCTTTTCTCACTGGCGGAGGGATGCTGTGTGTTTGTGCGTGTCCACATCGTATAGCTGGCTCCCAAAGATGTGCGGTCGGCGTGAAACCGTGACCAGGCTGTGGTGGGACAGCCGGGAATGGGCTGGCGGTGGTGGGGATGCTCCCCGAGGCCAGGAGAGGTTGAGGACAATGAGGACTACTCTCAGGAGCTCGCCGAGGGCAGAGCGAGCAGGTCGGGAGCTGCCGGCGAGCCAGAGTGTTCGGCAGCGAGGAGAGGAGGGGGCGGAAAGTGGCATCTCTAATTGATGTTTCCAAGCACTCGCGCTGACACCGGGAATTTAGCATACATCACCTAACAGTGGCGGTGATTAAAATCGTTCTGACTTCAATGCTGTAGGTGTAACTCAATTACGGAGAGGAAAACCCGCTACTTTAATGCAGTTATCAATCTGAATTAAATTGAGCATTTTTAATAATGTAGCTCATTCCAGGAGGCTTTCCATGCCAGCTTCGGCATCTTTATCCTTTCCATAGTTTTAAAATCAACCCAAAAGGAAGAAATAAGCAGTGAAAGCTCTGTGGGGGTTGGCAGAGTGTGTGTTTGCCTGCACCCAGCTCTGCTCATGGCACCGGCCCGAGGCAGGAAGGGACAGGCTGGGTGATGCTGCCTTCGCCCACCCAAGGGTCCCTGGGCAGCTCCCCGCCGTACATCCAGCCCTGACCGGGAATTATTCTGCTCCTGAAGAGGCCAAATTGCATTTTAGATTTCTTGTTAATGCTTCATTTTCTCCTTGAGCTGAAGGATAAGCTCCCTTTATGGAAGAGGTTGAATATCCATCAAGAAGTTGTTCAGACAGGTCAAGTGGAAACTGATGTATTCAAATAATAACTGTAAAAAACCGTCCATTATCTATAAATTAAAGCCTGTCAGGAGTAGATAGCTGCAAGGCGTAAGGACGGCTGGCTGAGGTGCTCGGTTTGCGTGCACCCCTGCAGCCCTCCCTCCTCTGAGGCTGGGGGTCAGGAACACCTTGGCTAGAGGAGCCTGTTCCTGCAACTGAGCCAAATAAGGGGCGTGCTTCCAGGATCGCCCAGCGCGGTGCCCAGGGAGCACGCTGGCCCTGGCAGCATGCAGAGGTTCACCACCCTTCCTGCCCGTCCCGCAGGCAAACCTGGCAGGGGTCCCATCTGCTCAGGACATGTGAGGTTCCCAACCTCTCTGACAGTGCAGGCCCCAGCAGGGTTTTCTCCTAAATGCTTTATGCCAATTAAAAACCAAGCCCTGAATGAACAGTAATGATGTGACAAGAGGCAGAGCCACAGCCGGTGAGAGTGGAAAGTGCTCCATGCGTGCAGTGAAGAGCAGGATGAGCAGCCTTCCTCCACCCTGGGCAAGCTCCGAGCAGGCAGCGGGAGAGGGAATCAAATGGAGAGGGTCCAACAACCCTCCGGATGGACACAACTCCTCTCACCTCTCTGCTCAGGAACAATTCTGCTTTGGAACATCACGTCCTGCCCAGCTTCCAGCCCAGAAGGAAAAAAAAAAAAGACCCTGAATTTGCATAGCTGTAATATTGAATTACCATTACGCTGCTGAATAAATAAAGAATGTGGTTTCTGGAACTTCCCATAGATCAACAATCAACATAAAATGCCTCATTATTGTCGACGTGGTTTATGACGGGAGCTATTAACAGGAAATGGAATCGATAATGAGACAACGCGCAGGGAATACACTGTGAGGTGGTTTGCAAGGCTGGTGAGCGCGGCACGGCGCGGCATGGCACGGCACAGCAAGGCACAGCACAGCACGGCACAGCCCGGCATGGCCATGGCAGCTCTTCTCCTCTGGCAAGCAGCATCCCGTGCCCTCCAGTCATTGACAAAACCCAGGGAGAGCACTACGCGTTGCTGGGAAGCGTCAGGGGAGAGCAGGCTCCAGCAAAGCCGCTTTTCCAGATGTGGAGGGGGAATCTGGGGCAGACTCTGGATAGCCTTCCCTGGGCAGCCTTGCCTGCCCACGGGAAAAAGCAGGAGCGTTGCCCAAGGCTTCCCAGATGCAGCCGCCCTTGGCACAGAGGAAGCACCAGCGGGACAACCAGGCAATAAAAATCTCCCCTTGAGCAAAACCACCCATTTCCAACCCATCATTGACCTTAGCACTGCCCTGAGCAAATGCCCCAGCACCCAAGATGCCGTCCAAGGAAGCAGATCTGCCGGCCAGAGAGGAGGAATCACTTATTTCAAAGACTAAAGTACATTTTGCTAATCAGGATTACAAAGAGCAAGGGAAAAAAAAGAAGGCAGCAACAACTCTGTCTTCTAAACGCTAAGTTTGCCCTTGGATACAAAGAACAAATTGATAATTATTGTTCTAATTCTCTTCCCTGAAGGTCTGGCTACATAATTAAACGTGTAAGCTTTCTAGAGATTGAATACCTCCATTTATAATTTGTTGCTTCCCAAAGCACACTGTCCGATTGCTCAGTGCCTGCTCCGAGCACGGCTCCACCAGCGCTGCTCACTCTCCGTGCGCACCAGTCGCTCTTGCTCCTGCCCAAGGGGTCTCAGGGAGCCCCTTCATAATTTGCTCTGTGTTATAACGAGTAAATCAGCTTGTCAGCCGGTGACCCGCAGCGTGCGGGGATGAGGGGGTGAAAGCAAAACCCTGCGGCTCAGGAGAGGAGCTGCGGATGGGGCTGGGACAGGGCACGGCAAGCGCGGCAGAGGGAAGGGTTCACTCAACCTGTGAACAACAGACACCTTAACCATCGATTCCTTAACAATCCCTCCTCGCTGTGTGCCAGTGGCTCAGCCATTCCCAGCCCGCTGAGCCCGGTGCAGGAAACCAGGTGCCCGGAGAGGCAGGTCCTCACCATGCAGCATCGAGTGCTGGTCACATCTCAGGAGGCTGAGGAGAGCACTGCACGCAACTCCCTCTCCAGGGCTCTTCTTACACCAGCTCCTTTTCGGAGCGCTGCCGAAAAGGTGTTTGCTTTTCATGATAAAATTGGAAGCCCCAAAGTGTGAAGCAAAACTTGCTTCATAACCCAGGGACGTAAATGTTGAAATCGCAAGCCACACATGGCTGAGTTAGGGAGAAGACAGCCCCATAAATTTCCAGGATTAGACCTTAAAACCTGATCAGGGATATTAAAAGAAAGTAGATTTGAAAGATATGCAGAGTCTAATATTATTTAAAGCCTCGTAAGTCAACAGTAATGCTTTAGGATCCGCCTCAAACCTTGCCAGGAGGCAGGGAGAGTTGGTTTGACGCTGGGAGTTGATGAGCTACATGTTGTGTGTTGTGCACAAGCACAGAAGGAACCAGAGGCAATCGCTAGTAGCTGGTTGTGCTGCAGTGGGGAAGGGAGAGATCTCCAGAAACCACAGGCAGCTCCTGCTTCCATGTGGCAAGGTCTCTCCAAGCTCTTTCTTCCTGAGCCACCAGAGAGAGTGTGGCCAGCAGAACCAGGGCAGGGATCATCCATCCCCCTGGACTGGGCACTGGTGAAGCTGCACCTCGAATCCTGGGGTCAGGTTTGGGCCCCTCACTCCCAGAAGGACATTGAGGGGCTGGAGCGTGGCCAGAGAAGGGCTATGAAGCTGGTGAGGGGTCTAGAGCACAAGTGTGGTGAGGAGCAGCTGAGGGACCTGGGGGTGTTGAGTCTGCAGAAAAGGAGGCTCAGGAGAGATCTTCTCTCCACAACTCCCTGAAAGGAGGTTGGAGCCACGTGGGGTCCATCTCTTCTCCCAAAGAACAAGCAGCGGGACAAGAAGAAACAGCCTCAAGTTGCACCAGGGGAGGTTGAGGTTGGACATGAGGAACAATTTCTTCATGGAGAGGGTTGTGAAGGGCTGTCCCAGGCTGGGCAGGGCAGTGGTGGAGTCCCCATCCCTGGAGGGGTTTCCAAGCCGTGGAGATGTGGTGCTGAGGGATGTGGTTTAGTGTTGTCCTGGCAGTGCTCGGGGAATGGTTGGACTCAATTATCTTAAAGGTCTCTTCCAACCAAAACAATTCTATGATTCTATGACCTAGGCAGTGACTGCAGGGGGGAGGAAGCCTGCAGGTGGGTACCAGCAGTGAGATGTGAGATATGGACACAGACCCTAACTCCCCAGCTGGCGATGGCAGTTTCCAGCAGTACTTTGGGGTGAGCCTCGCTAATCCCCTTCCCTCAGCAATGCCTCACTCTCTGGCCTTGGCAGCGTGGGGCTGCTTCAAGAAACCCAAAAGAGCCTCACGGCGGGACCGTGGTGCCCTCCCGGCAGGAACACCTCGGGCTGGGTTTGACGCTGGCTGTGCCATGTCCTTCTGCTGAGCCACAGCTTCACAGGGATGCTCTGATTTTCCTCTGGGCTTCTGAGTGCCGCTACCGCTGAGCCCGTCACCGCTCGGACAGAGAGACCCAGCTATTTATAGCCTGGAAAGGATGTCGAGAGCCTCGGAGGGGAGAGACATCGGCTGGGCATGAAAACAATACAAGTGCATCATCTGCCCTCCCTGACAGCCGAAGCCATCTCCGCTCTCGGTGACTAAGAGCAGCGATTCCGGGGCCGCTGCGGGAGCATCGCGTGGCTCCTGCCCGTGGGTGCTGCTCGGGCGCGGGACGCGGCACAGAGCCAGGCTGGCGGCTGTCAGGAGCCTCACCGCCGCCACTCGCTCGTCACAACGTGGGCTGGAGATGGGAGATCTGTTTTTCCTGGTTAATAAGGTTTATTTTTGTTCTGAATGAATAATACATGATTAGTGTCAAAATAAATTACAGTCCTTCCATTATAAACCACTTTGCTGTTCCGTATCTTCTCCTCACCCTGTCTTTCTGCTTCTTTCAACTATCTTTCTTTCTCTTTGGCTTCTTCTCTCTCTTTAAACCTCCTTCTTCCTCTTGTCACCGTCACACCATTCATTTTCACAGCAGCAGAACAGAATATAAATTCGATGCCTTAGGGCTCAGCAAAGTTAAGAGCTTGTTGCATTAGGAAGCGCGCTGATTGGTCTAAATTATGCAACAGCAAACCAAAGCGGCAGGGAATTCACTCATTTGATATAAACAATAATAATATCAAAATCTAAATGCCTGCATTTTCCAGGCGTGCTGGGTTCACAGGTGAAGGGAGGGAGCAGGGCTGGGTGCCCGCTCCCACCCAGAACCCACCGAGCACTGGGTCCCCCGTGGGTGCAAGTTTGAGCTCACACATGGCTGTGACAGCATCTTTGAATCATGCCCCAGCTTTGCCCTTCGCCCACCTCTCCCTCTTGCATCCCCACCGCTCTTCATGCTGCCTGGGGCACGGAGAGCCCATCTGGAGCAGGGATCTTCTGGCTTCCAGCAGCAGCTCATCCATGGCGTGGGCAGCGAGGGGCACGGCTCTGCCAGCCCAGCCATGCAAGCGGACCCACCATCCCTGCTTGCCCATCACCACCCGCCACCAAGAAGGTCTCTGACGCCATTTCAGCTGCTCACGCCAACGGCAACACCCGCCCCGGGCACTGGGGTCGCTGGGGCAGGAGGGAGCTGTGGCCTCTCCCACGGTGGGGCCAGGACACGGCAGGCTCCACTCCAAGCCGGACCGCTCCACTCCGACAGCACGATGGCCAGCTCCAATATGCATAATTTAACAGAGAATATTGGATCTTAGACTCCTGCCTAAGATTCCTGGAGAAGGTGACTCAGGTGAAGTGCTGCAGGCTTTGAGCTTGGATGGCTGCACGGCTTTCTACGGCTAAAGAGGAAAAGGGCTGTAGTTTTCTTTATCCCATCATTAGAAAAAGAAGCAGCTTCATAAAATATTTATATTTTAAAAAATAATTGATTTCCTTTTAAGACCCTTGAAGTGAAACCTTACAGTGGTGTAAGCGTTGTCCAGGTCATATTCCAAAGAGTAAAAACCATCATGAAACAGGCAGCACCAGCCACTTCAGACGGAAGACCGATGGCTTTATTTAATTACTTTAGGCAATACGGACTTTGCTTCTCAGCCTCAAACAGTGAGAAATCCTCTGAATCTCCACCACAATCCAGGGCTCGAGGCAGCTGTGGCTGATGCTGGAGCTGCTGAGGGATGTGGGGCTTCAGCAGCTCTGGGAGGGCGGGAATGGGGGAACAGCAGCTCGGGAATGTGGGGGTGCGAGGGGAGCCGGGAGCCTCAGCCTCAGCCAGCCCCTCTGACACAGCGTCAGAGAAAGCTCCAGTGAAAGGAAAAGACGATTCCCTTGAGGTGCTCTGGACTCTCTTCAGCTTTGCCGAGCTTGCAGCGCGGCTGGCACACAGCCAGGTGGGACGTGATGTTTGCAGCAACGCACAAACACCCAGACACAAACATTTTCCATGAAAAGGAAGGACTCGCAGGGGTGGGCAGCCTGTGTTTACCTCAGTGTGTTTTTTGAGGAACGCCGGTCCAAGAGCAGCCCCAGTGCTCCACACCTCTGCTCCGGCGATCCCTACCTGGCAGCATGGAAAACTGCGGGGTACACCAGGCCTGCCGGGAGAAAACTGGCTGGGAGCAGGCTCACTGGGGATGGGAGACCCTGGCTTTGCTCTCCATCATCTTACCATGAACTTTCTGTGAACACCACCTCATCACCCGAAAGTTCCCTAAATAAACACTCCGTCACACGCCAGGGGAGCTGCCCTTGTTCTTTTGCACGCCATAAACTAAGGCGCATCGTGACCTCTCCCGAAAGACGATCTTGGCTTGATAAATTCCAGGGGACAAGGCACATCTCATCCGGTTTTATCGCCCTTGTTGGGAGGTTACAGAAATGCTGTTTCAGATGATGGCACTTAACCCGCTGCCAGCCCCCGCAGTAAATTAGCAGCCGCTGCCCGGACCTTTACACTTGGCAGGGGTCTGGGCAGGCAGCTCTCCCCAGAGCTCCCGCGCAGCCCGAGCCCCCGGGCAGCAGACACGCTGGAGGGATCTGCGCTTCTTTTAACCTCATGTGCAATTTATTCCAGTAAATCTCCTCCAGGGCGTGTGTATATCACAGCGGCTGTTTTACGGGCATGATGGTTCTGCCTTCACGAGGTACAAACCCGGCCAGGGAAATATCTCCCAGGTTGATTTGTGCCAACAGCTGAGTCATTTAAATGGTGGGATTTATACAGGCGGGAACAAATTGGACACCCGCGCTGAGAAAGCTGAGCTAGAGCCAAAATAAAAATCAGCCCCCAATTGTTCAGAGGTGGCTCTGCTATTATGCATCAAGGGCATTGTCTTCAGCGAGACAATTCATTTTCTGAGCTCGTCCTCAAGATGCCAGGGGAGAAAAGCGGCATCGTCTTTCTCAAATTCTTGTCAATTGTTCAAGATGATGGCATGTACATTAAAAAAACCCCCATAAATTCCAGCGTGTTTCAGCTTTGCCATTTAAGCATCAGGTCTTAACAATACGGTGAGGGGTAAAGGTCTCACCCACGGGTGTTATCTAACACAAAGCACGTGCTGCCCCGGAGCACGGCAGCAGAGGGGTTTGCACGGTGCAGACGGCCCTGGATAAAGCGCTTCAGGACGGCTGCATCCCAGGGGAGCGTCGGTCCTGAGCTGGAGGATGCACCAAGGGCACAGTCCTGTCCCGCTCGCGGGCTTGGCAGGACTCTGGGCACAGCAGCCGGCACTATGGGAGTAGTTTTATGTGTAGTGCGATGTCCAGACGACGCACAAAGGACTCATCTGCAGCAACGGTGCTGCGGCTGAACGGGAACAGACCGAAAAGTGAGATATGCTGGACCACCGCGCTAGGAATTCCAAATTCCTCTGCCTGGGCTGTTCAGCCGAGAAACGCTAATGACAGAGTCTTGCTCAGAAGAAATAAAACATGAGCGCAAAGAGCCGAGGCCACGGGTGCTGATTTCCCCGGCAGAAGCAGAGATGATGTGAGCAGGGTGGAGGGTCCCGCGTGGGGCAGGGCGGGATGGTGCTGCAGAGCACCGGGGTCTCTGGGGTCTCATGTTTCCAACCCACAACAGCTTCACCCAGCTGTGCAGCCCACACGCGGGATCCTCGCTTCCCTTTCAACCGTGCTTCAAAACCAGGGTAACGACCAAAGAGTAAGCAAAGGAAGCCGTGAACAAAGACATAAGGGCTTGTTTGATCTTTCTCTGAAAGGGGATTAGGAATCGATTCATCATAGAAAACGTGCAAGTGACCGTGCTGGAAGGAGAAGCCAGAGAAGAGCTGGAACCAGCTGCACGTGGGGGGTTTGTGCTCCCAGGACATGCCTGTCATCTCAAGGGCAGTAGCCGAGCGGGTGGCACGGCCAGCGAGGACCTCCATCCCTGCTGTGCCAGCACAGCCTCGCTGGCCACGCGCCCTGGCAATGCCAAGGGGCTCAGCAGCTTGAAGGGGCACAAGAGGTCTTCTTAAAACAAAGATCCATGGCTGAGTGTGTGGCCATGGTCACACATGAGTTATAGATTTCCCTGTTTATCCTCAGAGTGTGTGTGCAGAACCTCTGTATTGAGCACTGGGGAGGCTGCACCTTGAATCCTGGGGTCAGGTTTGGGCCCCTCACTCCAAGAAGGACCTTGAGGGGCTGAACCGTGTCTAGAGAAGGGCAATGAAGCTGGGGAAGGGTCTAGAGCAGGAGTGTGGTGAGGAGCTGCTGAGGGACCTGGGCGTGTTGAGCCTGGAGAAAAGGAGGCTCAGGAGAGACCTCGCTCTCCACAACTCCCTGCACATTCCCCTCCAGAGCTTCTCACCAGCTCCTGTCTCGCCCAAGCATGAGCCTCAAGTGCCGCCCTGCCTGGGGTTATGCTTTTCAGTGCCAGGATTCAGGAGAATAAAATCTAAAAGCTGACATGAGGTATGAAGGGAACTCGCTGCCCACAACAATAACGGTGTATTTTGGTAGCTGAATCGAATATGACCCCTCTTACGCAGCAGGTCAGGAAATAAACCGAGGGATTAATTGCTGCTGTCGATGCATATCTCAGCAGTACGGAAACGCTTCCAAACAGCAGTTTAGCACCAGGGCCGCAGCACCGGGGCCGGCGTGTCCAGGCCTGGCAGCGGCGGCTGGTCCCGCTGCACCGCGCACTGAGCGGCACCGGGGACACCGTCTGGGTGCCCTGTCCTGCTTTGCTTCCAGCTCCATGCTCTGCACGGTGACGCCAGCCTCGTCCAGTTTCAAACCACGGTTTCCCCACGCTGCTTTTGGCCCTGGATGGTGCTCAACCACTCGCTGCACGCTCGGCGGCCCTGGGGCACGTCCCAGCTCCGTGTCCCCAGCACCGCGGCTGTCCCTGAGTCACCCCACTATTAACAGCGCTTTCCGAAGCGGGTTGCTAATAATCCCAGCACGCTGCTTCTCACGCTCTCCTCTGCTGGCAAACCCTGCCAGCAGCCTTAGCCGCTGCGTAAGAAGCACTAAAAGAGCAAAAAAAGGGCTCAGCTGTGTGCTCTGAGCTGAGCTACGGGCCCAGAACATGGAAACTGCGCGAAAAGCGGAGGGGAGCCGGGGGCCGGAGCTGGCAGAGCCGCCGTGCAGGGCGGCCGTGGCTTGCTTGGCACTTCTGTGCCTTCTGGAAGGGCTCTGCTCCGCTGCCAGCCCGTTAAAGGCACTGTCCCTGTCACCACAGGCCAGCCTCAGTGGGGAGAAAGGCGACAGCAGACCCCATGATGGGGCTGCAGCCCAGAGCGGGGCTGCTGGCATCACCAGACTATGAGCAGTTACGGTTTCACGCCGTTATTTTAATTCTGCATCTCAGATTCCTCCAGTAATAGTGCAAAACGTTGTTGAACTGGAAATGTCGTTTAATTATTTTTCAAAAAATAGACTCCAGAAGGTCAGTGAATGGAAATACCAGTGAGCACGGAGCATGGTGCAAGTCTTACAGCAAGAACTGTGTCCTCCATGCTCAGGGCAAGTCAGCTGTGACTTGATCTAGCCATTGGGCTGCAAATTATTCCTGTCCTCTGATGACCCTCGTCAAGAAATCACAAGCCCCTCTGCTCCTGAAAGAGCTTCTAGAGAGACATAATGACCTATTTATGCTCATGCACTCATCACAGTGGTTATTAATTAATATGTTTTATTGGTTTTGTTAAAATCATCTGTGCTAGTTAGCATCTGTTGAGGGGGGTATTTTAGCAATATCATGGCATGAAGAGCAGACAACCCGGGACTATGGTTTTTGTGAATGTGGATATTAAGGCCTCTCCTGGAAGCGCTTGGCAGCGGGGGCAGGGAAGCATTAATGGTCCCATTACGCTGTATTACACAAACGGCATGTTTCGCTCGTGGAGGGGATTTAATGGCTTGGTGCAATAACAGTCTAAAAGCTGGCAAGGGTAAGATAATGGACTGTAAAAATATATGTTTATTGACACTTTCCCTCATTGTTTGGATTTCTGCAGGGCTGAATCTCCTCAGCATGCTGCACTGGGAGGTGTCTGTGCAGGACAAGACCCTTCTCCAGCAGTCCGGGCAGGAGGGTGCCCAGCACATGGCCCCTCCGAGCTCCCCTTGCCAGCCACGATCACTCTGGGAAGCAGGAGTGGACTGTCCCACGTAGCGCTGAGTGATGAGACAAGCCCTCTGAGCAGTGCTCGCCCGAATCCCGCAGGAAAGGCAGGTCCTGATCCCGCTTCCCGCTCCCCCCGTGCCTGGGGAGGCGAGAGGCAGCCCCAGCCCCGTGGGCAGCCCAAAGCTGCTCCCTTTCTGCGCTTGCCTGCGAGCTCCAGCTGACACCGAGGAGAGGCAGCCCTCAGAAATATGTCAAATTAGCGTTCCAGCACAATGCACAGGCTTTAAATATAAACCCAGTGAAGAGAGGCTGACATCGCTGTCTGTCTCCAGGTCCTCAGAGTCATTTGATCATCTACCTAACAAAACACAGAGCCCTCCCAAAGTCACACCGCTGCAGGCTAAGAAATAAAATCCCCACTAAAGATGCCACGATCTGGGATTATATCATCTCTCGTTACACAGTGAGATGGCACAATTTGTCCCCTGAAGCCTAAGATGCATTTTTCAGACATATTCAGAATGCATTTTTATTTGAAGTGCTGGTGCCCGGGTGGCACCCCCATGGAGACGGGGGCTGTTTCCAGGGTGGTCGGGCCAGTGGCTCGTCCAAGCGCCGTCAGCAGAGTCAGACGGTAGCCGAGCTGGACCCCCCCCTGCCTGAGCCACCCACCCTGGTGCTCCCCATCCCTTCCCCACGTCTTGTAAAAGCAGCAGAGCAGGCAGCGTCGCAGGGCTTGTTTCCTAACCCACCCAGGGAGCCCAACACTACTGAGATCCAACAGCAGACACGGGCTTGTCTGTATTCAGCTTCTAAGCATGGGGTTATGAGGGAAAGAAATTACTTGGCTGCTTCCCCGAAAGAAAAGGCTCTTCCAGCCCTTCACTGGCTGTACCCGCTCCGGTCCCCGGAGGCACAGGGATGGCAGGAGGGGATGGCAGCCAGAGCTGAGCGCCGGAGCTGTGCAGTGTGAAAACAAACCGAGGGGTGGGCGACGTCTGCGGAGCCCCAAGGCAGGTAGTGATACGGCACTTGTGATAATTGTTCTGCTTGGAATCTCATGCACTGGTAATTATTACTCTCCTAATTTCATTATTCACTATTGTGATAGGTAGCTTCACCTCTCTCTCTTTCTCTCCCTTGTACAAACCTCTTATTAGCATTCCCGGTAATGAAATTATTCCCCAGCCTGCAGCTGAAACAAGCCGCGAGCAGGCTGGTGCACAAGATCATCATGTTAGAGCTGCCTTTCTGTGGCTCCTGTCTTCTGCACCTGCCACGGCACCAAAAGCAGTGTCACGGGAAGGCGGTGCGGGGCCACGGCCGGACACACGTCCTTTCCCGGGGAATATCGCAGCTGGGGAAGCCAGCAGAGCTCCCAGCACCTCCTGCCCAGGCGACTGTCACACAGGTCTGTGGGCCAGACCACACAAAGCCGTTCCACTAGGGCTGTTTGATGTGCTTCCAAAAAAAAAAAAAGGGAAAAACTCTTCCACTTAGCCTTTCTTATGATCCATAAAACACTGCTGGAGGCAGAGACAGCTGCTGATATAAAAAAGTTACAGTTGGTAAAGAGAACTTATTGCGGTTGCACAGGATGCCTGTGACTGTGCAAGTGCTGGCTGCCGATGCAGAAATAAAGCATCGTTGCTGCCGCAGGTCCCATATCTGCTCCCTGGAGCTCCACGTGCCAGCAGAGCCGCATGTCTCGGGACATGGGCCCCGACGGAAGCGCTGGCACATGGAGGTGTAAAGGAGACACCCAACTGCTCCTCCTGGCAGCATTTACATCCCACCCTATATGCAACCGTGAAACAGGCAGGAGAGGGTTAATGGAGGTACCAGAGCAGCTTAATTAACCTCTGGTGCAAGGTTATAAAAAGCTGCAGGTGGGAGAAAGGCTCTAGAGCTCTGCTTGCCCCAGTGCTGGAGGAGAAGGACATGGTGGGCTACACGGCTGTGTCGTGGAGGCTGAGGAGCATCCTGCTGCCCACCTGAGTGGGCTGGAGGTGAGGCTGGGCAGCGGGCAGCCGGGCTGGGCAGGCTACCTGCAGCTCAAAAAGGGGGTCCCTGCAAACCCTCCCCACTGAAATGGGGAAAGCCAGCAGTCCCCAAACTCCCACCCATGATCCATCAGCTTGTTTTGCCTCCTGGAAACTAGAAAGCAGGAGGTGGGAGGAGGGAGGGGGTGCGTGGAAGACTAATTGCAGCTACACCTCGGGACTGTGGGAGCTGCAGGCATTTGAGATGGAGAAAAGTAATTTTCAACTGCGAATTGGTAACTGGATCCTTCATGTGAGCTTTGCTGTTCCAGAAAACACAGCACCCTGTTGTAACACCTCACCCCACCGCGCTGGGACGGCACGAGCCCAGGCAGCAGCCAGGCTGGTGCCCCCACCATGGCTCCTGTGACGATGCTCCCGCGACCATCTCACAGAGGGCTCATGATGCTGGCAGAGGGTTCCATGCAACTGTTTAACAGCAGTGTTTAAGGAGGAGTTGCCATGGCAACTGCCACCCGGGCTTCTTTGCGCATCGGTACAGGGAAGCGCTGGTGTGTGTGCCCAGCCACGGCGCAGCGGTCGCAGTCCTCTGCCCGCTCTGGGTGCCTGTCCTGCGTGACATCCTGAGGTGCCTGCTCTCCTCCTTGGGCACATCGGTTGTGGCTGCTGCTGGGAGCCCGTGTCCCAGAGGGTCCCGCAGCCGAGCTCACAGTGAGGTGGCCTAAACCTCGACAATCCCCCACATCTCCGAGCATGACCTGCTCTTGCCCAAGATGTGGCATCCTCTAGCAAACCCTTGCTTGCCTTCCAGGGTCCCTGCGCTGAGCAGAGCGAGCAGGAGCTTACGCTCTTTGCTAAGCAGGGACCTGGTTCTGCACCGTCCAAGACCAGCCTGGAGTAGGGATGACCAGCAACTGCCCGGAGTGTAGGGCATGTGTCATCGGGGAGGTAACTGCTCGTTTCCCACCCGTAATTACCTTGCACGCTGTCTTAATAGCTTAGCTGCTAACTAAGATGAGATCTTTGGTAGTAATAAAAGCGGTCCCTTGGTGGGTGGGGCTTTTGGCATTTCATCTCGGTTCCAAAATGAATAATTTATACAAGCCTTTATTGGAGCCCAGAGTTATACAATAAATGTTCCATGCAAACATGCTCACATATTTCAATGTTAATATCTCTCCAGTGAATTTCCCTGGCAGGCCAAGCCAGTCTGGGATTGCCACATTGCTTATTTACGTAAAATATCATAATCTCACTTTTATTTGCATTTCTGAAGTGCCATTAGGGTGATTTGGAGCATATGAGCCCAGCCAGTTGATCGCAGCTGCAGCACCGGGTCCAGGGTGGGAAATGACTTTCAGGACTGGAAGGCGAGACGTGGCCAAGAGCAGAAATAGATTCTGGCAGTCGGGCGCTGTGGGAACGCAGAGCCCATGGGGGGATACACCAGGATGCAGGAGACGAGCATTTGGGTGCTTTCGAGAGGTGGTGTCTTGCTTTGGGCAGCTTAAATCCGAGACACCTCTTGCAAGAGGACAGTGGCAGCTTTCGCAGTGATAGCTGGGCTGCACCCCCACCCCTCCCCAAACCAGCGTGCTCTGCAGGGACTTCTTCCTTCCTCAGCTAGGTGAAATGGTACCATCTAAAATGATTTCATTGCTTAAATCCCCACTGTAGCCTCCTGAGACTAATTACCTTCTTCCTGCATTTGCATCGTTTACATTCAAGTCAGTTTAAGGGAGATGTGATGTTTTGGAAGGAAATGTGAAACTGAGAGGCAAAAATCTTCTAAGAAATAAAAAGCTTGGAACAAAGAGTCGAGAATGTGTGTGGGGTGAGTGCAGCCATTTTGAGATGGGTTTGATCCTCATTCCAGTTAGGACAGGGACAGGGAGGGGATGGAGGCGAGTGTCCCTCACACGTGCCCTTGCACCCGCGGAACAGGAGGCTCCAGCGGGAACGGAGGCGTGCGGCTTGTGCTCCTCCACATCCCCTTCAGAAAGGGATGACAAGCACCAGCGCGGTGAGGCTGTGCCTGTCTGGATCCAGATGTCTGGCTCCCACACAGATCTGTGCTGCTCTCGCTGCTCACAGCAGAGAGGCAGCTTCAAGACAGGCAAAAATGATTTCCAAGTTGTTGCTTTGTGCACCGCTGTCTTCAGCCAAGCTCGCTGCTGCTGGGGCTTTCTGATGTTCTGTGTGTGACCTGAGGCTCTCTTTAAAGCTCAGGCTTGTGCAGCCACAGGTCTTGGTGATGGAGAGGAGGGCATGGTTTCCTTGCAGCCAGGGTGCCTATTGACACGTCTTCTGTTTTGCTCTGCTCCAAAACAGGACGTGGAAAGGATTCTCCAGGCGTCTGTGGCTGCCATGCAGACCCTCAAACTTCATCATTTTAAGCACATTCTCATCTGCTTTTCTTCTGTCCCTGTAAACTCCACCTGGAGCTGATGATCCAGTTGGGAGCTCGCCTTGCTCATGTGTCCCAGAGCAACAGCTCTGTAGCCCAACTGTGGTTAGGGTGTCCCCTTTGCCGTGGCTGGGTGGCCAGCAGCCCTCCTGGGGCTCGCAGCTCCTGCTGCCTGTGGTCTTGCTGGCCCCCTGGGAAATAGGAACTTAAAATGTTGTAGGTGAACTCAGCAGGAGAGTTTCCAAAGAAAAGTAGGAAGGAGAGAAAATTAATTGAATTTATTTGACAAATACGAGCAGATCTAGGGAGCGAGTGCATATATACCTGGAAGAATCGCTTCAAAGAAAGCCTATTGTGGCTGCTGTCAGTTGTTCTGCTCCTTTTTCATTTTTTTTTTTTCTCTTGAAACTGATACGAGCCAGAGAGCGAGTGAAAGAGGACTTCGTTTCATCCAAAAGCAAGCTCAGAGGCACCCGGTGTGTTCCGGAGGATCTCAACAGGCCATCATTGTCTGGCCATGCCGCTGTCTGGGCAAATTTAGCACATAGCCGGTGGGCTGCTTTGATAGGAGTGCTGCGATTTCAGGAGAGCTCCAAACCGCTGTTCCCCCACAACTGCCACAGCACACCTCGGTGCTGTTGCTGCGGCAAGAAAATGTTTCTCCCCAGCGCACCGGGGACCTGGCACAAACAGGATAATGAATGTTAGATAACCTGTGCTTCACAGGCTGAGCTTAAATATTGAAAGAGCAGCATCCCTGGATCAGAGACGGGCTTAAAACTGTCTTATATCTAGGGAATGTTTTCCCCTCTGCACGCTGGGATTCGCACCAGGGACCGCACTTTAGCCTTAATGGGATTTGTGAGTTTGGAACATCTCTTAATGCACCGCGTGCCTCGTATCTCTTGTCCAAGTAAAATGAGTTTGAATTTTTCATTTTAATTGCAGACTTGTGATTAAATAGACACTCTCGTTCTGAAAAGCATCTGCTTTTAGATGCGTTCCTCAGGGTAAACCGCGAGGAAGGCATGACCCCGGACTCTCTGCCCGTGTGCCCCGTTCGGGGAGCATGGCTGTGTCCCAGCGGTGGGTTGCCTTCCAGCAGCCGCTCCAGAAAAGCCCGCTCAGCTCCGGAAAGATCCCACCCTTCCACAGGCAGGTAAATTGAGCAAAACAATTTGCGCGATTATTTGCTGCTTAGCTTGGAACAGTGTTTTCAGCCCGTGGTGTGGGTATGTAAAAGAGGTCCCTGCTCCAAACAGCCTCTGGCTGAGGTGGGTGGGGAGCAGTGAAGGTGCTGGGTGGCAGCAGCCCAACGGTTCCTGGAGAAGTTGGGACAATGTCTCCTACCACTTGGGACAGGGCTTCCGCTGCCCTAACATCGAGCTCTGGGTTTCAGCTCACGCTGCTACCCTGCAAGAGCAGGAGCACTCTTTAAAGTTGCTGCTGTAAGTGGAATAAAAAGTTATCTCTAACCCTTCAGGGATTTGGCCAAGATGCTGGCACAAAAATAGTTTGTAATGAGCTTTAAGACATATTAATGAAGAGAAGTATAATTATTATTACCGAGTTCAATTACAGCCCCTGGATTACAAATATTCTCCCACAATCCCTCAAGAAAGGAATGCATCTTGTCTCTGCAATTAAATAAACTGAGTATCAAGGGGAGGGAAGAGGATTAAACTAGAGAAGAAAGGATTGCTTCAACTTGACTGTGGTGGCCCCTCTCATCCTCCTGCCCAGCTATCTGTGCTCTGAGGAGAAGAATCCCTGCTCAGCACAGAGCAATGGCGATAAAAATATTCTTTGGGAAACTGGTGGTTGGCTCCTTTCCAGAGTCTTAGGCATCTGTAATGCAGCAGTTGCCATGTTACTAGAATTTAATAAACTCCTTTCTGAAATATTTATGGAAGTGCACACCTGCACATTTCTGTTTCCTGAAGATGCAACCTAGGCACTTCCAAAGGGGTTTTTCCTTCTCTGCTTACTGAGCGTAGAGACAAAATTGAGGAATTCGCATGTTCCCCGCAAAGGAGCGTGACCAAAAACACAAAGCGGTAAGAAACATGAAGCTGCAAACGCAGAGCACTGCCACGGGTCAAGCGCTGGGGAAGCTGCACGTCAAGTGCAAGGAGCTTGACCTTGACAATGCAGCGGAAATGTCAGCGGTAAGAACGATGTGGTCCCTGGAGAACAGCAAGATCTGGGAGCTGGGGTAGCTGCTGACATGCCTTTGGGCTTCTTGGTCAGACAAGGTTGCCTCTGGAGAGCTTTGAGGGAGGGAGAAGCCGGTGTTTGGCCGTGTGCTAAGCAACGGGGGCCACTGCGTTTCTTCCAGTAAGAAATCCATTACCGAGAGGACCAGTGCTGGGTGACAAAGGACTAGGCTCCCACCCAGGGCCAGAGCAGCTCAGCTGGCTTTGACATTAGTGGAGAAGACTCTGCCAGTGTCCAGGAGATGATACAGGCAGTCTACAGAACAGTCTGTTGCCTTGGAAGATAGTGCTGCTCCCTCCTGCTCCCAGAGCAGTGCAGGATGCTCCAAGCTGGCCAGAGCAGGGGCTTCAGCATAGCTCTACTATTTGCTGTTTTTCAGCCTAAAATGTAACCTCATTTCTATTTTTTTTTAATCTGTTTTTCCTCGGGTATGACAGGCTTTAGATAATTGATGTTACTGTTGCCTCATTCTAAACAAAAAAAAAAGAGCACCTCCACAGCACACGTGAACTGACTTTCCTCCTCAGCAGTCCAGCTTAAAACCTGAGGGGCTGTTTTGTCCCAGCATAGTATAAAGTTTGGATTCATTTTGAAAACAGCTTTGTCTAGTGCATGGTAAATTTGAGAGTGTTTCTGCAAGTCTGAATGTTTCTGTACCAGTGGAGTACAGGAATTGTCCCAAGTGTGTCCAGGCCCTCTGGGACATGCTGTACTGCACATCCGTGAGGTTCATACCTGAGCTGTAGAAAGGCAGTCAGCTACCCCAGTGCCAGGGAGTAGGACTGGGAGGTTTGCTGTAGGACCAGAAGCACCAATGTTGTCTTGTGTTGGCTCTGCTTCTAAGCTTCTAATTCCAGAGAAAAATCAGAGTAGAATCTGTTCTCTTTCTCCCTGGCAAATGTCACAGCCATCAATGCACCGAGTTAAGCAGGAGAGCAGAAGTCCTTGGTGATGTGGTGGCTGCTTTTCTACAGGATATCAAGAAGCAAGCACAAGCCTTGGTGAGGACACGCATGGAGACAGCGATGTCTGCGGTACTGGTGAGGGACCCGCTGCCTTTCTGAGCGCTGCTGAGGAACCTGGCTTCTTTTCCTATTGAGCAGGATGACAAAATCACTGCCACATATTGTAGTAGCTTCTTAAACATCGCTATTGTCTGCAGGCAGAGCAGCCTGTCTGCCTGCATTGGCCGTCTTTGGAAATGCTGGAGAAAAAGGCTGTTTAAACCTTCTCAGAACCTGCCATCTGAATACATTTCTTGTGCAGCTTGATTGCTGTTAAATCTTTCCTACCTAACCTGGTTTACACCCGGTTTCAGGGCTTGCTTTTGATCGCGCTGGCTGCAGGACACTTGTTCGTGCTGTGAACCCTACTTTGTTCCTGCGTGTGTGCTACCCCTGGGGAAACCTTTGTCCAAATAATCTCAGATTCCCCAAAGAGCGAGAGCTGCTGGCGTTGCTTTCCGGTTGAAGTGACAGCAAGGGATGTATAGATTTATTCTTCTATTCATTGGTGGCTTTCTATTCCTGTATCGTCACATCAAATCAAAGTGTCAAAATAACATCTCTGGTCTGCCAGCCGCAGCTTCTGGCCACTGGTCGGACATCTGAGGAGCAGGTATTTTTAGTTGAAAAGGATAACCAGCAAGGGTTATTTAGTGAAGAAGATGACCCAAGACACAGGGTAAGAGAAAAACCTAATGCACAAACTTTTACTAGAATCTGAGGGGACTGGGATTACAGCAGCCACCCTCTGACCGCTGCATCTCTGCATGTGCCAGGCAGCCCTGGGCCGTGCCGGCATCCCAAAAGCAGAGCCATCGTGAGCACCACAAACTGGTGACAGCTCAGCTCCCGGCCGGGCACTTGGCATGGTGTGCTCAGACAACCGGTGCCCGAGTCGACAGAGGGGTCTGCAGTGCCACGCGCCCACCCTGGGCGTGGATGGAGGCCAGGAGAAGGACAGAAAGATGCAGCAGTTGAGTTTCTAGCTATATGACAGTTCTTTCAAGCGCCAAGCCTTCCTCCTAGGTTTTATTTAATTCTGACTCTGTTCAAGTATTAAGCTCTGTCACTGCAGGCAGAAAAGCCCCCTGAGGAACGTGCTGCTTGCGACGGAGTTCTCAGCTGGAGCCTTTGTCCACTTACACGATGCATCTGTGTCTGAAGCTCAGCTATGGCACCCCGGGAGCGTCTGGCCATGAGCCCTGCATGTTCCTGATGGTGTGAAGTGGGGATGGCAAGGCATGGACTACCCTGCGAAGAGGTAGGAGATGACTTCAGCGCGGTGGTGTTGTGTAACGGAGCTGCTCCAGGAAAAACTGCTTCAGAGAGTCAGTACACAGGAGATCCACCAGTGACTTCTTGATGGAGGCAAACTTGCATGTAGGAGCTACTTAAACAGATTGTAATGAAGATCTGGCTTCATTACTGAAGCCTCATAGGGCTGATAACTGCACCGCTCCTGTTGCACTCAAGTCCCCAGTTGGACTGAATGCGTAAACACGCGGCACTCCAGGACACTGGAGCAGTTGTCTGAGCATGAATCCTGCCAATGGTACAATATTGCTTGCTGTTGCATGAACAGAACATGTCTCCTCTGATTGTTTTTTCCTGCTCTTTTGAGATAGATGCTGTTTGAGGAGCCCCACTGGTAGAAGGTCTTCTCTGAGGTACAGTTACAGCTCTTCACATGTAACCTCTGGCATTGGTAATGGATGGTAAAAAAAAAAAAAAGTCAAAGTGCTTTTTGGATGAAGCTTGCTCCTTTTCTGGAAGGAGTTTGTGAGATTTCTGACCTCAGTGGCTTGTTCCATGGTCCTGCTCTAGAGTGTTTCAACTGTAATTATCCCTTTTTTAATTTGGGGAGCTATTGAACTGTGGGAACTTTCCTGGAGTGCCTTAAACTGCCAGGGAAAAAGATGCCTCTGGAGGAAAATGCTGATAGCTTTTTGCTCTGCTAAGAAGATGTTACCTGGCCCAGCCACCTTCTCCATCTCGGCTTGGATGTGGAGTGGAGACTGCACCTCTGCTCGGGCCAGCTCGGTCCTTGGAGATATCAGTCATCTGCCCAGCGATTAGTGACTCTTAGCAGCCAAGAATTAAATTGTTGAGGCTTTATAAACCTTATGTATTGAATTATCACAAGATAAGTGACAGAAAATGAGCAAGAGTTAATTTACAGCAGAGCAGGAGAGTGACACTGTGTAGCAATCATTTCAAAGGCAAATAGAAATATTTATAGATCCAGGATGGCAGAACTTGCCACCATACTCTGCCACGAGATGTGCTAAAGGTTCACAGAGCACTGCTTTAGGGTGGGGCTCTGCTAAAAGGTAAGTCTCATCTCCAGCTGGGCTCAAAGGCATGTGCTAACGGGACCAAATCAGGCAAAGTTTTGTAAAATCAAAATTTAAAAATCCTGGCGATCTTCTAATTTCAGTCCCTTCAGCTTTCCCTATCTGTACTGCTTGCTGAGGAGCAGTGGAGCCATGGGGACCTGCAGAGATGACCCCAACGTCGAGCTGCCCCATTGCACCGTCCCACCAGCTTTGGGGGAGCAAATGCCCCATGTCCCTCCAAGGGACCCTGCACCCAGCTCTGCCAGGCCCAGCACCTTCAGACACCGCTCTCTGTCACCCAGTAAGCCCAGATTTCGGGCACGTGCATGGTTCGTGCTGGTGTTTGCTTCCCAGGTCTCTGTGGCTCCCCATCACCCAGTGTCCCGTGATGTTTCTGCTCGGTTCTGCTGCCCAGGCAGTGCTGCAAAGTGAAGAAGCTGGGGAGAGGAGATGGACGCGGTCCTCAGAGTCTACATGTGCCGAGAGGTAGGAAGACCTCAAAACTGGTGAATATCTGAAAGCATCCACCTTGAAGTCACCCTCCTGCTCCCCTGCGCTGCTCCTGAGGATTATCCCATGCTCGGGAGCAGCTGTGAAGCAGAACGAGCCCTCCGTGGGTGTAACTCCTCGGCAGAGCAGCTCCAGGCTCGGCCCGAGCTATTCTCTCATTGCTAACAGGGACTGACTAATCCCGATGGGAGCAGACAGAATTTGCTATTACCTGCAGACAATGGAGGGAAGGAGATAATTCATTCCCATCCCCAAAGCAATCTCTGCAGGCGGGTTTTGAGACAGGTTTCCAACCATCTCCCTTTGGAGACCAACAAGCAGGCTCTAAAGAATCCTTTATGTTTTTAGCAGCGACATAATAGTGGTGGAAATTTAATAAACTTCACCATCAAATATTTATCCCATTACAGTGCTTAAGTAATTTAAGCTGCTGAAATCGACATTGTGGCTTTATTTTTAATGAGCCTTGTGTAAAACAGCCTCTTCTATCACTGTCAGGTGTGTATGGAAGACGGTTGCATTTACTCAAAGAATTTTTAATCTCCCCAAAGAAACAACGTTAAATGATGTACAATTACCAAGATGTTACCTGTCACTGGTAGAAAATCTAGGTAGGGCTAGACAAGCCTCTTCTTTACTGGCACTTAGGATAGAAGAAGAGCTACATACACATGTAAAATTTGATTTTTTTTTATTATTATTTTTTTAATCTAACTAGGCAAATAATGCTGAGGGAGCCCTGGGCTCAAATTCTGGAGGGAGTTCAGTGTTGCTGAATGCGATGTTCCCGCCTTGTCCCACGGCTGGCCGGGCAGGATGGCAATGCCAGGACAGCTGCCTGCAGCCAAGAAAGAGCAGGACAGGGGTGGGCTGGAGGCCATGGGGACAAGCTGCCTGCTACAGAGACCCAGGCCAGCTGGGAAGGGCGGACACTCGGAGCTGCTCAACACAACTGCTCTGGCTCCATGGGGTTCCCCTCTGAAGAAACCAGGTAAAAAAAACCACAATCTGGGCTGCTCACAGGAGGGCAAGAAGGCTTGGCAGGGAGGTGAGCATCTCCCCAGGCAGCAGTGATGGGTCTCCAAGGACACAGCAGCCTCGGGAGCCCCACGCGTGGCTGTGGGACCACATCGCCGGTCTAACACTGACCCCCAGTGTCGGGCAGCCGGTGAGACCGAGCTGCTGCCCGGAGCTGGCAGCCCCGGTGCCCTGCACCGTGCCCGGCTCTGCTGTGCGGGGTAAAGCTCAAGTGATGGGCCAGTTTGATGCAAATTAAACCCTGTAGCATGTGAAAAAGAAGAGAGCGGTGGGAAGAGAATGCCTGCTTGCATGGCTGCAGTTATAGCAATGATTAAATTACATCTTGAGAAGGATTTCTGTAAGCTGTTGCTTTTTAACGGCAGCGCTAAGTTGCCACAGTTCATGTAATCCAATTCCCAGAGCAAAGGTAACGATCTGGTCTCAGTGGGATGCGTTGTGCTGGGAGAGCACAACGCTGCTTGACCCGCATTTTGTGAAATGCTTTAAAAATCAACTCTGCTCAAAGCAATTAAGGTCCTTCGTAGAATCACAGAATCATTTAGGTTGGAAAAGACCTTGAAGATCGAGTCCCTCCATTAGGCTGGATCCAGAGTCCTACCATCTTTGGAAGGGGAGGAAATCTTGGGCAAATCAGGTGTCCTCAATTCATTTGCAGAGTGGTGCGGAAGGGATTTGCCACGCAAACACTAGAGATAGTTACAAACACTGGGTATGTGCCTCAACAGCGAGGAGGATCCATGGCCAGCAGCAGGCCCTGGGCAGGGTCCAGCATCTCCAGTGGTACCAGTCCCAGAAGCTCAGTGCCATACAGCTCCCCAGTCAGACAAGTGTTACAGCTCCCAACTGGAGACGGGTTCTCTGCATTCTCTGCTTCTCAGTTGTCCCTTAAGGTTTTCCAGTAATGAATTTCATAGCTTTTCTCTTTGCTGCTCTTTCTTGCAAAGCCCATGTACTCTGTTCAGTTGTGTTAATTAATTTCTTTAGACACTGGCTTTCCACGGTTGGTTCTTGATAAGATACTAGAAAGAAATCCAAAGTAAGACTCAACAAGAGATTTCTCACGTGGCAAGCATAAAGTTTCATTATGTNCTGCAGGCGGTGAAGATTCTGTACCTGCTTAGATCCGTAACAAAGCCGAGGGTGCAGGTATAAGAGGCACGATGCAGATGAGCGGCATCGTCAGATGGCAGCTCGCGTTGCTGCAGTTATGAGGGAGTTTTAAACCTTCTCAAAGTACTAAGCTGAGGAGCAGAAGTAGAGCTGTGTGTTTGTGCGTTTCCTCTGCTTACTCGTTACGTTCTCCTTCTCAGTTACGTCCCTCTCTCAGAAAAAAAAAAAAAAAAAGACAGATTTCAAAGCACGAGAGTTAAAGTCTGTGCATGTGGATGCAGTTGGCCGGTACCTGTATAATTCTGGGAATGGCAGAAAGTGGATGAAAGAATCACTGAAGAACTTGAACGGGGTAATGTGACTGAGGAAAAAGAGGACTGTTCCTAACTCTTTAAAGTGATGGCTTGAAAGCTGAGGAGTTCTGTGGTAAGAGCAGGGGTTTTTTTCTGCCCAGCTTTCCTGTTTAGACTTGAACATTAAAACTTCCTGCTTACCAGAATAGTGTGTAGAGTGTTATGCAGTTGCCTGAAAAAGAAAAAGCACAAAGAAGACTAACCCGTTTCACCCACACTGATACCCTCAAGCTGAACTCAGCTTTCCCTGAAGTTAATCCTCAAGCACAAACACGAAACATAAAAGAAGCCCTGAGACAAGATTTTTGTAGACTTCAGCCATCGCTTCTCTTTCTGTGTCCATGCGGTGGTTCAGTCCCTGTTGGGAGCCAAGCCCCGTGGCCGCTGCTGCTGCCCCCCCACCACGGCCAGAGGGAAAGGCAGGAGTGCCTGAGAATGCCCTTTTGGGTTGAGATAGGGAGAGTTTAATACAATGACACATAAGAAACAATCACAGTAACAACAGCAATGACAACAGTGAGAAAAGCAATGTACAAAAGAAGTGATACCGTGCAGACAGACAGAGCGGAGCGGCCGCATGCGCATGAGCTGCCCCGCGGAACCCGGACCTGGCCCCGGGCCATGATGTTAGCACGGTATGGAATAGCCCGGCCGCACCAAATTAACCCTCTCCTGGCTGAACCAGGACGAGTAGCATGGATTTGGTCTGAGGTGTGTGCTTTGTGTACAGATCGCAGGGTATTCCTCAAGCTAAATTTCCACTTGTTTTCCGTACAGTGGACTTGAACGGTTTTATGTTGTTCTCCGAGTAGGAAGCTTTGTAATCTCTCCGCACATGCATCTGCACAGAATTATTTTCTGATTGTTTCATGAAGCTGCACCCAGTGGAAAGGATGACACTGCGGGTGAGGTCTGATATCTGCTTGAAAGCACCAGAGTTGTGCTCACTGTCAGAGCTGTCGCCGTACCGACTCTGATTTTAGGACATTGTTAGCCTGGCTTTACAAAGTCTCCTTCCCTTCCTTAGAGTCGAAGACCACTTGAATTGCCTGTGGAGCCCGTGATTTATACTGACAATCCTCAGTGCACAAAAGCTGCAAATTCACCTCGTTGTGAGCATGCAGAACAGCACAGAGAGCTGTGGGGAGCGGAGCCTTTGCTGGAAGAGGAGTCAACAGCAAAAAGCTATCAGCTGGGAAGGGCGGACACTCGGAGCTGCTCAACACAACTGCTCTGGCTCCATGGGGTTCCCCTGTGAAAAAAACAGGTAAAAAAAACCACAATCTGGGCTGCTCACAGGAGGGCAAGAAGGCTTGGCAGGGAGGTGAGCATCTCCCCAGGCAGCAGTGATGGGTCTCCAAGGACACAGCAGCCTCGGGAGCCCCACGCGTGGCTGTGGGACCACATCGCCGGTCTAACACTGACCCCCAGTGTCGGGCAGCCGGTGAGACCGAGCTGCTGCCCGGAGCTGGCAGCCCCGGTGCCCTGCACCGTGCCCGGCTCTGCTGTGCGGGGTAAAGCTCAAGTGATGGGCCAGTTTGATGCAAATTAAACCCTGTAGCATGTGAAAAAGAAGAGAGCGGTGGGAAGAGAATGCCTGCTTGCATGGCTGCAGTTATAGCAATGATTAAATTACATCTTGAGAAGGATTTCTGCAAGCTGTTGCTTTTTAACGGCAGCGCTAAGTTGCCACAGTCCATGTAATCCAATTCCCAGAGCAAAGGTAACGATCTGGTCTCAGTGGGATGCGTTGTGCTGGGAGAGCACAACGCTGCTTGACCCGCATTTTGTGAAATGCTTTAAAAATCAACTCTGCTCAAAGCAATTAAGGTCCTTCGTAGAATCACAGAATCATTTAGGTTGGAAAAGACCTTGAAGATCGAGTCCCTCCATTAGGCTGGATCCAGAGTCCTACCATCTTTGGAAGGGGAGGAAATCTTGGGCAAATCAGGTGTCCTCAATTCATTTGCAGAGTGGTGCGGAAAGGATTTGCCACACAAACACTAGAGATAGTTACAAACACTGGGTATGTGCCTCAACAGCGAGGAGGATCCATGGCCAGCAGCAGGCCCTGGGCAGGGTCCAGCATCTCCAGTGGTACCAGTCCCAGAAGCTCAGTGCCATACAGCTCCCCAGTCAGACAAGTGTTACAGCTCCCAACTGGAGACGGGTTCTCTGCATTCTCTGCTTCTCAGTTGTCCCTTAAGGTTTTCCAGTAATGAATTTCATAGCTTTTCTCTTTGCTGCTCTTTCTTGCAAAGCCCATGTACTCTGTTCAGTTGTGTTAATTAATTTCTTTAGACACTGGCTTTCCACGGTTGGTTCTTGATAAGATACTAGAAAGAAATCCAAAGTAAGACTCAACAAGAGATTTCTCACGTGGCAAGCATAAAGTTTCATTATGTATCATAAATTCCTGTTATTTCTATGTCAGAGCTCTCTAGTTCCTGCTGTGAATACTCCTCAGTAATGAAAATGAAGGTCTTACTCCATCCGAGCGGTGCAAAGGCCCCCAGGACAGCAGTGCTCAGGACAGCTGCAGCGGAGGGCTGCAGCTCCCTCCAACGTTTCGATTCTAGCTGGGATACCAACTCATCAGAAATTCATCCAGGCGACAGTGCCCCTGGGAGCCTAAAATTGGCAGTTCGCTGTCATTACCTGAGTTGGCATGACAACATCGTTTGACAGGAGAGAACAACAGCTGAAAAGTTGTCTCCTCAAATCCTGAGCGAAAGACTAATCCGTGCTGCTGGCGCTTGCTCTGCAGAGGAGGCAGAGGAGGCAGTGGGAAGGATGGATGGGTGGATGGGTGGATGGATGGATGGATGGATGGGTGGGTGGATGGATGGATGGATGGATGGATGGATGGATGGGTGGATGGATGGATGGATGGATGGATGGATGGATGGGTGGATGGATGGATGGATGGATGGGTGGGAGGGAGGGTGNGGTGGATGGATGGATGGATGGATAGGTGGATGGATGGATGGGTGCTGCAGCATGCTCTAGGCAGGGAGTGACGCTCCCTGTGCCAGTTATTAGGCAGCTGATCCTCCTCCTGCCTTCTCCCCAGGTGCTGCTCTCACAGAGGAATCCAGCCACCTTAAGTAAAGCTAAGTTTCCTGTAGCAGGAAAAGACCAGCCCGTGCTCCTGCCGGATAACTCTTTAGTGTGACAGACCTCGCGTTCAACAGTTAACAGCCAGTATGTTTACAGGCAACATTTTTTTTTTCTGGCTGCTGTCCCTAACATGTCACCAACGTTTAGCCAAAGGAACAGGGAGGATTGTAACAGACAGGGACACTGGTGCAAGTGACAGGCGCAGAGACAAGTGCCGCAAGAAGCTAATTTACACATCGAGTTTCACAGCCTGAACCTCCCTTCCTGCTCAATAAGCTCATCAGCTGCTGCTTTATACCCGCCAGCCAGCTTTCAGAAAAATGAGGCAGCTCACAAAACCCTTTTTTTTTTTTTATGCCTGCCTGCTTAGACAACAGATTCTAATAAAAACCACTTTTTAATATTGTTGAAAATAAGTCCTCTTTTATGTGGAAATGCGGATTTAATGTAAATAGTTTGTGCTGCTCTGATTCTCTTTAAGGGCTGCGTGGCTGTTCGCAGTCCCCACGTAGCCTTTCAAGTCACTCAGGAGACACTGCCTGCTGCTGAGACGTGGGCTGATCTCAGAGGGGATCCGCGTTCTCGCTCGCCTCTCCCGGGGTGCTTTCTGCGCTACGTGACAGCTGCTTTCTCAGAGAGGGATCAGCCGTATCTCAGAAAAACGCAACAACGGCGACAGCTGCAAAACTGCCGCCTCCTTCCCACAAAATAACGTGGTTCTAGAGGAGAACGTGGTGTCCGCAACACAAGGGCAGCCCTGGTGTCCTGGCTTCACCTGTGTAGGGTGTTTTGTCCCTTAGAAGCATCCGAGGCCACCCCGCAGTGCCTCAGGTGTCCGTGGTTGTGGATCTCCACGTGCTGCCGCAGACTGAGCCCACGCAGGTCACCGGAGCGCACGAGGCTGCCAGGGCTGAGCCGCCCCTGCCCTCGTCACTTGAACATGCATGTCGCTTTTACAAAGCCACATGAAGAATGACAAACGTGGTGCTGTTAAAAGTAGTTATTAAAATTTTCAAAATTTTCAGTTCGACGGGGAAATGAAAACAAGAACCAAGGTTTCCAGCTGCAGAACTGCTGTTCTTCAGCCAGTTCTCTTCTGTTTACGAGGCAGTGTAAGTTTTCACTGCCTAATAAAAACAATCATCTGTATTCAGTGGCTGCAAGCAACAGCACTGTGAGAGAGTAGAGCAGGTCGAGAAGCTTTTGGAGGAGAATATGAATTATCTCAGCCAGAGAACAAAGCACAGAAGGACCCCAGAGCACCGAGAGAAATTGCAGAACAACGTATCAGGCATGCCTCCAAATTTCCACAGTTTAACTGGGAGACTTTATGCTTCTGAGAGAAAAAGTCTTACTTCAATATTCCCACAGGTATATTCTTGCCACTTATTTCTGCGATTTAAACTGTTGGTCGTGTTTTTTAAGGCCAGGATGAACGGACAAGCATTCTGTCAGCTAAGTTGGATTGAGGAGCACAGGTAATATCCTGAAATCACCGAGAGACCTGCGGTATGGCTCTGCAGCGAGCACGAACATTAAAGGCTGCTATAAAGAAGCAAGCTCCTGTGCCCTCAGCCGGACAGAATTATGAAAATCCCCACAGCGTCCTCAAAGCACTGAATTAACAGAAGAAAGAGCTGTAGTTTAATGTGATGGATGGAGCCCCTGGGCTCCATTGCGGCGGACGCTGCCGTTCCTCCTCCGGCACAGACCGTCAGTACCGACAATTTCTCAAACCGGGCAAACGTGCTACCTCGGCTCCCCCAATAAAATAAGTGAAGATAATTATATACTTAAATCTAGGTGTCGGGCTGCTTTGCTACCCAGAAATTCATCTGCTATCGTCAGAGTCCTTGAAGTTAAAGAGGGATTTGAGTTACTGACATAATTTGTTCCCTGAGGACTGTGGAGATGAACTGAGAGGCCTATCTGAATAATAACTCCCCAACCACACATCTTCTAATGGGAGCAAGTGTCGCTCCAGAAGGAAGGCACAACGGGAAGCAGAAGATCTGAAACGTTTATAACCAATACAGCGATCAGGCAGAATGGGTTTGGCTCTTTTCCCCAGGGAGCAGCCCAGCAAGGAGATCTGGAGGCAAGCTGTAAAAGAATGCTATCATGGAATGCCATCCATGTGGTCAGGGATGCTATCCGTATCAGGTCACGGTCCCGGCCTGTGCTGGGCCTGCATCTGCGTCAAGGTCAGGGTCTAGCACCGCGGCAGGGTGTGGGTTTGGGGCTGGGTCAAAGTCAGGATCAGGCTCTGAGACTGCGTCCGTGCGATAGGCCCAGACGGGGCCGGGCTCTCCCTTCGGGCACGCTCCGGGACGCTCCCGGTAGCCCGGCGACGGCGAGGCCCGGCCGCCCCTCAGGCGAGGGGCTCCACAAGATGGCGAGCGCGGGCTCCCGCGCCCTCCCT
>VZZY01015737.1:5881-26666 GCA_013400335.1 Eurystomus gularis
TCGGGCGGGTGCCGCTCGCAGATGCTCGCCGCCGTGGCTGTAAGATGGCGGCCGGTCGCGGCCGAGCGGAGCGGAGCAGCTCCCCGCCGGCCGGTGTTCTCGTCCCGGGTAGCAGCGCACAGGGTGGAGAGGAACACCTGGCCGCCCAGTTTGGCTTCACTGGTTCGCTCGTACCTCGCCATTAGAAGCGGCCGGGCCTGCGGTGGGAACCCGCGGTGCTGCCGGTACCGGTGTTCTCGGCCTCCTGCGGACGTGACCACATCGATGGCTAAGGCTGCTGGCTTTTTAGCCATCAAAAAATCGGAACTCCGTTTTAATTAAAAAAAAACCCAACCAACAACAACAAAACAAGCAAAAAAACTCCTGCGTTTGCATTAAATTCTGGAGTGCAGTGTTTTGTCTCAGCTCTTCCGGGTGCAAATTCAGTCACGTGTTTTTTAAGACCTTCTCCTTAGCTAAGAGGTTACTTATTCTGCAGAAGTGTTTGTGGCAGTTGTGACTCTGTTGCAGTACCAGTGAAAAGCTTTTGCTGTGTACCAGTGAAAGTCATTTCAAGGGATACAGATAAACTGTATCTCACAAGGTCACGCAGATGCATTTGGAAGCTGTAAAGAGCCACGTTAGCTTATTCAGTCTCAGGAGGTAGTGGGTATACTTAGATCAGCAAAGGATCTAGAGATACCGACATTCAGAAGATGTCCTCGGAATTAAGAGTTGAACTAATCTCAGTTTCAAGAGTAAGAGCTAATTCTAAAATCCTTTTTATTTTTAATACAGTATAATACATTGCTTTTAAAATTATGTGTTAAAATGAGAAAAGCTTATATAGAATTAAGATACACCATCTCATAAATACCAACTACTTTTAATTATTCCCTCTGCTTTATTAATTAAAATTAATAATTTTAATTATTCCCAAAAGTTGAACTGAACTTTGACCCTGGAGACCATCGATAGGTTAACACAGCCGATTATACTCTGCAAAATTTAGAGAATCTTGTCAATGTAGCACCTGATAAGCCCATACAAATAAGCTGTTATAGCATGATACCATATATAGGAACTGATTTGATAAATACTGTGGGGTTGGTAAGTTTCCAAATGCTTGGTTGTAACTCGAGTTGCAGGAAATAGGAGGAAATAAATCTTAGGTAAGAGCATACCATGTTAATGACAGTGTAACCTAGATATCAAGATCTATTGATGACATTAATTTGATACATCTATTTACAGATGTATCAAGCTATATTGATAAAAAGCCACGTAATTAATATTACACATTATTCAGCTTCATAAACATATTTGTAGATATGCTGCCATAAGCGTGGTACATTTTAGCAAAATTGCTTTTATGTTGATTGGTGTTGGTTTTGTCACTTGTAAGGAGCATAGTACTGGAAGGCGGTAAACTTCCGATAAGAACTGTGTTGGAAGAATGAGCAGTTTTCTTAAATAGCAATGGTATTTCAGGCTCAGTAGAAAGGTCCTTTACTTTCAATGACAGATTTAAATGTATTTGGTATATCAGAAAATATATTTGCCACCATCTCTCAGGCAAGTTTTGATTATATCTTACATGGATGTCTTTCCAGTTATCAAAAAGAAGAAAGTAATTATCTGACAGAGCAAAGTTGTTTTTTGAGAATTTCAAAAGTCATTCTCTAGTACAAGCATTTTTGTGAATATGATTAGTTTCCCTAGTGTAACAAAAATGAAACTTTTTTTAATTCTAAAAAGGCAGTAGTAGATACCAGTATATGAAGTGAGTATTTGCTTTGTCATATAAACAAAGCTTTAGAAAAAAACTACTAATTGAATTTTATCAAAATAATACAATAAAGAATGATAAATTAATAGGAAATTCCTAGGAAAACATTCTTACAGCAATTGCCAATTAAGAAAGTATGACCCTTCTTAGGGGCCCAGATAATCACATAAAGTGTTAGTGAACCTAGACAGTTTTTATACTGTTTATACACTTCTGTCTTTATGGTGGGAAGGTCTTAGAGTGATGTATGTCTTTGAGAGAGAGAACTTGTGCGAAGGACGTAAGGAAAACTATTTTTGAGAGTTTACTTTTAAGAGGGTTCGTTTATTTGTTTTCCTGATGCAAGTTTCTAATATATCAAGTTTTATTCTTTTCCCCCTTTGAACAGCTTTTTTTGTCGTACCTTTGGGTCTTTATTTTAGGAGAGATATCTTTCATATGAATTTTAAAAAGGTAGAGAACACTAAATTTTTCTTCCTGGAAACTTCTGGAAGCACGTAGGAGGAAAACTACAAGCTTCTGTACTTTAATGTAATGGCAACCGATGCTGAAGCTTTCAAGTATCCTTTTACTAGTATTTTCACCGAACACTGAAGTTTAATATTTTAAAGTAAAAGCAGTCTGTCTAAAAATCCTTTCTGTGTATCTTCAGAGCGCTTAGTTTCCTTAGTGTTGTGATAGACCTTTCTAGCGTGGGCTAGTCCTAAAAGGAGCAATTAAAAGTAAAACCTCTATTTTGCAATAAAAGCACAAACTGCAATTTTTGTGCATTGTAAGTCATCTCTAATATCTACCCACACTAAGTAAAATGTCAGTTTGGGGGTTTTTTTTCGCTTCCAGCAGAAGTACTGAAGCAAAGCAAACTTTCTTGTATGTATTTCAAAGGAGAAAGGAAGGTGTAAGTTGATTATCCATCATTTGAATACATGAAGTCTAACCATTTCAAATCTTATGCTGTTAAATTATTCCTCCAGCAAGACAATCGCTTGAGGGCATGAGACAATCTTTAACAGAACTGGTAATTTCTGCTACTGTTGTGGCACACATTGATGATCTTAAAGGACGTGGTACTATAAGTGCTGAGCAATTTAAATTTTCCTTTTTGTCATTGTTTTATTAAGATTTATAATAAAAAATGATACTATTACAGTTTCTTATTAAAAAAAAAAATAAAGCACTCCCTGTTGTGTACTGGAACATATTGAAATGTATTGGAACTTACTATTTTTTTCAGGACAGATGGGAGTTTTGTGGTTCATGATGTACCTTCAGGATCTTATGTAGTGGAAGTTATATCCCCTGCTCATAAATTTGAGCCCGTGCGAGTTGACATAACTTCAAAAGGCAAAATGAGGTGAGCATTTCCTGATTTGCTCCTATATTGATCTATTAAGTAAGCCTGACAGCACAGTATAAGAAGTAACATAAACACTACTGTAGATCTGATGTTCCATTTCAGACCTTGTTTCTTTTAACACCACCTGTAGGAGCACATTTCTTAAAATCCAAAGTCTGATTTCTTTCTTCGTCTCGTATCTAAAGCCTTGAATAAGAGGAAATTGATAAAAATAGTCCTTCTATGTGTTTACTTTTGTTATTTTTTTTATGCAGCTATCCTGAAATGAAATGTAGGCTTAAGTGAGTTAAGTGCTTTATCTTTTGCCAATACCTTTGTTTCTTCTATTTTTCCTTTCTTTTTCAGTAGTTGTTCTGCCAAGACCTGACACAGTGAAGTTCTAATTCTAAGAACTAAAGTATTTCTGTTACACCTACATAAGATATTCCTTACTGGCGAATGCTAGTAGTTGACAGCCTGCAGTATTTCTGTAGCACCATTAGCTTTTTTTTTTAATGTTACATTATCCTTAGCAACTATAATTGTACCTCTGTAACTGCAGACTATTCAGTAAATAACACAGAAGAATGACTGTCGTATCTAATAAGTTATTTTTTTAAATGAATGTGTTTGTAGTTAATTTCTCTTTGTACTGGCACACATGTAGTATCTTAAATTCGAGGTTGTCTTTTACAGTATCTAACAAAAGATGCTGTTAATTTTTAGGAGTACAGACTTCAAGATAAACACTGCAGCAGTATTTTTAGGAGAGGTTAAAAATTGGAATCTCAGACTGACACCAGTGCAGTCTGTTAATAATAGCGCAATTTGTTGTGCTTAGATTTTTTTTCCGAACTGTGAAAAATTTGGTTTTATACTTTGTTAGGCAGTATCTCATTAGCAACAATTAATATGTAAGAAATACAGAAGGAACTCAGTGAAATAGACACAACAGTGTGTATAACCTCTCACTTAGCTCTGTTTTGGTGTTTGAGGACTAAAGGTAACAAATTTGATGTGAAGTAAATTTCTAGCATATGTCTGCAGAGCAAAGTACCAGTAGGCTTGACATATCTACTAGTCAAACAGGTAGAAATTATGACGAGTACAGTTGGGACATGCATGAAAAAAATGTGATACATGGGGAAGACTTCAGCTGGGCTTTTCTAAGGGAAGTTCTGCCTTAATAAAATATTGGAATTCTTAGGAAACGCCACGTGGATAGCCATCGCTGGAGGTATTTAAAAGATGTGTAGATGTGGCACTGAGGGACATGGTTTAGTGGTGACCTGGAAACGCTGGGTTAATGATTGGACTCTATGATCTTAAAAGACTTTTCCAACCCAAATGATTCTATGATGTACTTGAAAATCTCAAAAGCTTTGAAGAAAGTAGGTAGTGATAAGGTAGGAGCAAAAAGCATGTAATGAATGAATACTTGTTGAAAGTTCAGGAGTAAATTACTACTCTTGTAGCGGGCAGAAGTACTCTCAGGAGTTGCACAAAGTGGGTAAATATTCATTGGTCATGAAAAATAGGTGAAGAGTGACAAAGTTAGATGATAGTGCCAAGTAACTCTAAATACTAGGCCCAAGTGAAGATTACTAGTGAAGAACTATGGAAAGACCTTATAAACTGATAAAGACTGGGATCTGGTATTGCTAAACGCAAAGTAATGAATTTAGGGGATAGATAGTATTAATTTTCTATATAAGTAATTGTTGCCCTGAGCAAACCCTGTTTAAGCTACACTATGCTGTTCAAAGCTGTACCATCTTTTTAAATACGGTAAGAAAAAATGTTTTGCAGAAGTCACGTTTGAACAAATAGTTCTGATGTTTTTGATCTGCAGGTCTGTTTTCCATATCAGGTTTTTCAGCCTGCTTAAATAGCTAGCCTGGGAAAAAAGGTGAAGTATTGTTTGATTCTGTAAAGTATGCTGGTGAGAGAAATTAGCTTCTGAAAAACGAAGCCTAGCTGACACTGCCTAACAGGTAGTTTTGCCTGTAGTCTATTATTAAAACTTTGTTTGCAGTATTATTGCATCTTTATGTTTTTAAGATTGTATTTATGATTATTACATTTTGCTCATTAGAGCGAGATACGTGAATTACATCAAAACCTCTGAAGTTGTCAGGCTGCCGTACCCACTCCAGATGAAGTCTTCTGGACCTCCTTCATACTTTATAAAGAGAGAATCTTGGGGATGGACAGATTTCCTCATGAACCCTATGGTATGTACAAGCAACACACAAAGGTTAAAATTATGCTAAGGATCCAAATATAGCTGTTCTTCGGAATATGGATAATTAAAAAATTGAGATGTGCACACTTTGCTCAGATGTCTGTTTTATTTCTTTGGTTTTTACACCTTTACAAATAGAAAGTTTTTCTATGACCTTTCTTCCCCTATATATCCACTCTGTTAATGTTCGTCCTCTGAAAGTAGCTTGTAGTCTGGTTCCTTTGGCAGCACGATGTTCTAGTAGTGTGAAGATCAACATGTTGCAAGATTGTTGTTCTAACAGCTGAAAGAGGGAACAAGCATTTACCTTAATGGTCCAAATGGAAATCTATTACTTAAACATAACTTCTTTATGAGGTTTCTTTCCTGGCAATGGATGCCTGTTACTGGGTTACTGACTTGGAATGCAGTAGTTCCAGAATTTGGCTGTTTAGCTAAAAGCTTTATGTCAGCATGTCTAAAAATGTCTAGAGCAACGAATAAGCTGAAGAAGTGTTTGCTGTTTTCTGTGTAGGTGATGATGATGGTTCTTCCATTACTGATATTTGTGCTTTTGCCTAAAGTTGTCAACACCAGTGATCCTGATATGAGACGGGTAAGTGTCTTCAATTGATGCAGAGTTAGAGAATAAAGATAATGAGATTTTAAGGTGCAGAAAGGTAACAAAACCAAAACTGGACTTAAGGCCATTTAAGTCTTAATGGGCATCATTTATCCAGTTAATACAGTGTTGCTGTTCTAACAGTGAATTCTAACATTTCCAACTCATGAATTTACTGTTAAACAGCACAACACAGAATTAAATTGTTTGGCACAGCTTTGAAAGTATTATGGCATGAATGATGTTTTCCAGAGTTTCTTTAAAGCCATAAATATAATTTCTCAAAGGTTATTTTTTCTATAAATTTCCTGTGTATTTCTGCATGATGTTTAAGTCTAGCACTTAATTTTTAGACATCATTTAATAAGCGTCAAGTGTGTCAAGAAGAGTATGATGACGTGGAGTTCTCCTGTCCATCAACTTAAACCACATAGTTTACAAGACTGTTGAATCCAGCTGTCACAACAGTGTATATGATATGGAGGTTTAATGTAGTCATTGAATTGTCTCATTTATTGTCCTTCCATCTTGCAAAATGCCGAATAGCAGAAGGCTAGGACAAAATGGAGATTCAAGGTGTTTGCTAAATCTTTTCTTATTTTTAGAAGTGTTCCTTGTCTGTCTTGGGTGACTGCTTTCTGAGGGTTTGGTTAATTTAAATCCTTTCCTTCTAAATGACCACTGTCTTCAGTAGTACTTTATAGGTGTCTTTTTTTTTTTTTTAAAGTAATACCCATAAAAAGCATATGAGAGCCATGTAGTGCTCGTTTGGCTTTAATTTTTATTAAAAGCAGGATACAAAGATACACTAGATATCTGTGGTATGGTCTTCAAGCTGAACTTTAGAAACTGAATTTAAGAAAAATAACTTACTCCTTTTTTCACTGATCTGACTCTGCTTACAGACAGGCTGTTCTGATGGTAAACCATCAGAACTTCTGATGATCTAGTTCTTATTATAGCTGACTGATATGACTTGTTAAGGAGAAATTCTAAGTTGAAGGAATCTTGCTCACAATTTATGTTATCTTTACAGAATAGGAGAATGTAGTTTTTAAGAACTCAGCTATACTGGCATTCTCTAGATGACACTTAAATTCTTAAGTGCATATCTAACTTCAGTTTGCTTGTGGAGGGTATGGAGCTTGTATTATATTTTTCAAGTTAGCTTGTTTTTTCTCTATGGAATCAGTACAGTACTAGTTTTTACAGCAAGTTAATGATTTTGTAATGGTGCTTGGTGTAGAGACATTAAGTACAGATGTAGTATAGATAAAAGATGTAATATATAGATACAGATGCAGTATAGATGCTATGTAGTATAGATACAACAGCAGCTATAGGCTACCCTAACAGCTTTTGCTTTGTTTGTACCTTGAAAACAGTTAAAAGTTATATCATTCCAAATGATAACTAGAAGAGCAAGGTGACAATCTCACATTAAGTTGGCAATTATTATAAGCATTATCACATTGGGGATGTGCAGTTCAGCTGCTGGATACATTAAAAGTACTTCAGGGTTTGTTTTAAACTGTACTAATTCATCTCGTAGAGCCGCTATGCAAAACTCTGAAGTTACATTAAGCTTAGCTGGATATGTGGTCTCGTATTAAAATCCTGCCTTTCATGAAACAAAACAGCAGCTGTACGCTAATAGCTTGATGTTACAAAATAGGACAATAAGAAATCTAATCCCTTCAAACAGCTTCAAAAATTTCTTGGATTTAGCTTAAATAATATCAATTTTAAAACAAAATTATATGCAATCTATGAGAACACAATCTGGAAATCTAAATAAAAGCTTAAAGTTTTAAATGGAAGAAAGTAATGCTGAAAATAAGTAATGGCATTTTTTTCTTCTGGAATTTTTTTATGAGGTTGTTGCCCTGTAAGACTGCTTAAGACATGGTTACCTTTTTCCATACACCAGTGCTTTTAGCTTTGGTGTTTTTCTGTTTCTGTGTGAGCTGGGCATTTGTCTGTGGTTGCATAAAAACAAGTAGCAGTATTTGGGAAAATTTGACATCTTCCTGATACAATCTTTCAACTAATGCCTTAGAAACAGACAGAATTGTTATGAGCTATTAAGTTTATCTCATCTTTGCATGCAGGAAATGGAGCAGTCAATGAACATGCTGAATTCCAACCATGAGCTGCCAGATGTCTCTGAATTCATGACAAGACTTTTCTCTTCAAAATCTTCCAGCAAGTCTGGTAGCAGCAGCAGTAAAGCAGGGAAAAGTAGTTCTGGAAAAAGGAGGTAGTTCATTCTTCCTCCTAAGCCTGAGTTTGCACAACCGTTATGTGGTATCATGTTTATTTGTCTTGAAAGATCAAAAAGCCACTACTGTAAACTTTAATCAGGCACAAAATACGGTATGCTACAACTGTGATGTGTAGCTTTTTCCAGTCTATATAAGCTGTTTTGTACTTGACAGTAAGCAAGAGGGCGTGGCTTCAATACTGTATCTGTATAAAGGTATTGATGATACTGAATTAACTATATTGTTCTGTAGAGAATTATTATAAATTATATGATATGCTAAACAGTCTGAATGTCTGTCTGAATGAATGTCTTAATCATAAGACAATGTATAAAAAAATTTCAAAGATAGCAGAAGTGGAGTTCAATCTTAAGGTGACTGATGTTTTATACTTCCTGTTGAGTTCTGAAATGAACAAATCATTTCAAAATTGAGTTGTGGGTTTACTAAGGAATTTGCTGTATCAGGTTGTTGTACATGTTACATGTAAAATAATTTTATTTTACATTGTTTGCTGTCTGTACACTTGTAGTTCAAGGAATCTCCACTTTTTATTGCCCAGTTTTATTCTGATCTACTTTCTGCTAAAAAGTCATGGGGGTGGGGCTGAAGCAAAGCATCCTGCATCAGAAAGTCTTTTAAACTCTGTCAAGTTCATTATGAATCTGAGGTATCTATATAACATGGTGAACATTTATTGTGGATCCTTCCTTTCTAAACCCGTTTATAATTTCTGCAACACTTTCAGTTCTTCCTGTTGCCCATGTGCTGTGCATTCATCTTATCAGTGGTATGATTTGAGGACAAATACAGAACAAAATTCTGTACAGTAGGAAGGTAAATCCCACTCATATTTTTTATTATGTTCCAAAATATATGATTGCCTCTAGGTACACTGAGTCACTGGCAAAACTTTGTTCCTTGAGCATGCCTTTGTCTGGAACGTAATATATTTTCAAGCTACCCAGTAACTTCAGAGAAAAGTTGAAAAAAATGATTGTTTTCCACTGGATTATCATCTGCAAATTAGAACGACAGCAATACCTGCCAAACCCCATTAGCAACCATCTGTAAATGGTTTTCTTTTTATTTTAGCATAAATGCTGTTCTCTTCTATTTTTACAATTGCTAACTTTGTACTAACATTACCCATTCAGCACGGGTAACGTGTGTTTGATCCCAAAAATGGTATTTAACATTCACCTAAAGTACATCTGAAACAAAATCAATTCTAATGCGTTTATTTGTTCTGCCAAGCACTTAAGAGGGCTATAAATTGTCTTAGAATACATACTTAGAAGTATGCTGCGAAACATAAAAGCTGCAAAAGAGTAAGTACTTGTTCATAGGATTAAGTAATCTTTTAAGATGTTGGAGAAGAAATAAAGCAGTATTTTTGGAGCGAGAAAATATTTCACTGTTTGCAAAGTAAGCTGCAGGGTTTTGGTCTTGTGTTTGTTTTGCTTGAATGGTCTTTTTGTTTTGTGTATTAAGTAAAATATATCCAATAGAGACAAGAGGATATTGGGATATTCTTGGTGGAAGGATTTACTGAAATGACTGTCATGTTGCCTTTTAAAAAAAAACAACCCAAAACTCCTCTTTCAGCAGCATATTACTGAAAATTTCATAGGAAAAATAGGGAGCAGTTCTTTGAAGATGGAGCAATTAGCTTTGTTACTATGCTGCTCTGGAAAGTAGAAGCCATAAGTAACTTTTGTGTAACTATAGTTGGAATGACAAATGGTATGAAGTTGTTTTAATCGCAGTTTGTTCAGTAATTAATCATCGTGATGCATTTTTCCTTCTTACAAAGGTAAGAACAGCAATATTTCTGCCTTCCTTGTGTCTGTTCATGAACTTGACTTGTCTTTAAGGGAGAATGAAGAATTCAGGCTATGAAAAGATGAAAGTCCTTGTTAAGAGTTCAGAGTTAAAAAATTGACAGGAATCGTAAATAAAACTTTGGAAGAAGCATATGGAATATCCAGCACTTTTCCTCAGAACTGATACATCACGGTCAAGACAATTTCTTTGTGCATCAGGATCAGATGCACCATGCCACTCCCCTGCCTTCCTCAACAGAAAGCTCTGCCCCACCCCCAGAAACCTGTTATCTGAACACTCCAAGCCCAAAAATCTTGTTACCTAATATTATTCCCTCAATCATGTACTATGTTCCTCTCCTTTTCAGACACCTTGGTGGTAAAATGATTTGTAGAAGTCTGTTGGTCTACTGCTGAACTAATGCTAGTTACAATGGTATCAACTTTTTAAATGTAGAGGTGGAGTCTGTGTGTGTGTCAAGTGAGAGAAGAGGTTCTAGCCACAGTACCTTGGTAACTTAAAGTCAGAACAGTCTTGGGCTATCACAAACGCCACTAGGCAAAGCTTATTTGATAGCTTTCCTATTGCAGTTACTAGTATAATGCAGAAAGTAAATGTTTGCTGTAGTTCAGTTTTAATTCCTTGTCCTTATTTACTGATTTTTAGTAGCCTTTCTTCTGTGCGGGGTCTGACATCTCAATTTCCCCCAAAAACATAACTGCCTTTCAGTGAGGCTACTTGAGATAACATAAGGCAGCTGGTAAGTTGAAGCAGCTGATATCTCAGAACAGAAATTAAAGACGTACAGGATCTGCTGGTACTGTAGACAAGCTGATTTCCTAGTTGGCAAAGAGAGGAAGACTTGATCCCCCAGCTTGGACTGGATAATGCGGCTGCCTTCCATCTACAAGTTGTGGTACTTCTCCGGCGTTGCCATTCATTGATTTAAGGAGAAGTTTGTCCATCTTTCTGCTATGTTTTAGAGAGTTAAGTCAGCTCACAGAAGGATCAAAGAAATACCAGAGCCAGCAGAAAGCACCAGAGGCATGCAGTCAGAAGCAGGAGCTCTTCTCTGTTTCTGGCAGTGAGTGCAAGTAATACAATCAGCTCACTGCATCTTAGGGATTTGTAGCCTTGGAGCTCATTTAGTCATGTTCTGAATGAGTGGGCAACTCTGACAGGCTGTGTAGAAGGGAGAGGAGACATACTTTGCTGAAGTAGGTTTCAACTATTAGTAATTTAAGATGATGTGGAAAGTGTTTACAACAGTTTGAAATAATTTTATCAGTTAATCAAAGATGCTTCCATTCTTAACATGTAAGGAAGAAATTTAATGTATAGATATCTCACAGTTTAAAGAAAGAAAATATTTGTTGTTGCTCTTTTTGATGAACTGGGGACAATCATGGCTCTGTACATGGGGTGTATATTCCTTCAAAGAGAAAGGCTGGCTTGTGTTCACAAAGGCTGGCTTGTTGTCCTGTTCACAATTCGTATTTGTGAACAGGACTTTAGACTCCAGTGCCTTGGGTTCTGATGCAACTGTTGGCTTTGTGCAAACTGCTTACCAGTTCTGTTTCAATTTGTGTATGAAGTGTGAGAAGCTTGTCTGAATAATTTTAAGGGTAAAATCAGTAATGAATACCAGGTACTCAAACAGCACGGCTATGAGCTTACTGAAGAAAATCAAGTAAGTACTATTCTCGAAGAGCACCTTTATTAATGTAGTTCTTTACAAATATTATTAAAGCAACCCTTTTAAGTAGCCACATGCCACGATTTCCAAAGCAACCTAGGCAATTTAAGTACATATTCTTTTCCAGTGTAGTGAAAAGTGTTTTAAATCACTAAGATCCATTTAAACATTTCCAATTGGGTGTTAATGGACTTTAATTGCATAAAGTTTGTGTGTGATTAGTAGCTCAGAGGGCAAAGTTTGTTGTACAGTTTGATAAAGGGACCCTGTTTTTACAGGCTAACAGTGATAGCAGTACCTTAAGGTTATAAAAGGATTCCACTTTCATTTTTAAGACATCATGTCTGACGTTAATCCTGCTGCTATTGACAAATTAGTAGATTGTGAATTTGTATTCCTATGATTTTTTTGTTTCATTTGAAACTTACTTCTTTTAGGAAAAAAAACAATATGAAATAGAAATAATAGTAAATCCTTAGTGGCAATGCATGTTTTTCATTCTCATATGTCAGAATGAAACACGGATATATAGCTGTGTCTTATGCTTATTTAATGACCTGAAGGAGCGTAGAAGTGTTTACATCTACTGTTGATGGGATACAGAAAACTTCAAATTTTGAACGTCAGTGGAAAAGCAGGTTTACTGAAGAAAGGATGTTGAAAGGCTAAAAAAATACACACCTTTTGCTCATTTTTAGGCAGGAAAATCCCAAGATGCACCTGTGGTGCACAGGACATTGGGAAGATCCTATTTAACAGGCTTCATTGTGATCTGTATCTCCAAGAGGCTAGTTACTGAGCAGGTAAGTGGCACTGAAGCCAGCTTGTGTGGAACAACGTCTGTGCATGCTGTGCTCTCCCAAACATAGACACTGTGTCTCAGGAGTTGTTTCTTGCCCATGCTACGTTCCTTACCATATCTGGGAATAACTGGGAGTGGAGGGAGGGTGGTGTTATTTGGCATATACAAAAGTGTATTGACAACTATTGCACAAGCTTAACACTGTGACCCAGCAGATTCCCACGTCCAGGGAAGTTCTCTGGCCGTGTTTCATTTAGTAAGGTACTTGAAGCTATAGATGACTGAAAAGAGAAAAAATTGGGAGAAAGACCCCTAAGGTAATGTAAGGACGTAAAAAAACTTTTAAAAGATTTGTAGATGAAAAATGGTTTTGTGATGTCCTACAGATGTTCTCCTCTAGGTGATTGTAACATTGACAGTAGTGCTAGCATATATGGAAAAAGGACTGAATGAGCAATTGAAGATGTCTGGCCTCTATTCATATATATGTCCTTACGTCGTATCTGTAGTCACAGCTTTTAGGAGAGCACAGACTAATGTATTTGCCTGTTACCCATCGGAGTGAAGAAAAAGCAGTGATCCCATGTTTCTTTCCAGCTGGGTAAGATTTCTGTGCCATCCAAGAGACTGAGTTCATGGGTCTTTCCCTTGATCACTACACAAAAACTGGGCACCTATTTAAGGCTCTTCCCTAAACAGTATAATCTAGGCACTGAGCAATCCACCTTTCCACCGCTGTTAGTGTAAGCTTCGTTCTGTGTGCTAGTCTGACTGGGCTGACTGAACACATTATTACGCTTAAAGTGCCAAAAAGCAAGCAGTACTGTGAAAAAAATAGAATCTAAAAGAATCTTACTTTTTTCATCATTCCAGTGTCTGTAAAGACAGGATCTTAGATCTTAAAGACTATTTTGAACTTGATACTGTGCATAAAATCTGGTGATTCAGGCCATAAAATAATACGACATTCAGGGAACTTTTTGGTCACAGAATTGTAGGAATGGTATTGAGTTTTAGTCTGTTTTCAGGCTAACCTCCTGAAAGCTTCCTGAGGTCACAAATAGGTTGTAATTTTTGTGGGTTTTTGTTTATTTGTTTTGGGGGTTTGTTTGGTTTATTTTTGTTTTATTTCTGTTGTTTCAAAATCCATACAGGATTATGACTCCTCTGTCATAATAAATATTGATTTTTCTCAGGAAAACCTGTCTGCTTTTGAAACTGCAAGGTTATTCCTTCAAATTATGCTGGCAGTGACCCTTGTGTAATACTTTGTTTCCAATAAGGTCAGGAAGATTTAATGACAATATAATTTATAGTGGAGGTGGAACTTAGCTACTTATCTCTTTTATTGGTGATGCACAAAACCATATTACAGTCAAGCTCATTTTTATTATGTATTTTATTCTGCATGGCTGATAGGAATAATTAAAGACTCATTCAGTCAAGGGCAAATGGCAGTGAATATACAACGGAATATACAACCTTTCATGGCATTTTTTGACTAAAACTGGACTTTAAACTGATTCTTTGAATACAAGCATCAAAAAGTAATAGAAAAGGTAGTGAAACTCATTTGAAAACTGTTTTTTAATGGAATATTTTCTGTTTGAAATATTAGAATGTTCTCCTTGGCAGCTCTCCAGATTCTTGCTATCTGGTACACACAGATGTACCATCTCCCTTTGTCTTTCAGCACAGAGCACAGGACACCCAAGTTCATACTTTGGTGTGCAGGGCACAGGACTGCTGTTTACCATGCAGATGCAAGGAGGATCTAGTTAAGGACCCAGAGTAATACTTCACGTTCCTGGGATCAGAACAAAATAAAACTTTGAACTAATTTTGGGGCGTGGGGAGGAGTGTTTCTTTTCCTACCAGTTCATTTTCTTAACCATCCATAGACTTCGTTCGGATTGCTTCAGCTTGGCAGGTGGGAAATACGTTTCATTACAGAAAAATTTAATTTCTTGACTGTGGTAGGAGAACACTGTGAGGGGAAAAAGTGTCTGAAGAAATTGCAGATCAAGATTAAGCCTCCTAATGAGGCTTAATTTTTGTGCAGTGCTAACCATTATCTCTTACAAAGAGGAACAGCTCAGGTGAGAGGTGGAGCGGTTACTAGAAGACAGGCGTGTTGTGGAGTAAGCGCAGCATCCATCATTGTATTTACCAAAAGTGATGAGACTTGAACTGTGGTGGTGTTACCAGGTATGTGATTAAAGCATCCAGGTGGTCCTTTCATAAAAATAATACTTCTACCTGTAGCTTTGTATGGGTCACCCACGTTAGGCAGGGGAACCTGTAGACAGCTGGTAGAGATTCCTTGAGAAACCTTATCTTGTAATCTTCTCATTTTTCATTTGAATTGCAGTGTTGATACCCCTTCTTTTGTTTTGCTTTGTTTTCCTGCTAATTCTATTAACGTGGCTTTTACAGAGAATTTTTTCACTTCTATTTGCCCTTCATTTTTATGAAGACTACAAGGGTCTTGTTGAAATTGCTGCAGCAAAATCTGTTCAGCTGGTGCTGGCAGAAATAATTGTATACATCACTTGTGCTTTCAAGTGTTTCAGTGGTTGCAACCAATTATTTCTATCACCAGGTAGCTAGCTAATGGCAGAGAGGTCATTTGTCCTTGAAAGATCCGATCAAATTGCTGTGCTCTCTTTGTAATATGTTTGAGGCTTATTGTATTGTAGAATGCTTTTCAAAGCCTTTAAGTGTACCCTGAGGTTTGATTGTACAGGCAGCCACAGTTCACTGAAAATGCAGGAGTTTAACCAAATGTGCTGTTTACAGTTTTTCCTTTAGAAAGGGGGGGGGGATGAAGAAAATTTCCAGGAGGCCTGGGTAGCTCCTCATGAAAAATGTCAAATTAAATCCCAGTGCCTAACGCTGAAAGTCACCTGCTGCTTTCAGCCCACTTCATTAGTATCACATAGGAAAGAAACACACTTGAACAATTCTGCCTCTTTCTCTCTTAAATCTATATTACAAAAAATCTGCATGGTCTCCTTCACACATTATAGCCGTTTATGCACCTTTTATATGGTGGACTAAACATGCCCTCTGAAACACATAAAGCTTTGCAGTACCGTGTTAGCTTTTTTCAGTCTCTCCTACATTGTTCAAATTGATAGCCTTTTTTAAACTAGATAAACTTCCACTTTCTGAAATGTGCTTCTTTGTAAGCAGTGATTATGACTATAAAGACAAATTTCTAACTTGATTTAAGCACTGTTTATTGTGGTGTTTGTTTTTTTTTCTTTAAATGGTACTCACATTGCCTTTCTTAATGTATTTTTAATACTTTACATATAGTGTATGTTTACATACTTTTACTGCCTAATAATTCTTTCATGTTCCAAGTTAGGAATGTGAATAAGCAGATATTTCTGCATAACATGTGCTACTGAGAATATTAATACAGTTTATCAACAGAAGTCCAAACCATTCAATGGGCTCTGCTGGGTTTGATAATTTTAGCAGTGCTTACTTGCTTCAGTTAGCTCCTTTATGAACAAATTACAGACCAAAATTACCAGTGCAACCAGGTTATATAAATACCTGTGGAAAAAAATATGTAAATGCATCTGAAGATCTTGTTCTGCTATACTATTGAAGGGAAATTTAGTATTATTTCTCCAGCCGGTGCAGGGGGTATTGTTCTCAGCTGCTGGAACACAGTGTTAGGGCTGTTCCACATGATGGCTGCAGACAGGAGATGAGGACAAACTCCTAACCTTCACTGTAGGAATGTACTTTTCGCATGTGTATAGCCTTCTACTGCTGCAGCCCTTCCAGATAGTCTCTGAGTCGCCATCATCTGTTGGCCCAAGTATGCCATAGCCAGGAATGCTTCAAATGCAGCAGTCAGGAAAGGTCACTAAGCAAACCAAACTGAAGTGAGGGTAAATAAACCAGAGTTTAAACCATAACCCTGAGGTCTGTGCCTTACCTTCCCTTTAATGTCTAAATTCTATAGGTTAAGTTTCAGAATCAGTGTGTTAAAGAGGTATTACAGGTTTTCTAGTCTGTATAGGTTCTTAGACTACTAACATCACACTTCCTTAAAATCTTTCAGTAGTCATTGAGCAATCTGACTAATTCTTACAATGTGATCTCAGCCTCTCTCCTGGGGACAACTGTAGGCAATGAAATGTCTTGTTTTGGCAGAAATTTTTCTGCTCCTACCCTATCCACCCCGTGTATTATTCACGTTGCTATCCATTTTCCTTAAACAGCAGCAGGATCAAGAAACTAAGTCATGTAGTTAGTGTGAGACAGTGAGGTGTGTGATAACCGTTACTTCCAGGAGAGACTGATTCCCTAGTCAGCTGCAGAGACACACGTTAGGGTGGCAGGATATATGTGGTTTGGATTTGTTTTTTTTTTTCCTCCCTGGACTCATCATGAAACTGAGAATTTAATTTGTTCATTTAAAGCCTGCCTTATGTTCTGAAGCATTCTTTTGATGATCCTTCCAATCATGTCTTTTGATGGTATATTGCTCTATATGAAAATCCTTTTTTTTTTTTTTTTTAGCAATGCTACTTCAGCAGTGAGGTTGTTAGAGAGCAACAGAAGTCACAGAATCTCTCTTTGGAAATGAGATGGTTGCCATGACAATGCTCCCAGCTGCTTCTTGTCCCAGATGAGAAAATCATTTTTAGACTCCTATATTACAAGGATAGGCTACAATGTTTTAAACTAAACACTATAGCTAATTGCTTCAAATCAGAGATCAGCACATTGCTTGTTAAAGACCTTTGGGCTGATAATCAGCTAAAGTTGTTGAACCAAATATTTGTGCAGGTACTTATCAAATATTTTTTCCTATTTGTTTTTGATCAGGTACTTTTGATCAGGTAAAACTGGCGCACTGAGATAGAAAATATTTTCATCCTACTGATTCTACTAAATGTCTTTTTTGTAGTAGAAATTATCCTGAAAGCTGACTGATACTTAGAGAAGTAGAGTTTAAAATATGACTCGGAGTTTGACTCATATTTTGCAATGTAACAAATCTGGATCAAACCTGAAATGCTAGATACTTTTAAGGTTTATTATATCTGAAGTCCAGCCAATTGATGGAAGTGTTGGTTGTTTTGGAGGTCTCTAGTCAGCCTCACTTTGGCAGGATTATCACCAACACTAGTTCAGTTATTCTGTGTGTAGCCAGTATTAAAAGCCTCCAAACATGGAGTTTTTACTACCTGTCTGGGAAAGCTGTTCCCATGCTGCACTACTCCTGGTGAACAAGCTGTCCCAAATGTCCAATTTGAACCTTCCAAGTCACAGGCTGTGGTCATTGCACCATGTTATTGTTAGATTATGTGATTAATCATGGTAAACACAGAAGTCTGGTGAGGTTCAGATGAACAGTGACAGCCAGAGGAACCCTAGTTAACCTTATCAGTGAAAATTGGAAGAGCCAGACTTGACTGCTGCTAAGACTACCAAGGGAGAATGATTGGACCATTGTCCCTAGTGTGAAAACCAAGGAAACTCTCCCAGACCTTCTTGCAGAGTGAAGTATGGCCTACAGGGCCATACGCTATGAGATGCAGGGGGAAAAGCACTTTGGAATTGTTTAAAGATTATTATGGAATGCTTTTAATGGGACTGTAGGAATGTGTGAAACTTTCTATGGAGTGTTTAGAGGAAGGACCAAAGGTTGAGAAAGGGAGGGATCTGTGTAGCAGGGAGGGACAAACCTGGTTTGGTTTACTTCTTGACCAGTCTACACTGGCTGCTTTTCATCACCTTGTCATCCCCTGGTGTTTTTAAATTATCTTATTTTCTGAGTTTCAAATGTAGCTCACTGTTCTTTATTTCTCTTTTTTTTCCCCTTTTCAAAAGAGAGGCCTCTACTATGCCCACTGAAGTCCTCTGGCACCTCCACGAATTCTTAAAGGTAATTGTGAGTGGTTCAAAGAGGACTTTTGCTGGTTCATAAGCTGCCTGTAGAATTTAATTGGTCCTTGCCACTTCGAAAATGCCTAAGTTCTTCAGTACCTCTGAGATGTTTTTCACCTAATCTGGCCTCCAGTCCGACTCCTTCATTAAAAGTATCTGATCACTGTTCTGAAGTCCACAACAAATCTATGCCATTTGCCCTCCTTCCCCATTAAGTAATGGATTTTGGTTTTGACTTCATTTCCAATGCATTTAGAGAGTATTTGATTTTTATGTCCCTTGCTAACAGTGACCCTTTTAATCTTAACCTCTAATTATATCTGTTATTGTGTTATTCTGCTGGTTTGCTCAACTTCATTCTGGCTCTTGAACCAGACCTTTTGAGCTCTTAGTAGGGTCCCTGTCTTTCTTCAGGAGAAATAGTTTGTCCTTTGTTAATTTCCAGCCACCTTAAAGAGCCTTTCCCTCTCAGACTCTGATCAAGAGAGGGTAGAAAATGTTGCCAAAGTTTCTTAGTCTTTTTTTTTTTTTAATATATTGTCCTTAAAATGCTGCACATACTTTTCCTTTTCTCAGAATCACGAATTCTGCCATATTAAGATAGGTGTCACCTAAACTGCATTCCACACAAATACTCTCCAACAGTTTTTACCTGCAACAATTGTGTCTGGCAATTTCTGCCACCTTTAGTATAGAAAAGTCATTTACAAGATGTCTTATCATACTCCTTTCCAGAGCTACCTGCGTAACTTAAGCTTTTCGTTACCACTAGTCATATCTGTCAGCTAACCAAACAATTACTTTCCAGTGTCTTCCACGATGATAGATTTGGGTGTGTTTTTCAAGTTAGGTCCTACTTCAGTGTTTTTGTTGAACATGAATAACGGTTCATCTCACAAATAACAAATGTGTAAAAGGAGATCTAGGAGCTGTGTTGAAAGTAGTTTTGTGTGCAATGTGTTTCAGCAGTTAATAACCACTTTCTGCCTTGTCAGACAAAACACACACTTCATATGCCATTGCCGGCTCAGAAGTTCAAGAACAAGTGAAAACGGTTATGAACATTTCTTTTTTGTTACTGATCCTATACAAAAATACCAAAGTGCATTTAGCCAAGGTTGCAACACAATTCACAGTCACTCAAAGTTGCAGAAGTATTTCTGTGGCCTGGATGTGTTTGTTTGCTTGTTCTCCCTGGAGTAATCACTTGTGCTGTGTACCCATAAAACTTCTTTCAGGAAAGATCCTCAGTGAGCCCTTTTTTATATGTTTTATGTGTTTGCCTTGTTAGAACTTTGTCTCTTGAGTTCTTTGGTACAATGCACAAGATTATTGCATGAAAGTTAGCATTTTTACATGTTCCTGGCAACAATGCAAAGCCACAGATCACCCATCTCAAGCCTTTTGAAGACCCTGGGTAGGGAAGTCGCTAGTCTGTGTCAAAGCCTCTCCCATAATGACTGAAGGTATCTTGGACATAGCAATCAAAATCAGAGTTTTAAATTCTCAGAGAAGTAGGGAAGGGAGATCAGCGGGACTGCTGCCTTGGACTTCTGGAGGGCAGACTGGCGGGTTTAGGAGACTGGTTGACAGATTCCCTTAGGAGGCAGTCCTGAAGGGCAAAATAGTCTGGGAAGGGTGGACATTCTTCAAGAGGGAAATCTTAAAGGTAGAGGAGGAGGCCATCCCCATGTGCTGAAAGATGAGCTGGCTGAACAGAGGGAGCTTTGGCTGGAACTCAGGTAAAAAAAGAGAGTTTATGACCTTTTGAAAAAGAGGCAGGCAACTCAGGAGGGCTACAAGGACATGAGGATGTGCAGGGAGAAAATTAGAAGGGCCAAAGCCGAACTAGAACTTAATCTGGCTACAGCTGTAAAAGACAATATAAAATGTTTCTATAAATACATTAACAGAAAAAGGAGGAGCTCCATCATTTATTGGATGCAGCAGGACAAAGGATGAGGAAAAGGCTGAGGCACCTACACAGAGGGTGGTGGTGAATGGAATTAAATCCAGTTGGTGGCCAGTCACAAGTCGTGTTCCCCAGGGCTCAGTATTGGAGACAATTCTGTTTAATATCTTTATTAATTATCTGGATGAGGGGATCAAGGGCACCCTCAGTAAGTTTGCAGATGACACCAAGTTGGGCTGGAGTATTGATCTGCATGAGGATAGGGAGGCTTTGCAGAAGGATCTAGACAGGCTCGATCAGTGGGCCAAGATCAATTGTATAAGATTCAACAAGGCCAAGTGCCAGGTCCTGCACTTGGGTCACGACAGCCCCATGCAATGCTACAGGCTTGGGGAAGACTGTCTGGAAAGCTGCA
>VZZY01015737.1:26799-49287 GCA_013400335.1 Eurystomus gularis
GTTGTAGCAAGGTGGGTGTTGGTCTTTTCTCCCAAGTAACGAGCAATAGGACAAGAGGAAATGGCCTCAAGTTGTGCCAGGGGAGGTTTAGACTGGACATAGGAAAAAATCACCAAATGGTTTGTCAAGCATTGGAACAGGCTGCTCAGGGAAGTGGTGGAGTCACCATCCCTGGAGGTATTTTAAAGATGTGTTAGATGTGGTGTGTGCAGACATGGTCTAGTGGTGGACTTGGCTGTGCTAGGTTAACGGTTGGACTCAATGATCTTAAAGGTCTTTTCCAACCTACATGATTCTATGACTCTATAATATTTACTGGCATTTACTGACTTCATTATCCAGACTGCTAAGGTTAAATTAACACTACTTTGCCCTTGCTAGAACTGATGGCTTCATTATATGGGTCAGATATGGATATTTCATGTATTACTTAGATAGAGAGTCTGATGAGTTGCAGTATAGTAGTCCGATTGTCTTTACAACTTCAGAGCTTGATGAAGTAGTAAGTGGATCAATCTCAGTCGAATTCTTCCTTTGCAAGGTATGCCATGAGTTGTTAAAATAGAGAGAACTTGCAAAGGGACTTTCGACATAGGAGAGGCTGCATTGGAGAAATTCAAATGAATGTTTGCCAGTTAAAGCTGAGCAGTAAAAGAGGGATAATTAAAACTTCACCATATTATGGAGAGGAATATGTGGTCATTGGGCTGAGGAACGTAGTATCTTAATGGCTAACAATAAGTCATTATAGCAATGCATTATTTTGAAATCTGTTTATGAACAAACAGCAGTGTAAAGTAGTCCTTCCTTAAGATCATTATATGATTTTCAGGGCTGAAAAATTATTCTCAAAATACTTGATCAGGAGCAGAGAGAGATACGTAATGAATTTGTTGCTTTCAAGGTTTTCATCTACAGAAATAGATGCCAGTAAACGAATGCTGTTGCCCTTTCTTCTCTCTTCTAATTAAATGCTTCCCACTTCACTTCTGCTCTGCCAGCTCAGATGAAAGTTTGGAAATCAACAAAGAGAAGCAAACCTCAAGAAAATAAAGAAAAATGGAAAGCTGGGGGAGGAGATAAACAGTAATGGAAAATGTAGGAATCAAAGGCACAAACCAAAGATTTACCCCAGTTTATATCTGGGTGATATGAGACCTATCAATAAATACCATACATACAGTGGTGTTTTCTCGAGTGTACCAATACGGCCAGAGTGGAAAGGTACCTTCTCATGCCCTCCCTTAGCACACTATTTCAGCAACATCTGTGCCTGTTCAAAGCACTTTTATGATTTCATAAGCTACAATACAGTATTTTCATGCCTTAGCCAAGGTTTATAAAGCTTGGTACTAACCAGAAATTCGGTATGTCAAACATAGTGATATCAGAAATTCCCTGAGCTGTATAATGCTAAAAACGGAGAGAATATGTTCTTAAACTTTTCTCTGTAGCTCTGCTACTGACCAGTGCCAGGGAAAAGATATTGTTCTGCCTCCCTGTGGTCATCCTCATGCATAATAAAGCATTGCTTGTACTTCTAAAATGAAGAGAAATATCACCAAGTTTTAAATGTTACAAGCAAATCTTCTCTAAAATATTTGTTATGTGCCTTTATTTAAGTATGCATGAAATACAAATCCTCGCGTGTTGTGCTTTCACTGTGGATGAATTATTAAAGGACAGAAATTATGCATTGTACAAATCCTCAAGTACAGCTTGCATGGGACTTAAGTGCTCCGTGAGTTTTAATTGTGGCTTGTTTCAGGGATGGAACCTGATCAAAGAACCTGATCAAAGTGGGTTGCAGGCTGGATTAAGGAGCACAAAAATTAAAGTGTTGGCTCATCTTGAAAAGGGTAAATACTAGATTAGATATCAAATAAAGGCCTTGCAGATAGACAGTACAACTTTCAGATACATAGCAACAGTTAATTCAGTTTGACCTGAATTAATGTTCATTAACTGTTGTTAACCCAAGTAAACTAAAATAGAAACCTGTTGACCAGCCTGTTGTGCCTGATTTTTTCCATTTTTATAGCTCTGAGACACTGCTTCTGATTCATTCACATTAAAACTTGAAGGAACAACAAGGTTTATGGTTGGTTTGTTGCTAATACTTAAAAATCAAGTCTCTGTACAATTTTAAATGTAACTAGCAGTATAGCATCTAGTTAATTCAGCTATGCAAAATGACAGTAAATTTGAGCATCTGCATCTGTATTTAAACAAGATAACTTTCTGAACTAAAACCTCTTTATGGTTCTCCATCTCTGTGTTTATTTATTAATCAAGGAAATTTAATTTAGTTACTATCCTGTCTTAATTCTTACGGAAGAACTTTGTACTTTATAATTCATACATACTTACTTGCAAGTGTAATTTCTCAGAGCAAAGTCCACCAGAGTAAGCGCTGTGTGAAATAATGAAGATGCAGTTTTGCTGCGCTTGAGATAGTGTGTTGGACCTGATTTATTCACCTGGACTTAAGTAGCAGGCAAAGTACAACTGTGAGAACGAGCTCATTCATTTGTGTGTGTTTTTCTTTGAGAAGCTTCACTTGAAAGAGGTAAGGGGCCTGCCTAGTGCTGTTTTCCTCACTTGCTTTCTTAATAATTTATATTACCAAGTTCTATTCTGGAATTAAATGGCTCTGTAAGTCATTTCTGTGTGTAAATATGAGGGAAGAAAAAGGACTGACTCACTCAAAAATGCTACAAGAAAAACAAAACAGCTAAAAAAATAACTCCGGTTCCAAGTACAGATTTCCTGAGGTTTAGTGATGCTTGTGGGTTAGGTTTTGATTTTAAGTAATTTATAATATAATAATTAATAATTGCAACAATAATAGAAGCCTTCAGCGATAATAATACATGACAGTGGGAACTGCACGCCCAGCAGAACTTAAATGCTTTAAGGGAAACCCTGTGTTGAATTTCATGAAAGGTAATTTTCCAGTTTATTATGATCCTAATGTCAAATGACTGGCTTTGCATAAAATAGCAAATTGTATGTTAATAGTAAATCAGAATTATTACTGGATAGTTTTAGGTGAGCAGAAAATTCTATTTTGCTCTTTTTCTGTATCGTAGGTATAAAAATTAACTCTCAAACCTGAACTTTATTTTGATAATTTTCCTTGGACATTTAAAAAAAACAAAAGTGGTGATATTTTTTTCAGTCTGGAAAACTGTTTTCCGAATCTGCTGCGAAGTCATCAGATTTATAAGGAAAGTGGCTCTGTTGCAACATAAACCACTATGGAGAAGAGTACTGGCCTCTGTAGACTCTGTGCTGACGCTGGCAGGAAATAAGCTCTGACCAAAGAGCTGCTTGCTACGTCTATTTCCTGCCTTTGTCAAAGCCACTGTGGAGAGCTCAGGCCTTTGAAAAAAAAAAAAAATTGAAATAAATTAAAAGTGTTTTGCTAGAGTTAAAGTAAATGTGGCCTTTGAGAGTATGGGAAACATTTGTTAGCCTGATTCTAAGCTCTTGTTGATACAGAAATTCCCCTTCAGTCAAGCTGAGATTTGCTTAAGTGAGGACCCCAGGATTTAGTCCTAAGCCTTCTTGCTCTGTTGGATGGAGGGTTACTAGATGCGTAACCTCAAAAGGAGGACAAAATGAGGCTCAGAACTATTGTGATTCAATATATTGAACCCCTGTGGATTTTGAAGAGGCTGAAGAAAAGTTTTTTTGCTTTGTTTATTGAGCATCTTTTAAATCTGATTTAAACATGTGACCTATTATTTGAAGGTGTAGATGGAAATTCATAAAAAGCATAGTCCAGATGTGCTCAAGTGTGTTCTTCAGTGCACCGAATTACTCCCAGCACTCAGAAGGGAGCCTTTGAGTATTGTTTGTACTACAGTCAGCAGAGCCAGCGTTACTGTTTCTGCCAGTTTGACTGTTGGTGCCTCTGTTTTGCTACAGTTTGGACTCGGTGACTAAGCAAAATTCAATTCTGATAAATATAATATGTGTTGGTTTTTTTTTTTTTTTGTCATTACATTACTTTCTATGGCTTTTTGTCACAGACAGAATTGCATTTTTGTTTCATTGCCCAGCGTGGCACAAGGTGAGAGACATTCTGAGTGTCAGAGCACAGTGCTCCATGTCAGAGGAATGGCCAGTCAGAAAGAGGGTGTGAGACATCAGGATAAGGAGGGCCCTTGAAAGATAGGAGAAGCCAATTTTGGCAAGGCTTACTATATTGAAACTAGCTATTTCAATACCTTTCTCCTTCGGGACTTTCATACTAAGAGTCATAAATCTTTCCACGTTCGATTTCAGTCTGTGTTACCGTTTTGAATTGCTGCAGGAGGACTGACTGGAGGAAGATGCTGCTGATGAGCTCAGCAGGATTTATTCTGTTCCTGCTCTCGCATTGCACTGTGTCAGTGAGCACCAAAGAGGCAGTGGTCTTGGCCAATGCCCACCTTCTCCCCCAAAGAGGCTATGAGAGACTGGGTAACACCAATGAAAAAGGTACTTGTGAAGAGAGTGATTTGGATGCGTGCTGTGTTTCACTGTATTGCTTTGTTGTAACATTTTCAGCCAACATATCTGAAAGTCAGCCCTGCAATATGAACATGTCCTGCCCTAAAGTCCACAATCTTTAAAACCCTTGCTCAGCTGCCATCTAATTCAAGGGAAAATCACTTTTCTTTGGTAAAAAATATTTTGTGGCATTTGAAGACTTTTTCTTAGGACAATCATACCTAGATTACATCTGGCACCTTAGTACCTAAATCTCATTGGTACCTGTAACTGAGGTATCCCTCTGCCTATCTAGCTTGCAAAGTCCAGCTTGGTAGATTTTCTAGTACATTTACCAGAGTAGATCCCACATAAAATGTACACGAAAAGAGTAGTGGGATTGATTCATTTTCCTTCTCTGACTGATGGCACTTGAGGCTTTATAAAACTCACTTTCCAAGTGAATCCTGCAACAATAAGCCTAAATGATTCTCTCATTATTCATCTATAGAAGTTGTTCTATTTTGCATGAATAATATTCACTGAGAAGGGTAAATGGTAGTGTCACTGTGTATATCACTGGCTTGGACATCACTATATAAATCATTTAATCACTTCATGAAATCACAGGATCGAGTTTGGAGTCAGGCTATGTCTACCAGGTGAATTTCTAACAACTGGGGTACAGAGTCATGTAGACAGTTCTGCTCTTTCAGGATATTTAATAATGTCATGTGGATAGTATTGAGATTTAAAGTATTCTACTCATGGCTGTAGATTCTATTAGGCAATGAAAGGCATAAAGTAGGACCTTGGAGAGCCTATATACTCCTGTAAATCTGTCCTGAATGGCTTAGAAGTACCCATAAACTTCTGAATATCAAATATAAAAGACTATATTTAACACAATACCACTACTATGAATAATACTAATTAACGGGTTTAGTCCATCTGGACTTCAACAAAGCCTATGGCACAATACCTCATGCAATATCAAATCAGAGATTAGGAATATACTGATAAAATTTAATGAAAACATGAAGTAGAGAAGTGCCAATACAAAAAACCAGAATATATTACACAGGAAAGAAAAATAAATCAGATGTTCTTAAGTAATACCATTGGGATGAAAAATAAAGTACAAAATTCTAGGTGTTGCTGCAAGGTGAGGACCTTGCCAGTTACAAAGATCCAAAGACCAGACTCTAGATTAAAAGAAACTACACAACAGAAATGCAATCCTAGAATATATCAACAGAGATATTTTTAATAAGACTTGGGAAGAAACAGTGGCACTGTGTAAGACCATCTACAATACTGTGTGCAAATTTTACCCACATTCTAGGTGACTGATTAGCAGTGAAGAGGTGCAGAAAAGCTACTAAGACAATTAAGGAAGAAAAGATTAATCTTAAACTAAATAAAATAATTTATTTATCCTAACACAATTTACCTTAACAAAACATTGGCTGGTTTAAAAATATAGTTGTCCTCGTAGTACACTGGGGCTTATTACCCAGGAAGAAGCACTATTTAACTAAAGGGCAACATGAAAGGTAAAGATTGACAGTGGACACAAAAAAAATTAGATTGGGAACATATGAGTAGTTCTAACAAGTGTACTGATAGGTATTGAAGCCTACAATGCTTTCCAGATGGAAGATAAGAAATTTAATAATTCAGTAGTAGATAAAATAGTCACTTACGGTCCCTTTCTCTTTCCAGAAGGTTGTGGCCTTTAATTAATTAATTAATTAATTAATTTATTTATTTATTTTACACTAACCAAACTGTTCAGCATACTTTTGATCTGTTGGTCACAAGACTATACAATGAGATTGATTCTTTTCAGATTCTGTTCTATCCAGGCAAAAGAAAATGTGTTCAGGAAAAGGATCAGCAGGAGCTCTCTGGTCAGTGATCTGGACAGAGAGGAGGGTTGTTGTTTTTTTTCATGAGCTTTTATTTTAAAATTCTATCTTCAGAAATATTTTTTCTTAATTGTTTTTTGGCAAATTTTTGAAAAAAAAAAACAAACAACAAAATTAGAACATCTTGCCATACTTTTCCTGAATTATCCCAGTTTCCCAGAATATAAAATCAAGTTCTAAACACCATATCTAAATTCCTGTCTGTCATTTTCAGGACAGAACATAGGGTTTCATAGGTCTGAAGAGCTGTGTTACATCACAGGCAGTCTGTAGGAATTTTTCTCATAGAGGTATTAAAATTGTCAAGTTTTTATTAAATATAAATCACAAATATGCCATAGTATAATGACATAATGACATGCCTTTCAATGTTATGAAGCGAGTGATTTCAATTCATAAACATGTTTCTGAGTAATGGGATGCACATTGAATAATATCCTTCTTTACAAAAGGAATTATCTATATATGAATTCATACATACATAAACGTATATTTAAATAAATTATATTCTCTCTTTTAGAAGTCTCACAGTCAATTGTAAAAATCAGAGCATTGTGCCTTAGTCTCAGAGATGATTGATACTATACTATAGAAAGAAGTTACCTTATAAGCAAGTTACATTTTAAAAGTAGAGTATATATATTTCCCAAGCCTTATATGCCATTTTTATCAGCCTCTGAATCTACTGGATAAGCCATAAAGGGGAAAAGCTCTTTCACCTATTTTCCTGATGTTGGTGGTCAGCACTGCACAGCACTGTAGTTCTACCTGCAAATGCTAAATGCAGTGGTAAGATTTAGCCTGGAGCTTTGAGTGACAAGAACCGTTCCTAAGAAAATCCTTAGCTGTTTCTAAGTTTTGTATTAGTGAGAAATGTGCTTTAATATCTCCCTTTTGTCAATGAACGCATGGCAACCTATCGGATTTTAATGCAAGGATGTTACAGATGCCTGAAGAATGAATTGGCTAAAGAGAAATTAGTTTATCTGTTGAGGATAAGGCTAGCTCTAGTAAGTAATTAAACACAATGGTCCAACACATGGCACAGGGAATTGCAGACTTGCTGAATACTCAGACTGGAGGAATACAGGAAGAAAAGGAATGATCTGTACATAACTTCTGGCTTTTTCAACCAGATTTCTGTCATAAATGCAAAATCACACTTCTGTTGTATGACAGGGTAACAAACCCTTTTATGAATTTCTAAACGTTTCCTCCATGTTCTGCCTTGAAATCTTCCCCCTTTAGCTGAGTAGGTGCCCACCAGCTGGTATGAATTTAGAGCCAGCTTCCAGGCAGAAGGCAATCATTCACTCGCTCTAAAGGAGAGAGTTAAATATCTAAATTTTACTATTTGAACAGAAATTTACTTTAAAACTTTTGTTTTCCTACTCAGACTATCCAAGGGATTGTTTTGAGATTTTTCAGCGCTTCAAAGGAAATTCCAGAGATGGTCTTTACATCATCCAACCAAAGGAGGACCCAATTGTTGTCTTTTGTAACATGCAGGATGGTGGCTGGACAATAATCCAGCATATTACAGCCAATAGTACCATTGACTTCGATAGGACCTGGCAGGATTATAAATATGGATTTGGCTCCGTTCTTGATAACCACTGGTTAGGAAATGAATATATGCATCAGCTAACTAGCAGCTCTGTGAAGTATGTACTTGGAGTTAAACTTGTCAACCTGAACGCTGAAATCAAATGGGGACAGTATGAACCATTCCTCATTGAAGATGAAGATTCTCAATACCGCATCAGGGTTGGTCTATACAAAGGCAATGCCACTGATGCTCTGACCCTAGACACAGAAGCTTATCTCCATGACAACCAGAAGTTCACCACCAAGGACAGAGACAATGACAATTACTTCCAGAATTGTGCTAAGCTGGAACACAACGGCATTCCTGGGGGAGGCTGGTGGTACGATGCATGTGCTGGAGCAAATCTAAACCGTAGGAATGTGATATACTGGCAAAAGGACTGCAACAGGCAACGCATGTGCAAGTTTGCTTGGATGATGATCAAACCTGTTGACCACAGCCTGTCATATCCAACCAAGTCCTGTCCATGTCCAAAAGTTGAACTGTAGATAAGCCATGTGTACTTTGAAAGGAACATAGATTCTTTGTCCGGTTACTGAAGTGAACTCACACTGACTGAACAGTCGCACTAAGTAATCATGATTGAAAATGTAATTTGGGCCTCTACAAGGGCTTTATGATAGCATTATCATCCAGGACTGGACCAGGACATAGACATATACCAACCACACAAGTGAGAAGTCATTGTCAGAAATGGAGGCCTCTACCAAAAGATTTAAAGAAGTAATTTTATAGTATTTTAACCATAATAGGAGTCGGGTATAAAACCTAGGATATTATGTCTTGTACAAGGTATACATGAATATATATGTATTTCAGAAGGTTTCACTCCAGTATGAATGTCCACAATTGATATCCTGTAATTGCACATCTTCAAATATCACACAAGAAAGAAATTCCCAGTACTACATTTACAAAATGCATATTGGAGAGTATTATGTACCATGAGGCAGCATCAGGCCTTTCCTTTTTACCTGTAGTGAAACACATTTTAATTTATAAAACTGGAGTTAGCCTCATCTCCTATTGCTTCGTGCCCCCTTTTCATGTCTGCTTTCCACTGATCCCACTCACAATGAGGCATTCAGTATAGGCTTTTCTTTTCTTCCTTCTTTTTAGAGCACCCAGGGCTAACGGGATCATCAGCTTTCCCATTTAAAGCTCCTAACCCAAAGGTGACAACTGCTCTGATTTTTTTCCCACGAAATTCAGTGAACACATTTTTTTAAAAGATCAAATTGATTTCACAATTTCACAATCGTTTACTTATTGCTCCATTTTTTTCCTGAGTATTACTCCACTTTGTTTACCATATTTTGACTGTTGCTTCTCCCTGTTCCATGATGTGTTTCAACTTTCTCTTTTTTAATATCACTGTGAGAAAAGAAAAGAGTGTTGCTTTATTTCACATTTGCTAGCTTCAATTGTTTTGGCACTCAACCTTGACATTATTTAAACAATGCCTTTTTTCTGATTACAAAAATAAAGAGAGAATATTTAAATTTAATTTTAAAATCATGTTTTAAAATAATAAATAAAAGGATTGTAGTTTTGATAACCTTGAAGACCTTGTTTTCTTTTACAGCTGTTTGTGTTACTTTGCATATTTCTCTAACATTGGAATAGTTGAATGACAGCTGAAGAGTTTTCATTGTTGTATTATACAAAATGTCAGGATAATAATTAGAATATCTTGTATGTTTTCTTAGATATTTCAATTACAGAAACTCAACAAACAGATACTGGCAAACTCCTGCTTTTTAAATTAAAAATGGAATCTCGTAATTTCCATGAAATTTACTTTGCAGAAAATAAATTGTATTGTGTTTTGAGAAGACCAAGGCTGCCAGGATTACTTAAGAGAAACTGGGAAGTGGAAGAGCCAAGAAAACCATTCTATTTTTCACAACGCACTGCAACATTTTTAGGAAGAGATACAGACATGTTATGTGGGTGAGGCTAATATAGCAGACGTGTCTATCTTGCAACACCTGAATTTTCCCCCTTGAAATTGTGTTCAAAGACAGAAGTGTGATAGGGGAAGAAATGAGTAATAGCTGAATTGAGTTTATGCCGATGAGTCAATTTAACGTGGGTTCTGATGTAACTCTATCACGACACCTCCAAAGTTGTGATGAGGATACAAGAAAATCACCGGAGTGCTGCCAGTCTCCCGTAGCTTTTATTCGAATTCCTCGCCATATAGACAGACATTCCAAAATTATGTTTTGAATAACCTTGTCATGGAAGCGCACAACTGAAAGTCAGCAGGCTGTATCTGATCCTCAAAGGCAAGTAATCCACTCTGCAGCCCATCCTTGGCCTGTTTTGGAGGAAAGGACTGTGCAAATAAGCTGTATGAATGACTCGGGCACCAGCAACCCAAACCCAGCTCCCGTTTCAGAGTCACTCTCTACTATTAACTGGAGCCCTACAAACCTATGCTAACACTGAATTCCAGCATGGGAATTAGATTAAAATGCAATAATAACACATAACAACAAGTCTTCAAGCAAAAACAAGACAGAAAGATTAATCCAGTTCAAAGACATTTAATGGAACGCAGGGACTGAGGTATGTCACCTTCTAAACTAAGTATGGATGAAAGTAAGTACTGGAGCTGGATTTGGGAGTAAGTAGTGGATGAAAAGAAGTAAGAATATTTCAATACATCCACCAGCACTTCTTTCTAGAGTTCTTAAGAACAAGAAGGACATGAAGCCTTAAAAAGTGGATAAAATTCTACCTCTTAATTCCTTAGCAAAAGGCTGTCTTAACTGAACAGATTTTTTTTCTCCATCACTGAACCTTAGTCACCAGATATCCAGGACAATGCTGAGAGCAGCTGATTGTCAACACTGAATCAAAAACATCAAATTCACAGTCTGAAACATGGGGGTTCTATTCTGTCTACTGTTTTCTTTTCCCTATCATATTTCTTCTATCCTCTCTGTCTCTTAGCCTTTCCTGATTACACTGCCTCCTGCACAGACTTGAAGAAAGGAGGTGGGTCCTCCTAAGAATATCTGATGGGAAAAAAAAAAATTATTTGGTCAAATAAATGTATTTCCAAAATAAGGAAGCATGACAAGGTCTAGAGCAATAGGTATCTGGCTGACTTCCAGCTCCAAGCACCCTTGAATAGGAGGCATGTTCCACTTCAAACATGCAATCTCCTAAAAATAGCAGAAAACTAGATTTCCTCACCTATTTGCCACTTTGTGTTTCTCCCCATACTGTTTCCTCAACTGCAGGAACAGTAAGCACTTTCTCACATACAATATTACATTAATCAACTTGGAATTTAGCAGAAGGAAAAATGAACTGACAAGAGAGCCTGATGACCTCTTTCTAACAAAACCACTGATTTATTATTGTTTTTAAAAGTCATTCAACTTTCATATGAGAAAGTACTTGCTTTTGTTTCTGATTTTCAGATGTGTAAACAAAGTAAATTTCCAGACTTCCACATAACCTTTTTTTATGTGTTCACCATAGGTTTAGAAGTATGACAAAGTAGTTTTAGGACCAAGCATTGAATACTGTGCATCAATAAATTGGCAACTTTACTTGCCTGGGCTCATATTTTCTCTTATAATTAACAAAAAAAAAGAGTCCTTTAGTCACTCTCATGTCTTCTATGTTTCAGAAGGTATCAGGCCCTAGGCAGAGTGGTGGGGTACAGAGCCGATTTTGTAGAGGGAAAGCCAAGTATTTCAGTGAAAACATACTGTGTCTTTGGACACAGTTTGGAGTTCAGGTCTGGAAGGGCATTTCAAAATGGAGAAGCCACTGACTACCCAGTGGCTGCAGGAGCATTTCAGGAGCTGATGGAGCCCTTGGAAGCCCCACAGCAAACACCACAAGGAAGCCTTTCAGAGTGACGTTCTGACCCGTAATGGTCTTAAGCTCATAAAAATAGTGAATGTGGGGTGTTGTTTTTTATATTGTTATCCTTCTGTAATATCAAAAAGGAGCAAGCAGCACAGAGTTTTTTGGACAGAGTCCTTTCCAACAGAGGTGCACCTAGATGTACAGGTGACAACAAACAGTAGCTCAAGCTTGATTGTTGTGAACAACTGAGGGAACGGGTATTTTTTTCTCACTAGGCCCAAGTGATTCCTTCATATTATTTCTATGTCTGTGGAAAGCAAAGAAAATTAATTTCATAGGAAAGTTACACCATTCTGTTTGTTTATTTTCCTAGAGCAAAGAATCCAGAAAATGCAGAAGTACCTATGTCCCCTAAAAGTTACAGAGTAACTTTTAAAAAGAAGCATCCAAAACTTCTCCTTCAGTATGAAGATTTTGGGAATCCCAAACGATGAAGGCAAGATTTGGCAACTGTGTTTCCTACCACAAGTAAAGAAGCATCTTGCAAAATTCTATTCAAAATCCAGAATTTGAAAAAAGTCCCCAGGCATTCAATTCAGTTTTGAACTGGATATTCAGTTTCATAACAATTGTCTTCTGTGAGAAAGCAGCATCTTCCAGATTGATACGGGATTCTTTAATTGTTGTAATGACTTCTCATCTAAATTTGACCTACTTACCACATCCCAATGACATTTTTATTCCTTCAGGTATGTGACTATCCTTACCTACATTTGCATTAAGATTTATCAGTTAAATTAGCTTGACATGTTCAGGTCATCTATCAAATATGACAAGAAGGCAACGTCACAGATTTCTGAGAAAAAGCCCTATGTGGGAGAAAAAATGATACGAATAATTAAATAAGAGATGGGCACCTTTCATGAGACTCAGCTCTAAAACTGGATCAATATCTAAGGGCTGATAAGGAAGCACAGTTAAGGATTTTGCCTTGAAGTGCATCACTGTCTTCAGATCTAGACTCCTCAAGTCCATATATTCCAGTACAGGTGTCATTATGGGTACCATAGGGATAAGGAACAAAAATCAACATGTAAAAATAACTCTCAACAGTCAATAGCAGTTACTAATTTATATGCACAATTGAGAAGGATAGGCATGGTTAGTAATTGAATTATATAACTAATAGCAAAATATGCTCTATCATATTTTACAGGTTATTACAGTATTTTCTTTATAACCTTTTTTATTTCATCCTTCCTCAATTCAACAGGATTTTTTTTATAAAGAAACCCCTGCATTTATTTCCTGTTTTGACTTTCCATCCTTTGCAAAGCTTTTCACTCTGTCCTAAGTAGTCACAGAAAGTGCACAACTGTAACTAGGTGTTCTACACCCATTTAAAAACTCTTGGAACTCTTCCAAGTATTTATCAAATAACATAAATTATATTTACTTAAAATGAATGTTACTTGATAAATTATGGGGATCTGGAATATATAGGGAGGCTGGTGTATATGAAAAGGGAGAGATAAATATGATACCCCCAGTTTGTGGGAAAATTCAGTATTCAGAAATATTAAAGTGTGATGGGTCTCTAAAAAGCTTAGTTAGAGATGTATATTTATGCATCTATATTGATAATACACACATATATATGTGTATATATACACATATATGCGTATATATACGTATATGTATGTGGCGTATGTAATTATGTACAAATAAAATGTAATTTTACAAAAAAGGTCTTTTCACCAGTCCATGACCATGACCATAATCAATTATAGGATCAGTAAAAGTTTCACTAAAAGGACAGAAATACAGATAACAAGACTGTTTTCCACTGTAAACGTCCCACAACACATTCTAAAGGTACAAAATATAATTTGAAAGCAAAATATAATTAAGTACTAACTGACAGGCTGATAAGGATCACGTTTTTCTTTCTGTGGTTTTGGGTTTTTTTTAAGAATAAACACCCTACATAACAATAAAGCAAGACACACCTCTGTATATAATTCTAGGTATTTACAATGTTCCCATGTTTGGCCATGTAACGTCTCACATAGTGAAGCACTAGCAGCATAGTTTGAGCACATATTTCACAATTACATTGAGCCAACACTGTTGCATCCATCACCGTGTATTCTAATACATTTACTGAGCACAGAGTTCGTAAACATTTACAGAACATTCTTGTTCAACAGAAGCCGAAACCAACAAAAAAATATCCCATTTAATTTCAGTAGAAGCCGATGCTTTACTTTAGCAACAACACTGCAGCTAGCAGGAACTGTTACTACCTCATAAATTTTGCCTTTTAACTACAGCTTGTGCCACAGAGGGACACATTCATTTGCTAAAAGTCAAACACAGTTTATGGAATATCTGATCCAATGCAGTATAAAATAAACCCACTATAATAACCAACTTGTACATAGTTACTGCACACAGGAAAAGCTCTGAGTAGTGACAGAGGAAAGTTGATGAAACGGTCTTTAAGACCCATACTTTCCTCAGTAAGCAATCGTATCCTAATGCACAAAAAATAATCAGCACAGTATGTGTTACAAAATAAATCATGCGAATTTAGAGAACATATTTCTACATTACTACACTGCTAATCTTTCACTGACACAATTTTCCCCTCTGGACGTTGGGGATAAAAGATATTAATTACTTGTACTGTGATTGTTGACATGGAGGAATTATTCATCTGTAGGGAAACATTTTGATGGTATGATAATTTAATAAATTATATGAACCATTTCACTGAGAGCCATGGTGCATTCAGGATGACTAATACAATCCCTGAAATGTGCAACTGGGTTATGTCACCACTGCAATGTCCCACTAAAATGTACAGTAGATATAATATGAAGATTGGCCCAAACTAATGTTCCAGAGCATCTTACCCCGAATTTTGTTAGAGAGACTAGAACAGAATCTGAACTTCATAGATGAAGATCTTTCTAATTTATTCAAAAACATTTGTTTACTTTAGGATTTCATTTCTTATGACTCCTGTCACCATTAACTTTGTTTCCTCATGGCCTTTTCTGAGGCTTCATGTTTGTTCCCACCACAAAGAGCCAGGTCACCAACTCTGTTCCAATGGCCTTCTCCTGAAGGCAGCCCCTTGCTTATGCACACACTTGGTCAATGCTGCAGGACTCCTGCCAATCTAGCACAGACATCAGACATGTGCATGAAGTTCAACCCTGCCACAGAAGTGTCCTCACCACAAACCAAAGCCTTAGCAAACCTCAGCTAGTGGCCAGAGTCTCAACTCCTTGTATGTAGGCCAGTACAGACCAGTCCCAGAATCCACAGCCAGCAGAGGGGTTGTCTCCAGATACGGTTCTGGGGAACCAAAAGATCGTGACTGGAGGTTACTTATGTTTCCAAACACCTGATGTTGCCTAGTATTTGTAAAGCTACTTAAAGATAAAAAGTGCTATGAAAGTGTAAAAGTGTGCTTAATAGTTTTAAAGAAATATTCAAAAATCACTTAAAAAATCTTTCTTCCTTCAGATGTGCCAATTTTGTCACTGTTTGTAATCATTTCATAACACATATTGGTAAATGCACAGGGCATCAATACATATTTTCCTCTTGTTCTGCATCATTCCATCAGTAATAGAAACTTTTGAGGCAAGAGGAAGCACAACAAAGGAGGCTGTAAAAAAGACTTTCCTTGTGTTGTAAAGTAGACAGACTATATTCATTACAGTCAGTTCTGATCTGTGCCATTGTCACTACAGCATAAAAGTTTACACTTTCCTTCACAGGCATTGGGAAATGGAGGAATTCTGAGATATCTGCTAACCAACGCAGATGACAGTGACTTGCATGATGGAACTGAGATTGGGACTGGCTTCTTCATCTACAAAATATATTATCTATTTCCTCCACTCTGAGCCCTTCCTAGGTCTCCACAAAAGTCATCCTTAAAGTGGAAATTTTCTTAGTAGTACATTCTCCTATAATATGTGTGTTCATTTTGAGTACTAGGAATCTCCCTAACCATTTAATATTGGAGATGACAGCATTTCTCCCTTTACATAGTCCTTGTTTCATTCCAGCGGCAGATGGAAAAGTCTCAAAACCAGAAGTAGTATGAGCCCCATTGCTTGGTACATTGAAAATTAAACAGATGATGTACTAGGAAAGAACTACAGGAAGAAACAGTTCAGCACTACAGGGGGATAGGCTGAATGACCTGACTTTATGACTAGATGACCATCCCACTATAATTTCTAGTAGTTTATGATTTACTCTACATATTCTCAGGCTGAAAGAAAGGACAGAAGACCCCAAACATAACAACTTCAATGTTGATCTACTGCATAGTCTAAAACACCCTGTGTTGCTCACAGCAGCCACTGACTTCTTTATACCAAGCACAGTACTTTCATGCAAAGCTTTACTTTTCTGCAGAAATTTTTTAACCCCTAGACAAATAAAACAGCAGCTTTGAAAAGATAGAATTGCAGTCAATTTACTAGGTTGCATCAATATCTATTTTTCCCCTTATCCCTTATATAAGAGCAATTATGGGAGTTTGGTATTGCCCTGCCAGTATAGTTTTTCTTCCACTTTTTTCTTTTTCCACTGGCAGAAAAGCAGCATCTTAAAAGTTTTCCTGAAAGTTTTGTTACAGAGGGCATAACAAATGGGGTTAACAGTGCTGTTCACGTAGCATAGCCAATATCCAAGGTGCCACAGTGTAGAGGGAATGCAGTCAGAGCAGAATGTGGAGATCAAAACCATGATATTGTAGGGAGTCCATGTGATGATAAAAGCCAAAAGAATGGCACTTAAAGTCTGTGCTGCTTTGCGTTCCTTTATAAGAACCATCCGTTTCCTTTTGGTGATTTGGTTATTTATATTTGGATCCGTGCTTTTGATGGAAGGTTCCTTTGACAGAGCAGCAGAACAAGGAGTTATTTTTACCTTACGGCAACCATTGTTGCCTTCCTGGGTGCCATCAGCATTAACCACCAACCGGAATTTATAGGCCACACATTTTTTACTTTTCTGTACATGGCCTTTGGCAGGTGATAAAAAGTATTTCTGGTTCTCAAAATCATTTTCTTCAGGCTGGTCTCTGACAACAACATCTGTACTCTCATTAAACTCTTCTGCCTTACCTTTAGATGGACTTTCATAAGTTACTTGGAAAACTGGATCAGTGGCAAGTTTATCCTCCTCTTCTGAAGATGCGTAGCTGCTGCAGGTGGTCAACTGGTCAGCCTTAGCCCAGTCATTACAAGTACTCGCTGTCTGAGAGACTTTCACCGTAGCTGATGTACTTCGACTAGATGAAGACCAGGAAGCCTGACACCTCTCTCTTTTGACTAAGTTTTGTTGCCTGCAACTGAAGCAAGACTTCAGGAGAGCTTTCTGAGGCTGTATCATCTCAAACTCTGCCACAGACTCTGAGCCCTGCAGTTCAGCAAGGTCCTTGGTACGTTTCTCTGTCTCTTTATAGATGCGGCAATACAGAATGGTCATCACAGACACTGGAATGTAAAAAGCAGCAATTGCAGTACCAAAGGTGATAATAGGCTCATATAAAAACTGTATCTGGCATTCTTCAGGTGGTACTGTTCGTTCACCCACAAAATACTGCCAGCACAAGATTACGGGTGCCCACAACACAAAGGAAATCAGCCAAGCCAAACCAATCATGATGCCGGCTCTTTTGGGTGTGCGTTTGGCTCTGTAAGTTAAAGGCCTAGTGATGGAAAAATATCTGTCAAAACTGATGACTAGGAGGTTCATTACTGAGGCATTGCTAGCTACATAGTCCAGTGCTAGCCACAGGTCACAGGCAAGGCTTCCAAGAGACCAATGGCCTATGAGTATATAGGACGTATAAAGGTTCATAGAAAATATTCCAATGATGAGATCTGCACAGGCAAGGCTGAGCAAGTAATAATTGTTGACAGTTTTGAGCTGACTGTTAACCTTGAAGGATATCATAACAAGAATATTTCCCACTATGGTTATTAAGCTTACAATTGCAGTTACAGTAGCAATAGTAATGACTTCCCAGAGGCTATGCCCTTCTAACTGCTTATGGTTGATGGATGAACTGTTTACAGCAGTGGAATTGCTGAATAAATTTACTTCCATTCTTGTTCTTGGTGTACTGTCATCAGGATCTTAGCACTGTTGCATATTGCTTTCTGTACTCAAAAATATTCTTTTGGAGACAGCTGTAAAGATCAAAGGAAAAAAACAGAAAAAGAAAGTAGCTTATTAAATAGTACAGACTTCTATTACAGTTACCATAAAACAGTTGTAAAACAATCTAGCTTCTTATTTGCACTCTCTTTTCGCATTTTGATTGTTTCTGTCATTGTGAACATAAGTAAAACACACAAATGTACATTCTAGGATAAGGTACTCTGGCATCTTATGGCATTTCTAAATGCAATCAAAACAACTATTGCTTCTTAAGACAGTCAATTACGCAAGCTCTTATATTTTAAATACCTTAGGAGACACTCTCCATATTCTTAAAGATAAATATTTAAAGTTTTGCAGTGCAATAAGCCAGAAAGTCACTGTGTTATTTCTGACAGTACTATGTAGAAGACGTCAAAGATTTCAGAAATTATCTTTGGAAAATTTGGAGAAGTCACCAACATCAGAAAGAGAGCACGAGGAAACTGAGGATGCATGGAGAGTTAGGAACCACACTGTCACAATGGCAGCAGGAAACAATCAGGTTTTAGAATTGCTTGGAGCAACTGAGGGGGAATCTTTGAGTTAAGGAAGTTGGCAAGGCTGAGAAGATGTTTTTTTAAAAAAATAAGTTAGGAAAAAATTTCCCTATTGCGAGATCTCAGGACAGAGGAGGCTGATTGGGTGAGGTGTGGAAGTGCAGTTTGGGTAGTTTGGGTGAGTGAATAGTAGGGCAGAAAGGAGTAAACTGAAGAGGAAGCAGCAATGGATGACCACAGTGACAAACAATGCAACAGAAGCAATTTAATACTTGCATAAGCAGTGAAAGGTGGAAACGGCACCACTGTCACTCTTATGCAAACATGCCTCTGGTATACACCCTTTTTTAAGTCAGAAGATGAAAGATAAATTATTAAGTTTTTTTATTAGGCATCTAGACAGTATAAAACCAGTAAGACAATCACTTCTTTCAAAGCAGACATAGGTTCAGCTAAACTTATCACATAAACCACCTATTAAAGTCCAACTCTATGTCCTCAGGGTTCTCTCTGCATCGTATCTCTATTATATGGTTCTCCCAATATACCACACCATTTCTCTGTGTTTTCATTTTTCATCCTAACTCTCAGAACATTATCTTCTTTGGTCTTGGCAATTGTCTTTTATTAACTGCAAGCTTTCATAGCCTATCCCTTTGCTACATGTCATCATCTATCTTTTGTACCAAGTAACTGGGTCCTGTCTCTCATCAGCTGAATGCATCCATATTTTACAGACACTTGTTGAATCTTCAGAAAAGCTTCTTATTTCATTGTCCTCTTATTTGTTTTCATTGTTTCCTTCACTTTTGTTCCAGATTTCCCAAATATCCACAGAAGTGTATCATCTTTCTTCTTCAAACCCTCCCTAACAATTTTCTTTTGTTGCAATGAAATTTGATTACAGTAAGTCTCCTGGTGTACCAAGACCACTATTGTACTACCCAAAATGGTTCTTCTTCTGTGTGTGGCTGCCACTCAGCAACATGCCCTCAGAAGTCTTCTTTCAGACAGTCCTGCCATAGGTTCCTGTGGGCCCAGCTCCTCCACTGCCCACTGTGGTGCCAGCATCACCAACAGACACATAGACCACATAGACACAACAGACAGAGATGGCTCCCTCAGTGGCCCCTCACATAGGGCACCACTGAGAGAGCTCAACAAGATGCCACCAGCCCCAACAGAAAGCACACACAGACTGATCTGCTTCTGGTTAAAGCAGCCCTGGCCTCGCCCACCACCCCAACCACAACCACCTGGGTGAGGGCAGAGCCACAGAGACACAGGTGGGCCACGTTCTGCCTCTGGAACATGAAGCCAATAGGAAAAACAAAACATTCTGCTAGGTTGTGACTCTTTCGCAGGTCAACTCCAACTTGGACCAACAGCTCAGGCCCCAGCACTTCAGTATTCTGTTTACACACAACATATACTGAACATAACTCAACAGGATTCTAGTTCATGTATAGACCTTGCAGCCTAATAATAATAATAGCATGTTAACCACCTGTATGGTTGGTTTTCTACAGCCTCCAGAGCCATTTAGCAGTCAAGAACAGCTGCAGTCCTAACAAGCCCCATGTGAGGAAAGAAATTTAATCCTAGTTCTGCATTCTGCAAAGACTTCTCTCAAGTCAGGACTCTCCTAATGGCTGAGCAAACAGGCTTTACAAATCTTTTCACAACCTTGAAGTGTAGGAATTAATTTAATGTGGAACAAAGGTGTGTGATGCAACTGCATGGCTGCACTGGTAGTTTGATATAGACAATATAATTAATTTCTAAATAAAAAGCACTCTCATTATCATCATGCAAAGCCTCCCCTACCTAACAGGCGGTTTTACTGTGATGTCTATAAAAATTGACAGTAGCTAGTATGCAAAGATCTCTTTTTGGCATGTTGACCATCTCTTCATACTCTATCAGCTTTTGTCTTGTAGGTCTGTGTTAACACTTTGCAGTGTTACCTTTTGGTCTCTATTTGTTTATCACTCGAGGCAATAGTGCGTGTGAATGGGACTTAGTGTGCTATGGCAACATAATTTATGTTAATTGTCTATCATAAGAGATTATAATAATAGGAAGATCAAAATTAAATTACAAAATCGAAGTGCATATGTACAGGATCATGACTTTGCTATCTGTCTCATTATTACTGATGCATTAACTTCACGCTTGCGAGTTGTAATGATATTCACTATTTGTTGCCAAATATTAGTGGTATTCTTTTTCAATCTATCTGTAAGTATGAATTAATGTGAGTTGTTAAATTTGTACATGTAGTCAGCTTACAGTTATCTGCAGGCAGATTGTTCGTGTCACAGATTAATTGCACCACAGATGCAGGCACAGCTTGGGCTGGGCAGGGTTTATTACCTCCAGTTCAGCACTGGGTCTGCCAGCCCTGCGTTCGGATGCCTTTGCCATGTGCTTGCCAGCGCTGCTCCCTCTTAGCTGATTTATTTGCTTGTGTTGCACTGGAGTCATGCTAAGCTAATTTACTGATTTGCTGCACGCTATGCCCTGGAACTCAGCAGCCCTTACCACAGGTAGTAGTGCAGAGACACTGCAGCCCGTGATTTCACAGCGTGGGAGTTTTGGTCACATTTTGCTGTAAGGACTACTGGGCGAAAAACCCTTCAAAACTGGATTGATGTTTTAGTGTGTGTTGGCAAATGACAGCCTGTGTGCTCAAGAGCGATTGTTCAAGCCTGCTGTTCAGGAACCGGTGAACTTCCCTGATGACAGCATGGGTGCCCGCCTAGTTCAAGCAGAGCAGGACAAACCGGCCTAGCACTACAGCACAAAGCTGTTCCTGTGTCCATGCTCTGCGCTCTCACAACAAGACACTCCTCAAGAGGCTGCAGAGTCACCTCATGCACTTCACATAGCACAGGCTCGTGTGCAATGCCCCAACAGCTGTGGCTTGGTTGCTTTTTCCCTCATTTGCTACAGAAAGCTAACTCTGGGTACTCCTGCACTTGGGTCACAACAACCCCATGAAATGCTACAGGCTTGGCGACGAGTGGCTGGAAAGCTGCCTGGCGGAAAAGGACCTGGGGGTGTTGATCAACGGCTGGCTCAATATGAGCCAGTGTGCACCCAGGTGGCCAAGAAGGCCAATGGCATCCTGGCTCCTATCAGGAATAGTGTGGCCAGGACTAGGGAAGTGATTTTTCCCCATGTGCTCGGCACTGGTGAGGCCGCACCTCAAATGCTGTGCTCAGTTTTGGGCCCCTCGCTACAAGAAATACACTGAGGTGCTGGAGCGTGTCCAGAGAAGAGCAAAAAAGCTGGTGAAGGGTCTGGAGAACAAGTTTTACGAGGAGCAGCTGTGAAACCTGGGTTGTTTGGCCTTGGAGAAAAGGAGGCTCAAGGGAGAATGTATCACTCTTCTCAACTACCTGTAAGGAGGTTGTAGTGAGGTGGGTGTCAGCCTCTTCTCCTAAGTAACAAGTGATAGGACAAGAGGAAATGGCCTCAGGTTGCACCAGAGGAGGTTTCAATCAGGTATTTGAAAAAATTTCCTTACTGAAAGGGTTTTATTTTCAAGCACTGGCACAGGCTGCCCAGGGAAGTGGTTGAGTCACCCTCCCTGCAGGTGTTTAAAACCTGTGGACGTGGTGGACTTGGCTGTGACGGGCTGACAGCTGGACTTGATCTTAAAGGTCTTTTCCAACCCCCATGACTCTCTGATACATATGGCTTTAACCAAGAACGCTGTTTTCTAAATATTAGATGTATTTTTGCTTGTGGAAAGCTATTTAACTCCTTGCTCCTGGAGACTCACAGAGGAGGCCTACACTCCCGACGGCCTGCCTGCGGCTCCCCTCGGGCGCAGAGCCGACCGCCGGCCGCCTTCGCCGGGGCGGCCGGGCACGCTGCGCAGGCAGGGGGA
>VZZY01015737.1:49829-94304 GCA_013400335.1 Eurystomus gularis
CCCTCCTCCTGCCCGGAAACAGCCGCAGGCAGCACCGGCGTGGTGCCAGGGACACTCAGGGGTTTTCTGCCCGAAAGACGTTTATAATTCTGACCTGAAGAATACGAGTCTTGTTAGCAAAATGCATCCAAGAAACACATCTCTGTTTGCAAAATAGAGGTGAGGAATTGGTGAGTGTTTTTGCCACGGTTGATTAGAAGTCGAAATGAGCGTGTCTTGTCTCACCTGTGGTACTAGCGATGAAGACTTGGTAACACAGCTCATCTGACAGAACCGGTATCAGTGGTTCACTGGAACACGTATTTGTCACTAACATAAGTTGATCGTTGTGCTTTGACCAATTAGAGAGTGTTTTAGCAGGTTAAAAGTAGCACAGACATGCCTAAGCGTGCAAGCACGCCTTCAGTGTTCTGTGGAGATGTTCAAATGCTTTCTGTAACCCACCATGGTATGAGATCAACACCGTGCCTTTAAAGACGGTTTCCATTTACAAATGCTCTGACGGTACTACATTCAGATTGTCTTGCTTCCGTTAGCATTGTTGCAACATGGAAATAATGGTTGTCCCTGAATTGGCAAAAAGATTACAATGATGGCCTAATACTGATTGGTGTTGGCAGCACTGGGAGTCCTAATGTAGATGGACCAGCTGTTAGCCCATTTTCAGCATCACGTTGATTAGATTCACTTTGACTTTTATGATGCCATGGCTTCAGTTGGACCCAGCCAGTGTTTTATCTGTATTAGATAACCATGGTTGCTGCTGGATTTAAAAAAAGTGAAATATTAATCTCTCTTGCCATTTTTTTTTAGATAACATTTTAGCACTTGTGTTTTGGGAGATAAAAGATGCAGCTGGATTGGTACTGTTACCTGGAGCGCTGGTTGGTAGTTTCACTTGTAAGCGATACAATTTGCTGAGTTCATACTGGTGTGTGCAGACAAGTTTGGATTCTGGATGTGAAACAATAGCGCTCCCTCGTAAGCCACAGGGGCATAGGAGGAAATTCAGCACTTGTATTAGCTGAGGAAATTTCTATCCTGGGCTTATTTTTTTTCCAAGTCATTCAACCATTTCTTACTAACTTGAAATACATTTGTGTCTGTGTTCTTTTTGGTACTGTTGACCGAGCAGGACACACTTCATAATTTTAAAAATGCACTCAGGAAGGGAATCATGTTATATGTATGTGTTTTTGTTTGGATTGTTGTTTAGAGTCTTTCAGGAAGCAGGTAAACATTTTTCTTTTGGGACACCTTACAATATGTTTTGTCTGATCCCTGTGTTAGTGACTTAGTTCTGCTCTTCCTCTTAGTCCACTGCAGTGAGTTTATTTTTGGCCGAGGCTAATACTGGTTGGGTCATTAAAGGTGAAGCAATAGCTAAGATTTTCCCTGAACTCTACTAAAGACTGGTTAAGCGTAACACTGTTCTTGCACTGGAGGCTTTTGATCTGAAGCACTCGAATGTCTTGTAACACACCTGCCACAAATCTTGTGTTTAGCAGCCTGAATGGACTGGCTCCCAGCAGTCCAGCCGCAGCTGTGCCAGCCTGCAGCTGCTGCTCTCCTCCCTTACCTCTGAGCCAGTGTCATCAGTTACTGCTTTTGAAACAGGGACGACCTCTTTCTTCCATCTTCGTGCTCAGATAAGCTCCCTTGTACTGTCTTGGATGTGTGCTAGACCATGTTTTCTGAATGGATTCAGCTCTTAACCTGGCAGGAAATTATCCTCGTTTATTGCCAGTTCCTTAAGTGTTCTCTCTGTTCAGCAAAGTGTTTTACACAAGTGCAGCAGCTCAGTGAGAGGGTGCTTAGCCATGTAAGCGGTTTGTGTGAGGGGAGACCTGGCTGTCTTTCAGCAACAGAGGTCAGGTCCCTCTCCCATGATGATAAGTAAATTGCAAACCTGGAGAGCCAGGTAATACCATGGGAAGTGTGAGTGGTTTTACCACATCACTTTCCTTACTGTGTGCTGAGAAGCTGGAGTATTCTCTGAAAATCTTTCTTTTTTTCAAATGGACTTTGAAATTCCCTGGAGAACAGAGGCTAAGAACACTGTAATTTTGTAATACATAGGGTTTCCAAAGGCAATTTTGCTTTCTAGGGTAGAAATTGTACAGGATTATACTCTGCATTTCTACACTGCTGCTTTCAGCTTTGTATTTTGGAGGAATTTTCCTACTAGATTGAGATCATTCTAGTATTGTATAATCAGGATTTAGATGACCTGGTAGTACTTTCTAAAAATAATTGTAAGTCTCCATTTTTCTATAGTTTTAAAGTTATGCTAAATTTATAATTTTAGTTGTTTATACCCCATTTGTTTATTAAACTATTGCTGCTAAGCTTTATATTTCATTAATTCTTTAGTGCTGGGGCTTTAGTTGTTGCCAGAGTTGTTTTCCTTTATTGTCTCTTCAATTATGAAAAGCTTTATGACAAAATTACATAAAATTGGATTAAAGAAACTGGATTTGGATTTGTAGAGCGTGATATGGACAGAGTAGTAAAATGCAAGTAAAATTACAGGTAAATGGATCCAGGAAAGTGTAGTAAGAGTGTTAATAAAACCAAACTGCATTAAAAACTTGGAAATACTTAATTTTTACAGTGAAGTAGAAATGGGCATTAAATTGCATAATCTTTTGGCAGCAGTTTTTCTTTGTCAGTTGCATTAATTTAAAACCACTATTCATTTTCAAATTTTGTGTTTTGGATGTTTTAAGTTAATGGTTCCTGATCTTGTCTTTGGAGCTACAAGAGGTGTGATTTCTGCCCTTTGCAACAGGGAGAAGGAAGTGTAGTGGTGGCACATTCGGTTCGTAGGTTTTTGTGGACCAGTGAAGGCTGGACACCACTTTACGTGTTTTTACACTACTGTGAGTGTACTGTAATCCTTTGTTTTTAGTAACGGGTGGTCAGCTGTGCTACTTGCAAAGCCTGCAGGACCCAGTACTTGCTGAATCAGTTCTCCCCTCTGCTGGGTGCTAATGTAGAAAGAGATCAGGGTGCTATTTGTTCATAAATAATTGACTTACTCATATCCTGCATGGTAGATCCAGCTGTGGATCAGAGTGTTGAAGATGAAAGCTTTTGTGGTTTCTGTCAGTTCTTGAGGAGATAGCTCTCTGAGGTACACCCCAGCTCCTCTCGTGAACCAAGATGATACCTATTGCAAACATGGAACTGGTTTAGAAAGCGTGAGGAAAAGCGTTCTGATCCCTTGTGAAGAGGAAAAGGATCTTGTATTTGATAGGGCTTTTTGTAACTAGTGTGCGTGGTGATAACTGGCTTGATTACTGCAGATTTTGTGTCTTCCCTTCAAACATGAATCCAAGTCTAATTATGACCAGCTGCTTTACTGAATGGCAGATTTCTTTGTAGAGCTGTCATCTTGAATAATTTTTCCTTGTTTCTGTCTGCTTCAGTTCATCTATTCTATGTTAAATACATGGAACGCATTTGCAATTATTCATTTTCAGTAATGTGGAATTCTGATACTTTAAGTAAAAAGTCTAATTGACATTGGCCCAATATTATCTTCTACTTTTATTCTAACCCCTCTAACTTGTTCAGAGTGCATATTTTATGTACTGTTAGAATTTTAAAATTAGTCCCCCTATGAAATATAATGTTAAAAACAACTTTCTGAAACTGTGGACATGAAACTGGGTTTTATTTTCATGGTCCTTGAACACATTCTTTTGTTGGTGGTTTAAGGAGACTTTCTTTTGTCCTTTATGTTTATTACATTTGCAATTTACAAAGTATTCTTTTAGCTTCCTTTTCAGTGATATGCTGTGTGTGTATGTGCTGCCTTCAATATAATTCAGTACCAGTGGAATTGGCAGGTCTGTTTCCGTGTTCCTTTCCTGGCTTTGGTTGCGGTAAACATGCTTAAGGAGTGGAGGTTAACAGAGATTTTAGTGCAGAGGTTCTTACTTATGGTTAGCCTCAAGATGACAATCAAATTTATTTAGTTTTTATTATATCTTCACTCTTGTGGTCCATGCACATGCAGACCTATCTAAGAGAACATCTAATGCTGGCAGTATGAAATAAATTTTTCCTAGTTAGTATGAGCTAAATCTTTGCAGTCTAAGCAACTGCAAAAACCAATCCGTTCCCAGGTATGGTAACAAAAGCTTGGATTTTTCAAATACAAAGTACATTTGATTTTATTTAAAGCACTGTAACAGAGCTTGGGCAGATGGGAGGTGAATAGGTTTCTGGATCTTGAACACAATAAATCTTTTCATGTCTTATGTTAATATTCTTAAAAGTAACTAGGAAAAAACTTACTTAGATTAATGCACTTCAATTTATGAGCTGTACTTAATTACTAATGAGGTGTGAAGAGCTTCTCAGGAGTTTCTCTACTGTGATGAGGTGTGAAGAGGCACTAGTTGATTGTGAATGGAGTGTGGATTATTTTATTTTGAGTATATTGATTGAGACTAAGCCTCCTGAAAAGCCTGTGAACAAGTGGCTGGAAACTTCTTTAGGGGTTGGTTCAGTGTCAAACTGGTGTTTGTTAACTGGGATTCTGCAAGGCTTTGTTCTGTATCTGCATATTCAGTGTTTCTATTAATAATTCTGATGGAGTAAAATATACAGTGTTAAAATTTGTAAACAGTGCTAAGGGTACGCAAGAGGGGGAAGCACAGAACACAGTCTCAACAAGTGAGAGAAACAGCCTGCAGTAAGGTGTAACTCAAGGTCAAATATAACACAACCACATTTAGATAGGAAAAATCTGCAGACGTGTGTGACTGGTTAAGCTGCAATCTTATAGAAAGGAACGAGCTGAGAAAGTGTCAGCAATGCAGTCACTGAAGAACCGGTTCTACTTCTGCCGGATTTGAGCCAGCTGAACAAAGTTCAGAGGGAAGGAATGGAGAAAGATGTGAAGTCTAGAAGATATGACCTAGGAGGAAAGATTGAGGGAGCTGGTTCTCTCCCTCCCCTCTCTTTTTTTTTTTCTTTTTTTTTTTTAAATCTGGTGAGGAGGACACTTTGGGGAAGCATAGATAGCAATGTTCCATTAAGAAGAAAGATTCCTGCAAACAGATTCATTTTAGGCAGGACAAGAAGAAAAACATTAAGAAGGAGGGGGTTTAATTTGGGCATTGAGAATAAAACTTGTGACTGAAAAGGTAGATTAATTGTGTAGTGCCTTGTGTAGGAAGTTTATGGAGATCAGTACAGAAAAATATTGTCAGAGGTTTTAAGAGTGTGGTGAAGGTTACTGAGGCTACTCAGTAGAGCTGCTGTGTAACCACTTGTCACAGGCCTATTTTCTTTTTCTTTTATTTTTTCAAGGCTGTCTTTGTAATGGTAAAAAGTTAACCACTTTTTATCCAGCCAAAGTTAATTTATTCTTTTCAGTTCCTAGACGTTAGAGAAACTTGCTTTTCACAGCGCTGGGAACCGCAATGTTTTGTAATAATCCCTGAGACTGTTCAGCGTGGAATGGTTTAGTGATATTTATTGTTACTCCTTCACTGCCTTTTACCAACTTCCCTTCTGATTTAACTTGAGACACTTGGACTGAAAACATCCATTACACAGGTGAACGTGTTATGCATCACTGCTGTGTAACAGCTTCCTGTTTGACTTTTTTTGTAACTTTCTTGGAAAGAGCTTGGGTATTTTATAGTTTGGATGTCTGTGAAGTTCTGTTCTCACCTACATGAATGCTTTTGTTCCTCTTTTTTTTCCTTGAAGTCTCTGGGGTAGTAATTTGGTAAGTTTCAAACAAGTTGTCCCAAAAATTTGCTATCTTAAACAAATCACTTTATCAGCTTCATATTTTGTTAATAGTGTGAAACACAACTTTCAATCATTGCCTTATTTAGATTTAAGTATTATATAAAACGGAGTAGATTTTGTTCAGAGGAAATGTAAAATGGTAATACCTTGAATATTAGAGAAGCTCTTTCAAGAACTTCCTGTCATATTTAACGAAACATTTTAGGATTTTGGGAAGAACTAAAATACGGATCTAAGATTCCATCCATCCATCCATCCATCTTCAAATACATTTTGGCGATGAAGTAATGCTGGTGGCCACCAGCAGGTGGGGCAGGCAGCCCACCCCTTGCCTCTGGTCGCTCCCCGTGGCGGAATTAAAGGAGGAAGGGTAAGAATGTGTGCCCATCACGGGTGGGAATGTTTTTCTCATCTCAGGGTGACGTTTTCGGAACGTATGAGAATCACACATATGTATAAATTATTAGGACTTGCTACTGGGTATTTGTTCCAAACACAACTCAGGAAGAAAGTTATTTGCATGCAGGGCGCACCCAAGTAATTCCGAGCTAAAAATCTTGTGCTATTGGGATGAGAAGTTGGTCTCAGAGAACGTCATACTGGGTTTTGTATGGGTACAGCAAGTGAGAGATAGGGTGTATTTATGCTGAAGAATAAACAGAATTGTAGAAGTGATTAAATTTGGTTAAAAATTATTCCATACAGTACTGCTCCTGTTTTCCTCACAAAAGTAACTGGTTAGTTTCAGGGGCCGAGTTTCCAGCCTGTCCAGTGGTGCTGCACAGCCTTTTGTAGCTATCAGAAGGTTTCACTGTATTTTAAAGAAACAAAAAATTGCTGATTATTGATTCAGTGGTGATTTAGAGCCTTATAGCAAGTATAGATGAGTATTTCTTACATGTTTTCATAATCAAAGGATTTCAAGCCTGTGTGATTCCGTATTCTATGGTAAGGCATAGAGGAAGTCCATTTCCCACTGTTCTCTTTCATGTATGCAATTCCTCTGTATTCTTATGTGCATGTGGGTTTTCATTATCTTTTTTTTAAAATAAGGCTTTAACTCTTCTGTAGGTAGACTTAATAAAACATCCTGCTGGTAAAACTCATAAATCTGCTGGAGCGTGTGAGAACCTCTTCTCAAGGTCCTGTTTCTATTCCTGTTTCCCTTTTCCCAGAGGATAACCATACAGTTACAGACTGTATAGACTGTCTCTTTAACCCTGCAATAGCCGGGATCTGTCTTGCAGGGAATGGAGTGATGATTCTGAGCCACAGCTCTTCTTAGGCTTCTGCTCTGTCACTGATGTGTTGGGAGGCCATAAGCTTTTTCTGATTGCCTGACAAACTAAGGGTTTGGGTTTTGGTGGGCTTTTTTCTGGTGGCTGATTTGTTTTTTGTTTGTTTGGGGTTTTTTTTCCTGTGTTCTGCTTCAGGCTGTTTTACTCAGGTTATGCTGGTTTCTGACTTCACTGGCTTATTATGTTAATTGGTAACAGGAGTTGGCATGTCCATAGAAGCCACAGAAGCTCACGTGATCCCATACTCCTTGTTTCTTTTCCTTCCACTTCACTCTAATTGTTAGTAAAGTGTTAGAAGATTATTGTCTCAGAGTAACATTTATTTGTAGAGGTAACATTAAAAGATGAATTGTGCTAATGAGAAAAGTTAGTTCCTTCAGTATTTTTAGCATGGCTTTTTGTACTTAGAGTTACTTTCAAGGATGGGGTTTTTTGTTGCAAATTTGCCGTGTGGGCTACACTCAGGTGTAATACTGGTGTACCCAAAGTGGTTTCCCTCCTGATGGAACCACAGCTGAAGTTGTCTACCAGTTGTCTAAACAACTAAGCACTGTCTGGAGTTCACCACTGCAAAATGGATGCAGAGTTCTCCTGCTGTTAGTGTTCTGTACGCACCTAGGGCTGGCAACCAGTGCAAACCTTTGCAGGTAAAGATGTGATGTGCATAAAAAATCCTGGGATCATAGTGCACCCCAGCAAGTGCAGCCCAGTCCTCCTTCACCTTGTTGGTAATTTGGATGTGTTTGTACTTTCATTAAGTTCTAAATGATTCTTAGAACCTCCTTGCAGTAGTGTTAACTGCAAGATCAGAGCATCATTGTGCAGTAGCTCTTGCTTTTTAGAATTATACTCTAGATCAATGGCAAAATAAAATGACATTTGAACGTCTTGTGTAATGACATTTTTAACATCTTACCATGCTTTTCATGGAGGAAACTTTGGTTATTCTCTTTATCTACAGGTTACATATTGTAGCTATAGTGACACCAGGTCATAGTCACATGACTCATCTATTTGAAATACCCATAAAACATTTTGAAAATCAAGGGGAGAGAAATACTTTTTGCTATTGAAGTTAGACAGTTTCCAGAACCATACGTTGCGAATGTTGAAGCAGTAACAGCTTTATGTAAAACTGCAAGAACAGGTCTTTCTTGCGCGCTTCATGAGGTGGTTTTCCCTTTAACTGGAGAATTGTTCTGGTTACGCAAAACATAGGTTTCAGAATAGGTTGTCTCTCTTGGCTGATTCTATCTTTAGCTAACCCAAAGTGATGAGTTCCAGTATCCAACATTTATGAAGCAGTCTTAGGATTTCTTCCCTCTTTTAAAAATTCTCATCCTGTACAACAAAGACTAAAAGCTTTTTTCTTCATATTACCTGTTCTCTCAGCTGTCCTTTCTGCTAATTAAGCTTCTCTTTAGCTTTGGTAGATCTCTCTAAAGGTCACCAATAGAGCAAACTAGTGAAGAGGATTACTCTTTGCAGGGATATTTTTTCTCTTTTCATGAAAGAACCTCTCTTGAGGCTCTTCCTTCCTCTAGTCTAAAGGGGAAAAGAAAAAAAAAGCATTAGCTTTTTCCTTTTGCCCTCAAGTTGAAAGAAATGGTTTATGATAAAAATTTGAACTTGTAGATGTTCTGTGGAAGAGCTATGTTGTCTGGTGAGCAATGAGGAAGTTAATTGTTTCTGTTAATGAGAGGCAATCCTTAAAAATCACTGAAGGTTCACTACAAATTCATCAGTAGGTAAATATGCCAGTGTGAGAAGACTATGAACATACAACCATGTGTATGACCCCATCCCCATTAATACTTTTGAAGATACAGTTTTTAACTTACTCTGTCATGTGTGTCACTGTAGCGATGTAATAGATTTAACATTTGGCAATACTATGTTGAAAAATCATTAAGTGCGATGCACAAAATATTAAATACCAAGATTTTTTTTGTCTTTGCATTTCATTAGGCGTGGTCTGGAAAAAAATGAAGCGCAAAAGGATTTGCAGATAACTATACTGATCTGTCTAAACTGTCTGCCAAGAATTGCGATTAAGTGACTTTTACAAATGCTTGTTTTCTGTTGAGTAATTGGAAGGGGAAAAAAATCTTAACTAAATTATGTGATATCCTGAAGGAAGAAGTCTAATGAAAAGTGGTTTAATTATTTTCAGTGAGACAGCAAAGCAAGTTGATGGGGCTTATCAATAATAATTGTTTATTGCCTTACTGTATGCTTTGTTAGCCACTGAAAAGGCTGTTTATAATGTAGAAAAAGGTCTCTTAATGAAGTAAACTTACTGTTTTCGGCTCTTTCTCAAAATATGTAGCAAAATCATCCTTGGTTCTGCTGGTTTATGCTGGAAACAGCCTGTGCGTAAGGCTACAGAGCCATACGGATGCTTTTTTGTAACAGGGAAGTCAGTGGGCACACAGAGCCTGTGTTAGAGAGTGCACAATGAAAAGGTTTCAATCTGTCATGGGTAATGAAGGAAAGGAACAAGTTCCAATTGCAGTCTGTTTTCTTCCCAGTTTGAAATACAAAGTGCAGTCAAGTTTTGTTCCCCTTCTTAGATAAGTGACTTGCCGTTGGACTTCAAATACTTCTTGAACTGAATTTCTCTGAATTCCTTTTTTTCAGTCTCTTTGTACTTTATGTAAAAACATGATGTTGTTATAAAGATAGAGCAGGAATACAAGAAAGAATGACGTGAAGTATGTTTTTTGTTTCTTTATTTGTGTGTGTCTGTGGTAGCTGGGCATCCACATGGCGCATAGGCCACCAGCTTCCCCAGTTCTCCTGCCAAGAGCATCCAGTTGCTGTACCAAGTAGAATAGGTCTGGCTGAGAAAACAGGCTAGATCGCCCATTACAGAGTATTTAGAGTCACTGTATTCTCATGGGCTGTGGGAGGTGCGACTTGAAATGCATTTGTGCAGAGAAGGGAACGGAATTTATTTCCACTTTCTGGATAAAATGCTGTAGTTCTGCAGTAGCTGAATAAACATGGATTGTATTTATTGACACTGTCTCTTTGAGATGCTTTGTTTTGGCACTCCCCTTTTGTATGCCCAAGTCCCCATTTATTCTCAGGCCATTCCAGGAGAAACATAACTATTTTTGCTGGAGAAAGTTTTATGTTTCTCTCAAAAGTGTACAATGGTGGTGTAGCTGTTAGAGGTTTTTGATAAATTCTCATAGTTCTGTCACCTGCGGTGGGCAACAGCTTTGAAACCAAGCACATGCCACACATTGGTAGTACAAAATTCTGCTTCTGACTTACGCGAGTCAGGACAGTGTGATGTCTCTACACCTTTTTTTATCTGTGTTGATATAGAATCTCCTAACGTGTTCATCATTAATTCTCAAACTATAGCGTAGCGGTTGGAGGACATACTGCTCTGGAGCTATACTACTACCTATACCATCTTTGAGCTATACTACTAAAAGAGCTTGAAAATGGCGTTGTGGTGTGTTGCTGCCTTTTGGTTTTGAGGAGCATCATAGAGACATTAGCCATCATACAGCTATATTTTCAATTACCATGCATGTGGATTCAACACAAGCCTGTCTCTCTTAAGGGAAATCTGCCACAAATAAGACATTTGGCAGTAATTTGCTGTCTTATGGGACAGCACATTGCACGGTGCTTGCAAGAACTCCAACTGAGTTTATGCGAGGAAGGAGGCTGCTGATTTGCACAAGGAAAGCTGATAATGGAGGGTGTGAGTGGCTGCTTTTTTTGCACTGCTTAGGTGTACTGTCAAGGAAATCCTGCCTTGATTACGACGCAGGGATTGCAGTCGCAAAGTTGGGAAGCATATCCTTCATGAATTACTTTTTTTCCTCATTTCCCCTTTCCTTGCATCACTGTTGACTGTGTGGTTTGCAGACATCTATGAAAATGGAAAGGAGAAAAACGGGGCTTCCTCACTGACCAGCCCATATATTTCTTGCATCATTGAAAAGAAAAGAAAGGGTTTGATGTCTGCTTATCGAGTGGGTAGTTAGAACTCTCTGTGTCTTTTCTGTTGTTCCACCATCTGAAGAAATACATTAATTTCAGTATTGGTCTCAAATACTGTTTTAAATCCTGGGAGTTGAGGATAGTATTTTTTTTGACGTAGTGTTGCTGTAATATGTGGTTATTTTGTCTAGTGTGACTGGATCCTTTTTAAAATCACTGTCATTCAATATATAGATCCTGCCTGCTTGCTCCCTGATACGTGGTTTTGCATCCAGCTTTATAGTTACACATTCTGTTTGCGTGTTAGGCAATCTGCTTTTTATCCTTGGTGTCTTTTCTATAACTTACTGTTCATTGATTTACTTTGTGCCTATGTCCTGGTCCTTAAAAATTATCCCTTTTTGACCCTCCTTTCTGAAAATACCATCAAATGAAGGTATTTGTAACCACAATCCTTCATCTTACCACACCATAAATGTAATAAAGCAACTTCACTTCAAAAATGCATGTTAGCTGGATGTGCTAGTTTGTTGTTAGAAGGGTAGTAGAGATGTGAGGTTTTTCAGTAGCATGTGAAATTATAATTAGGAAATGGCACTATATTAGTAATGAAAGATGAAAAACTTAGGGACTATGCTACTGACAGTATTGCAGACATGGTGAAAGGGGGGAGGAAAGCAGAACACTGTCCTTCTGATTTGCTTATATAGTATTTTTTAAAAGTTTCATAGTAGTGTCTCCTTTTCCAGCTTTAATTTTCATTATGGGAATATTTTTGTTTGCAATATGCTGTGATTATGTGATAGTTGATCTGAAAAAGTGACAGATGTTGGGTGTTTTAATTGAAATTCTTCTTTGAATTTCCCAGTGTGAACCCAACATCAAAACTTCTATACTGAAACTCTAAAATGATGCATTACACGTCTCAGTGACTATCTTAAGCAGTAACTGAAAAAGAGAATAGTCACAAATGCTCTAAAGTTCATATTTGTAATTTGTAAATATTTGTAGCAAAGTATCTTTTTTTTAGTTTTTATTTAAAAAATATGTGGATTTGACAAAGAACACCTGTGTCCACAACTGTTAGGTGGAGCAGGAATAGCAATGGAGAACCTGCAAGTCTTTAACAGAAGAAGAAAATAAAATTTACTTTTGAAAAACAAGCTTAACATTGCAGGAAATGAAAGCCAAAGATATGGCTTACCAGTACACTTAGCCAATCTAGCGGATAACTGCTGCCAGATATGGAGGAAGGAGCTGCTTCCCAGATCCCCTGTTCCATGGCATGCTTCCAGCCTGCCTAGCCATTATTTGTGCTTGTCTGATTCTGCTGTGAACTGATACAAGGAACTTAAGCTGGCAAAAGATTAACAGTAGGAAAGAGAAGGAAACTATTGATTATTTTCCTGCCATTCTATATTTAGGTATACAGTTTCAAAGAAGACTGTTCTGCGTGGTGTCTTTCAGAATTTTTTCTTCTGTAGTGCTGTGCCAGTTGAAAATGTAACAGTGTGGGTGAATGTCACTAGTTATTTTCATGTTTTGAAATCCTTACAAAAATAATGTCTTACCCTTTATATGCTTTTCTTTTTTACAAAATAGATGCATTTAAAAAACCCTAAACTTTTAATTTAGTACTAAATGTTATCTAATTTTTTTTTTTTTTCATTGGGGCAAAAAAAAAAAAAAAGATCTATTGAGAAACTTTATCACATATTTTTCCTTGCATGAGAAACCCTGAAGCTTCTTCAACATGCTGTTTTTGGTCTTGGTAGAGAGTTGCTGGAGTTGTGATGTTTATGTTCTAAAACTGTGTGCATGTAGGGGGTGTTAAAGAACTGTTAGACTTGTCTGTAAAACTGAGGTGTTCTCTAAATTTTAATATTTTGAGCAGACTTTAAGTTTATGAAATAAACTTTGTGGGTTAGCATCAAGACTCAAATCTTTCTCTGTTCTGCTTTGAGTGAGTTTTTTGCATAATTTGTCATACCTTTCTTCATCACTTCATCACTGATATGATTGCAGAAGTACAAAGATCCATACATACCTGTTCATAACAGATAGGTTTATTGAGAGAGGCTGTCTTACTTGTTAACTCATGAAGACTAGCAAAATAGAAATATCCTTGAAAAAGTCTGGAATTGAACTGTTGAGGTGCATATATACCCTCAATAAACTTTGATTCCTTGGTGTTACAGAACTCCTCATGTGTGTTCTTTAGAAGGTATTGTTAAAGCTGTTAATACAAACTGCTTTTGCAGCTTTGGAAGTGCTAGAATGAAAGAACAAAATGGAATAGTAGGAATTAGGTATACTATTGGAGGTTTTCAAGCCTTGAGTGAACAGAGCTCCAACCTGCCTGGTCTACTTCCAGTTTTGACTTTCTGTTGAGTAGGTGGTTGATGACTACCTACAAGATGACCTTTTGCAATCCCCTTCAACTTGGATTAGTTTATAATACTGTGACATTAACTCGTAAGAATTGAATCAGTTTCTGAAAGAGTCAATCTCTAATGCAGCTCGGGATACCTCTATTTAGAAATGGCAGATTTGGTAGGAACAAATAACTTTCTGTAGAAATTTTCCTTAACCTATCCAGAATACTAAGTATAATTCAGTTTTAGAATATGACATACAACATTCACATATGTGGATCCATATGTATGCAATATATAAACCCCCTGGCTTTGGCAGATACAGCCTACATAGGAACAATCAGTAATCTAGCTGAAAATGCTATAACCTTTGTGGCAATATACTTAGTTTGTAAGTTGTTCTTGAAATCTGTTACTTCTGTCAAGACATGGGCTACAATTTTGTTTGCACTCGTATTTTTGGCTGAATGTTTGTAAGAAAAACATTCAGCTTTCTTAAGTAACTGTCAACTTGAAAGTAATAGAGCTGCCAGGTTTTATGCAGGTCCATGTGATGATTTTGTATAAATTGCTTGATGAGTTTGCACATTTGCCAGTAACTTTCATATAATCATTTCCACTGCATTAAAGAAAGAAATACAGTTGATTTTCTGTTGGTGGCTATTTATTGGCTTGGCAAGTTTATAAAATCAGAAGTCTCTTTATCTATAGACAGCAGCTGGACGAGGCTTCCCAGAGGCTCTTTTGCTCGCAGCATGGCTCAGCCTTGGAGAAGGGAGGCAAAGGACGACTTCCGCAGTTAATGCGGCTTGTTGATTCGCTACTGAGTTTCCCAGTTAATGCAGAATGAGCGTGGAATTTATAATGATACCATTCTCATAACACACCCTATCAAGTAGGCTTCAGTCTGGAATAGAGCTAAATTTTAGCTGGTGGCTTCATAGTTTGGAAAGTCCTGTATCTAATGAGCAAATTCTTGAAATATGTGGTTTCTGAAAGAAATACTTACTTGACAGGCTTTATACCTGGTTCCCAAGTCTACTTCTAATGTTAGAGAATAGAGCTTTTAAGCCTTTCTTCCTGTGAACACACGTTGTATGGATATTGAGTTTAATTTATCTCTGAGTCAACAGTTTTCAAACTGGGTCTTTAGAAGCTGCAGTACAAAACTTCAGTGGTATGTGGTAGAGGTTAGTTCATTTTGCCCAAGTCACCTATCTGAGGGACCATGCAGCCATCATGTGCTAGCAGGTTACAGAGGTATTTCTGAGATAGCAGTGGAAAGTGAACATCAGAATTTATGGCTTCTTTTCTAGTTCTTTGAAAGGGAAGGTGGTCTGCCGTTTATATCAGTAGTTCCAAACAAAATAATCAGGCTGTTTCCCCGTGGGGCTGCTTTTTTTTCTTCTGGCTCAGTGAGTCTATGGGAGAGATTTACCTCCTAATAGAAGCTGTTGGTCCAATTCAATGGGGCATAAGATTTGTGAAAAAATATGTCTATAGCTTGTGGAAGTGTTAATAGTGATCTGTGAGGAGGACTACAACTTGTAGCCTCCTGGCCCTTGATCAGGTTATAAATTTGCCGAGTGCAAAGAATATTTTTAGAGTTGGTTTTTCAGTTGAACAGTAATGAGAAAGCAGTCTCTTTAATATGAAGTTTTTAATCAGTTCCAATTACTTGCATTATATAGAATAAGCAGAAACTTTGAGGCAGAATAATTTGGTGGACAAGATAATTATACATATGTTTTTATTGTTATTGTGGTCATTGTAAATAGGATGCCCATTGAAAACAACTCGGTATAGATTAGCTAACAGCTCACAGTTTTTGGCAGGTGTTGCTGAGTATTACTATAAAATACTTGCTTTCTCTGAAAGAAGCTATGATATCTTATGGAATCATTGCATTAGGAGAATCTTGTTTTTCAGGGAAATGTAAAATCTTATCATTTTCTTTTCTAAAATCTCAACTAAGAGTACTAAGTCAGAATAATTTGGGGGATGGTATTCCACTCTTACTTTGTAGTGACCTTTTTATATTGATCTACCTTGCTAGATGAATGAAAGTAAGAAATTTATCATTAATATTCCCAGGTAGACAGAAAAATGTTGACGTGCTTCATGGGTTTTTCCCAGATAGTGGAGCATTTTTATAATACACTGACAGACATGGTTACCTTGTTAATTCACTGTTGGTGTTTTAAAAATCTTTTATTTTAAAAACTAAATTCCTGTTTGTCTGTATCATCGTAAATTACATTTCAAATGCTGTCCTTGAATTTCAGCCATCAGTCTAGATAACTTCATAAAGAAAACCATCTGTATTTCCTGTAAGGAAGGACATCTTGATTCTAAGCACATACAAACTTGCATCGGTATCAATAAAATTGCACCAGAACTTTTTTGGCTGTTATAAAATAATGGCATTAACCTAGAAATGCATTTAGAAATGCAGTTCTGCTTTCACTTGCCATAATGCTGAATTTATATAGTTTTTCTTTAATATACCATACAGTTTGTATTTTAGAGACCAGGCCACAAGACCCCATTACATTTCTACCACAATAAATCAAATAATGTATTCCTTTGTCAACTTTAGATTTAGTTTTAATAAATTTCTAATTAGTTACAAGACAGAGAAGAGGGACATCTATCTAGAGGTTGTAATTAGGTAAATGTGAAGGATCAGAACAACTTTTCTGAAGTTATTATACTATATATAACTATCATAAGGTATAAACCTATCAATCATTGTGATAGAGAAAATTAAGCTGTCAGGGGATTCTCCTGTACATTTCTGGATTTAAGGTTAAAAAAATGCATTTAATGAGCACTGTTACAAAAAAATCAAGTCTTTTTGAGATTGTGTTGTGTTCATATTGTGCTAAGATTGTTCCTGGTGTAATGTCATTGCTCCTGTGTGGTTCCGCTAGCAATAACTTTGAACCATGAAATTAAAAGCAGGTATGTCTTTCCAAGAGCAATTTAAGTCATTAAAGTGTAACTTAAGTCTTTCAATTTCCATTTATGTCTACCTAGAACCACTCAGCAGTTAGTATCAGCCAAGCTGCCTTACTTATTGTCACTCATACAAGCCTCTGCTATACAGACTTTTGTTCTGTGAAACAGTTCAAAGTGTAGAGATCGTGAACTGCTTTGTTGCCTGATTGCATACGCGGTTTTGACCCTATGGTTTAACAAGTTCTGTTTGTGAGAATTGGGCTGTAACAGATGCTGCTCAAGTTGGGATGAGGAGGAGAGGAGAAGTTGTTTGTGTACAGACACCTTGCTATTTTAAATACAAATGAGGAAAAGATATATGCCCATTGATGATGTGGCTGATAGTGTAGGTGAGATTCAACCTGTAGGATATTTTCATTTTGTCTTGCTAGCCTTTTCCCCTGGTGAGGAGAGAAATGGGAACTGAGACAGATAAGCCTGAATGTCATTGCACTTGGCCACAGCAGTTTCCAAGAAGTGAAGCGGGAATTGAGATGGAGTTTACTCAAGGAATTGGTGTGTGCTGTCACTGGTTGGGAGAGCAACAATTGCAGGGAGTAGGCAGTGGTTGTCACTGTCTGTGGATGCAAATGTTCATGCATGGCAGTGGCTATTTGTTGTAGACTCTGTGGGGATATATAAAGGTGTCTGGGGTATTGTAGATAAATGTCCCTAAAAAATAATAGAATGCTTATGGAAAGGCATATGTTTTTGATAGGTCTAACAGTCAAAATAGTAATACAGAAGTTACAGTAACAAAGGGGAAAAGTAGCACTTGATCAATATGATTGTAAAGAGTTTCTAAAGATAAAATGGAAAGGTCATTGTCTAAATTTGGGAAGAAGGTGGAAGAGAGAGATAGCTATTCTCTTTCTAACAGATAAGAAAGAAGATCAGACTGTTTTCATACATTCTTTAAAGTGACATTCCCATGAAGAGAATTGGGAGAAACAATACAAAATAAATAAGAATGGAAGTCGAATCATGCATGATACCAATGTAATGGGGAATGGCAGTTGGCCCAGAGAAAGGCAAGCTGAACATGTGTCATTTCTATGTTGCTCCTGGTCACAGTAGAATATTCTACGTACTGACAAAGATTAAATGTTTTAAATTTTTCTTACAGAGTTAGTAGAACTGAACAGGAAGAGGGAAGCCTTAACTCCTGTGGCTTCCTAGGGGTAATAAATACAGTTTTAGATGATCTTAATGGAACCTCTGACTTTTAATGCACTTTTAGTTTTTCTTAAAGGGCTGTGAGCTCAACAATTCTTGTTGAGTGTTTGCACACGTGTGCTTAACATGCGAGGACTGCCTGCACTTACAGCAAAGTGTGGTTAGGTAATTGAAGCAGGGTGTCAGAGGTCACTGTTGCACTTTGTCCATTGTGTACTTCAGCCTTGGTTTGATCCAAACCACTCTGGCTTCCAGGGCAGTGGAGAAGGATGACCCCAGGGGAAACTGCCAGTTTAGAACACTGTTTACTTCATTTTGACACCATCATTCCTGAACTGTGTGTATCAATATGTTCTTGTCTGTAAGAAAAGTCAAACAGAAAGCCTACTTTCCTATTTTCTCTCAATACCATATCGTCCCCAACCCTGTATGCAAAATTAGTGTATAAAGGAGAGTGTACTAAAATCCTCTTTTGCTGAGGTGGAGACTGTAGAGTTTGTGTGCGCTATCCATTTTGCTTTCCTTCAGAAGGAAAGCAGAGTCAGGCTCTGATAAAGGATGAAAATACATTCCGTGGTGGAAGACCCCAAATCATGCAAGCTCCCCTGCAGCGGAGCTCGGCTCTTTCACTGTTGTTTGAATGACTTTGATGAACTTAGTGTTTATGCAGAACACTGTGTATATGTTTTTGTTCATCTGATATGCAAAACAGTCTGAAGGTTTCCTGATTTTGTTCAACTGGGCTTTTGTGTATTTTCCCTGCTTTCGAAATTTGAATGAGAGGTGCAAATGGTAACGCAGATAATAAATGCTATCTGAAACAGAGGCACAGCAGATAAATATTAAGCTGCCTGTGGTATCACAGTGCATTATAGCAGTGAGCAATAATGTGTAGATCTAGTTCAATGCTGTTCAAAGGCATAAGATTTTCTCCTTACCTGAGTAATGCTGTTTTAAAGGTTATATTTGAGCAGGCTCCTGAAATTTGCTTCAGCTTGTATCATTTGTTATTTGAGGATGAGGCAGAAGGGAAGTTATTTTATTTCACTACACATAGGACAGATGTTTGCTCTGTACCGATTAAGACTCATTTTCAGTGAGGTATGATGACAATGGCAGCAGCATATAGTCTAGCTGAATAGGCAGCTAAGAGGAATAGACTGGTTTATGTTTATGTGTTTCTGAGTTCTTACTTTAGATGGTAGCTCTTGGTAGAATCACTATTTTCTGAAGTTTCACTGATCAGAGTTGTTTTTTTGTTTAATGCATTTGATAATTTTGATGGTAAAGATGTATCCTTAAGTTGTTTGAATGTTGAATATTTGCAGTTTTACCTTGTAGCACGACAGTGCATCATGTAAAGTTTTCTGTTAAGTATTTATTGGAGATGTAAGTAGGTTTGTTACTTGAGGTTTACTCGTTTCAAAAGCAAACCTCAGGACAGTACTTGGGGAACCAGGCTGCACAACAGCTGTTAACACTCCTGAGAATTTGTGGTTTATTTAAGGTTCAAGTTAACAAGTTTACTTCTAAGAAACAAAATCTCCTTCAGATGTGCTGTATAACATAGCTAATAAAAGAATGTGAAAAATAATATAGTCCCGTTTAAGAGAAAACATTTGAATCCTTATTAGTCTACTGGAAGCTTTTGAAAATAAGAAGGTGATAATCCTGTTTTGTTGACAGCTGAAAGGAGCGAATCTGCTAAACGGGTCTATAGTAAGTAACTATATATAATGTCATGGTTGCCTAAGGTGATTCTGATCTTTTATTGAAAACAAAGCATCACACATCTATCTATGAAGCACTATTCTTGCTTTGACTTGTGAAATTTATCAACTCCAAGTTATTTTGGGCACTGAATTTCACTAGGTTTGCTGGATTGTAGCAAATAATTCAATTTATAGGAGAAGAATGGAAGATAAATAAGTTGATTCTTATCTTGATATAAGGGGATTTGGCCTTTGTTCTCTGAAAACTATAGCTCTGGATCAGTCCCCAGTAATACAGAGTTGTGACTTCACCCCTTTGCTCATGCAAACAACCGTTTGTCCACAAAAATCATTTTGGTGTATTTATCCAATAAACAGAAAGAAAACAGAATTTATCTAAAAATTGCACAGAACCAGTAAGAATGCACAGAATATTTTCATTCTTGTCAGCTGTTTGACAGCTGAGAGTGTATTTGTATAATTATGACAGCTTTTAATCTTTTTTTAAGCTCGTAGATGATTTTACCATTTCTTCGTGCTGTTCCTAACCAGATCTCTGAAACAGTGCTGAAAGAAGCTTGTTTATGAAGATTGTGGATTATTTTTCTTGAGAAGTCATTCTTCTAGTTTTGTTTCTTGTCTGATATACTGACTGGGCAATCATTTTTTAAGACCTCAAACATGGGAGAATCTAAACTCTCAGAACTGTGTTTGACGATGCTTTGCCTTTCACTGGGTATTTGTGTAAAAGCCATGAAACAGGCTTCACTGCTATTTTTGGTCATTTTAAATATTTTTTTTTCAGAACTAAGGAGCAGCAATGCTCCATGGTCCACAAACTACTACTTCCTACTTTAACTGTGTCGGTCTTCTTTTTAGGATGACTTATTTGCATATAACTGCAGTATTTGGTGTGCAACAGAGGATTTGTTTGGTATTGGTAGCGGTTTTCCTGTTGTGTAGTTGGACACTAAAGGAACATGAAAATCTCGGTTTGTCTTTGCCTAGCTGAACCAAAATGTAACTACAAAATTTTCTACAGAGTAGTTAAGCCTTCTTCACAATGGATTTCTAAAATCAATCTAAACCATGTGTTGCATTTCGCTATGTCCTTTCTTGAGCTATGAAAGTAACCCAGTGATTATAAAAGAAGTTCATGAAGTGATGGTGGTTTGTTCCTGATGGTGGCTTTCTGCAGTTGTTCTTACCATGTTGTCCAATGTTGTACCGATATCTAAGTCTACAGTATGTGGTTAAAAAACCCCTAATGTAGTTTTAGAAACATAGTAACTACTAGAGATTTTAGTAGTCTTTCCGCACAAGATGTTTTAATCTCTTCACTTAAAAGGACTTTTTGAAAACACAAAGAATTGCTCTTCATATTTATTTCAGGATTACATCTGGTTTAAACTATCAAAGCTGGGGTCCTCCTTAAAGCCAGTGTTTCATGGCGAACTCTAAGGGTGTTTTATGCTTACGGATATGCTTATGGTAGCTTGCTTTTGAAGTTATTTTATACTGAATGGAGATGGCTGTAAGCTTTACAGCAGTGTAGATAAACCTGAATTTCACTGCCCTGGTCGTGAAGAATGTACTTATTGTTGGGACAGTGAAATTTAATTGTATGGCAGCAGAAAAGAGAGATGCAGTAAAGGAGAGAAGAGAGAGAGTGGAGCTGTCAGCAGGAATGTTTCATATCAGACACGGTGGCAATCTCTTCTTTCTTGAGTTCCTTACTCTACCTCTTTGGAGCTCTAAAACTCTGCAGAAATCATATTGTACAGAACTTTTCTGGTGGTTCTCAGTTCTCCTCTTGCCTGTTGAGTGCTCCAAACTCAGGAAGCAAAACTTTTGTTTGTGAACATGTAGTCATTGCAGCTGAACCTCAAGTTCTGGGAGAGGAGATCTCTGTTGATATAGAGGATTCAAGGGAGGGGAGAGTTTTCAATGGTTGTTGAGTACTTGTGGCAAATGCCTATTTTGCTTGCGTCTTAATCTGACTTTGTAATGGATTTTCCTTTTGACCTTAGAGCTTTCTAACAGTTTGGGCCAGCATATTGACTGCCAGCAGTCTATTTAATTTTTCCATGTGTATTTCCATAAAATAGCTTTCACGAAGGAAATTAATTTAATTATTCCATTTTACTTGAGTTAAGAGCTTGTCATTGGTTCTAATGGGCATTCTCACATGGATCACCCTTTCCAGATGTTTTTCTGCAGTATTTGTTTTCTTTCTCCAGTTCTTCTCTACAGCTCTTCTAGTTATCATCAGTATCACTGCAACATTTGGACAGAGGTACTGCGATTAAATTCTTAGTTCTGCTCCCTATGCATTGCCCTCTGTTTCAGGAAGGAAGCTGTTCTTTATGGGCTTCCAGAATTGGAGGAAGGCCATTGGAACTTGCATCAATATCACTGCTTGACCCCTGTAAGAACTGAAGCTTCACTAGGTGCTTTTAATGATGCTATTGATGAATTACATACAGTTCAGGAAGATGGTGGCACCTGATCTACAGTTTTGATGGAGATCCAGGCTGATTTGTCTTTCTGAGTTTTGATTGTGTGGTTGAAGTCTTTTTGTATGAATGACTGTTTAAATACAGAACAAAATGCTATTGAGTTGCAGTGGCTTAACTGTCCATTTAAATGTCACAGGTAGAGGAGGATAATGATACTGAATCACGAGAGGAAGAAGAGAAGGAAGAACTGAAAAGCTATTCAAGAAGAAAGATTTTGTCCAACTGGAGCCGCTATGAAGATACAGAAAAAGAGGGACAGAGTGAATGTGAGGAATCACAGAGAGGAGCAGACTTCAGTGTTTTGCTTAGCTCAGCAGGTAAGCATTTTCCACTCTATAGATGGTTTTTTAGTTTTCCATTTTGAAATGTTACTACTTTTCTGGCTGTTCTCCTTGATGATGAAACAGGACCCTGCAATACCGTTCCTATCTGCCTCAGGAAGTCTGGCATTGATGTGTTTAGGAATGTTCAAAGTCTCCATGGGAGCAGCCTTACAGTGTACAGGCTGCACTGAGCCATGGCAGATGAGGAGCAAACCAGGGCTGCTGCATTCATAGCCTTCTCCTGAAACTGTGTATGGGTCTGAGTGTGTGCAGCATCCAGTTACTTTGAGCCTATTCTTGCTGGTTGCTTTCTAGAAAAGAAAAAAGGTTGCTAGTAGGACTAAAACCAGCAAAGTGGTCAAGCAGCTGCTTGCTGTTGTTTGCTTTGACAAAGATTTGTAATCAGCACTGTACAGATGTGTGCATGAATAGAAAGCATTACTCTCCTTAAAAATAAAGATCAGTTGTTTTCACCTCTTTAAAAGATATCATAGGAGGAGGAGGTAGAGGGACAGGATGTACTAGTTCCTATTTTTTTTTAAGCTATACGTAAGTAGCATAGGCAGTTGCACAAAAAACAGTAACCTAAAATTATTTTAGAAACTCTTGATGTGCCATTGTGTTGGAATACAGTTCAGTAAAAAGCTGCAAACAATGTATTATGGTGGGGTTTTTCAAACAACTTGGAATCTCTGAAATCTCTCAAATCTAGATAATTGGATCTTTAAGCCACAGCTTAGAGCAGTAAGTTAGAAATTATCTACAGTCAAGAAACAAGGACTTGAACTTTCTTTCTCTGTGCCAGAATCAATTTCTGAAGTTCAGTTTCACATGAACATTGTAGAAGTGGGCCTAAATTGCTGCTTTTAATCATAGGATCATGAGATGTGTATTGACTTCTCTGAATGTATGTTGCACAGTGAACAGTGTTGAGGCAAGATTCCTTGTATGGACCCCAGAGCTGGATAGGTAAAATAGCCTGCAGAGCAAAGTAGATATCACAACTCAGAACGTTTAAAGTCAAACCCTGAGCTTCATGTTGCCATGGTTCTGCTTTTTAAAACAAACTCTAATATCTCTAACTTTATACTTAGACTTCAGAATGTCTTTAAAATGTTCTGATGAATAGTACTTTTAAACTGAGGATATAAGGAGATATTATCTATTTCTACTAATTTCTATTTTTTGTAAATTATACTGCAATGCAGTTATTACCCATTTATATATACCCATTTATTTTACTCCATTCCTAATGCCTAAAATTAAAATCATGTTGGTATTCTTACTAGTTATAAATTCTAAATCTTTCATTTAAAGACTGCTTTATTTTAGGATATATTATGACTATTCTTGTCGTTAAATTGATAAGAAACAGCAATGAAATAAAGTACTGTCCTTCAGAGGAAGAAAAAAGTACCTTCTAAACAAAAACACGCATTGCTTGGAGTCCCATTAAAAAGTAGCATGTGTTGGGAGGGGGTTCTTTGTATGATTTCTTCAGCTTATGTGTGAAAACAGGATGCAGCCATCTTTATTTCTAGTGGTCTGAGGAGGAGCTTGCATCTGTGCTATTTGATACTTTTGACTTCTGTTAGCATATTGCTCTTTAGCATTCTTAAGTTGCCTAATGGATCAAATTCTCTTGCAACAAGCAGTTGGAGGAGTACTGGAGAGAAAATGGAGTTAAAGTGCTATTTTTCATGAATGCAAAAGCTTAGAAAGGGCTTGCAATTTACTATTGGTACACAACAATGTAATTAATGCAACTGGTTAAGAATCCTTTGGCAAAAGCTCAGATTAAAAACCTGTTCTCCTATGTAACATTTAGGTTCCATAATATTCAAAGCAGGGTCTTAAAGAGAATGCCATCCTTCAAGATACAACTTGGATTTATTCCCAGAAAATATCCTGTTAATTGAATGAGATGGAGTAGAAAAAATAATTTGGGATAATGTAGTAATAAAGACAGAATTAATGCCAGTAGACAAACTTAAATGGAGGAATTCCTGATGTCCAAGGTATTAACATTCCAAGATTGATATTTGTTTAATATTTTGTAGACATGCTTCTACATGTAATTTTCTACTTAAAATCAACCATGAGTAGCAAAATGAAAACACTAATATTCTATGTGAGATGGGAGTCATGTTGATAATTAGCAGGATTGGAGCTTTTAAATCTAGTACGTCAGTGGTAATGTTGCTTGAATTAAGAAAGTAGCAGAGTTACGGGTTGTTATACTCTATTTTTATCAGTAGTAGAGGAAAACAGGAATTTGTTCTGGGAGAGGGAGGAAGGAGTTTGCTGATATGTTCAGAAGACTGTAAGTCTTTAGGGTATTTTATTTTATGTTTTTCAATAGCTTCTGAAGACACACGCTTTTTTTTTCCTATACTTCCAGCTTGTCCCTGCCTGAAGCCAGTCTCCAGTGCAGCACTGATTCTGTCTTTTCAATCAGATATTTAGGCCTGACTAGTCCCACACTGTCTCTGACTGTACCTTTCCTTTCTGCTGTCAGCCTTTGCCTGCCTACTAATTTTTCTCTCTCTTCCTTGCTTCTGTTGATTTTTCATCTTGCCTGTTTCTGGTTCCTGGTGGTGGGTCTTTCCTCAGCGTTTTGTTGAGTCAACTCCTTTCCACATATATTCACTAAAATTCAGCTCTGTCAGATGTATTCTGTCCCTTGCTTTATCCAGTCTTGGTGATCCCTAGTTCTGAGTTTTTCTGCCTGGAATTGCTCATTTGGCTTATCTTTTCTCACATCCACTACCACATCTTACATTTCTCTTAGTTTCTTTCCTTGTCTAGTCAATCTCGGTTTATTCTTTCAAGCTTCTGGTTCTAGTCTCCCCTACAAGGTGTTTTCTCCATCTTCCTTCCACGTGCTCTGTCACATCTCCACACCCTGAATCCCACTGAGTTACCCAGCAATATGGTGACAGGCCACTGTTTTCAACGATGGTTGGGATGTTGGCACAGATACGCAAGACAACACTTTGTTCAGTGTTGTGCCTAATGCCTCTTAAATGCAGACTTCTCTTACAGTGAAAATCTGGCTCTTTGCTCGTAGTCAGAGGCTAGAGGAAACTTAAGTCAGTCGCCTTGCACATTGAGGTGACACACAGAAGGTCACTGAGGATGGACTGTTTGGTGATTGGTTGTTAAGCTCCAGCAGATCTTGCCAAAAAATATGTACAATCCCTGATTCTAGAAGCTTGTAGCCTGGCTAAATCAGGTCAGATTTTTCATAAAATGAGCAGAGCATACCTCTCTCATACAAAAACATTGTCTGGTCTCACTTCAAGTTACTGATTCAGAGCAGGAAAGTTGTTCCAGTTTCTCAAAGAAAGAGCTTACAAGGGCTTTTTTCCTATGTCCTTTTGTAGAAAAATGTTCCAGCCTTTCTGTGACTTTTTAAAAGGTGGTGGTAAAAGGAGGCTGAGGAAAAACTACCTGAAGCAGACAATTGACTTGGAAAATTTTGGACTGAATGGTTAAAAAAAGCAGCTGAAAGTAGTTTTAAGAAAGAACTGCCAGGTGGCTTTAATAACAGCTGATGTCACTAGCCTGACAGAGCTTCTTTGTTAGGGCTTATTATATTTGTGTGTAAAGTGGGGTGATAATTTTATTTTTAAGTATGTTTCCTCTTTTTAGCATTTTATACTTTTCTTTTAATTAACCTTGAATATAGCAAAGCAAACTTTTCTGTATTGCTTTTGATGTCTAGATGATATAAACTACAAGTCCATTGTGAAGCCTTCAGGGAATATATCTTGAATCAATTTAGTAAAAATGCTGTTGAAGCGTAAAGAACAAGAGAAGTGGAAATGATAGGATAACCTTACTTTGCTAGAAGAACCTTGCCATTTTTGAAGAGCTGTCCTCATTTTTTGACTGATGAGGGTTGTGTCCCAAAATAGATTTCAGTCCTTCATTAGGTTTTTGGCTGTGAGTAGATGTTTTGCATTTAAAAATATGCTTTTAAAATCTCACTACAGAGCTGATCAAAATATATCCAGGGACATGATCACTTTCCTTTAGTTGTGGTAGGCATTACCAGCACAGTAGCCAAAAGCTGCCAACATACGTGCCTCCGTAACAGTGTGCTGAGTTGCAGGATGTGGTGATTATTAAGATGAAAAACATAATTTTGGACATGAAGTTTTTCCCAGGTTTGTTGGGTTTTGTTGGGGTTTTTTTGGCCCTGGCTGAATAATTCTGATGGCCTTGAAGGGTAAGAAAGAGAAATGCTGTGTAGTTCAAACAAAATTGGCAGAATGGGTTTGATACTGTAAACATACATACAATTTTGGTAGGTACCTAGCACTTGAACACATGTGGAAAAAATCAGGGGCAGTCACTGGAGCGTAATGGTAGCGAACAGTAAGTATAGGAATTGTGAGGTAGCATTTATTCTCTGTTCCCTAAACCCATATTGTTTTGGTTTTTTATCCTCTTGCTTTTGGGCCTCGGTTTTTAATTTTGATGCATCTGTTGCAATACATTGCTGCACTTTTGCCATTTTCATGGTTGATACATACGTGAGAATTAGCAGTATACAGAAGACCATTCATTGGCTCTCCAGGAAAAGCTGAACAGATAAACTTGTGGAGCAAGGCTTGTCTTAAAAATAGGTTTTCCTTCAACTTTTCTATCTTAAGTGTATACTGACAGAGATTTGGAAAGAAAAGGAAAAAAAAAAAAGATGAATGAAAGTAAATGAGTTGTTTTTTTTTTTTTTTTTTAATGCCAATTCTGCTCAAACAAAGAATAGCAATGGCAGGGCATGGTTCAGATGCTAAAAAAGAATCCTTTGAGATTTAAAATTCTAGATAATAGCTGAAAATCAGTTTTCTTCACAGAACCACCAAACTCAATGTTGATTTGGATTACGGTATCTATCAGGGGTCCCACTTTCCGGTGGTATTTGATTGCCAACTTCTACTACTTCTCACTTGGTTTGTCTGTTCTGTGAAATTATGTCCATATGTCTCTGTAGAGCTCTGTTTCTGCATCTCTGTTTCTTGTACTACTGAGATATCCAAGCTAATGAAGAATTGTTATCGGCTCTGAAAGCATTATTGTTCTGTGTGAAAAATCTTTTAAAATTCTCTTTTGCATGTCTTTATAACTGTGTGTGGAACAGATGTGTTTTCAACTAGAGCATCTTATTTGGTCAGAAATTCAACAGATGCAAAACTTCATGTCCTTGCTGTTCACCAGGTGACGTGAGCTCTGTGTAGAACATAGAGGTATTTGTCACTTTTTACTACTTACCAACTGCATTGAGATACTAGTACCAGCTTACTGGTCTTGAGAGAAGATTACATTGTTGCAACTAAGGATTGGTAGTAGGTAACTTGAATATTCCTAATATATGCACTCCTGAAATAAGTGGTTATGGGCACGTAGTTCACTTGCATCTTTCCTCATGTTCTCCTTTTTTTGCTACCTTGTTCCATAAACGTTCTCTGAGCTTCCCTGGCATACTCTCCCATCCTGCTTCTCCTTCTAGCCCTACTCCAGCATATCAGAACTTTCTCTTGCTTTTGGTGGTCATGTTTCCCATTTCCAATCTGGAGAGCCTCTTTATCGAAGTGGTCTCATTTCCACTTGCAAAGGTTTTATTTGCGGCAGTTATGCTCTGGGCAGCCTGCAGCTTTGGACTTCATAGACCTTAGAGATACTGCTGTTTTGTATACTTGTAGGTATCTGAAATGAACAGAAATGCAGCCTCTCCCTCTCTACTCCCTAGTCAAAGTAAGTTTCCTAAACAAACAGGAAAAAAAAAAAAAGCTTCTACAATAAAGATTTGCAGTAAAATCACAGGACTTGGCATCAGTGGAAGCTGGTTCTCCATCTGCTCAGTGCTTCCTCCTGAACTGTTCCTAACATTACAGAAATTCATCTTTTTTGTTCTAATCAGACAAGCTGTTCTTTTTTTTTTTTCTTTTGGCCTGAACTAAAAATAGGAAGTGCCAGATTTTAAGTATTAATTACATTTTCTTGATAAATGTATTCTCCTGTAATAGGTAATCAGTCTTCATTATATATTCTTTCATATCTGTGCCTTTTTTCCTCCTAAGTTTTATCTAAAATGTAACCCAAACTGTATGACTGAAGTATTGAAGCATAATGTGATTCCATGACTTGAATGCATATAAATGTAAGATAACATTTCTTCTTGTTTTAACATTCTGGCGTGTTAGGACTGTGTGACCATATATGTGTCAGTGATAGTTCTTCAAAACTAATGGCAAGTAATAAAAATCTGAAAGGTTTCAGTGTCGGAGAGATTTGTATGCTTTATGATTTAGAATTGAACAGAGAAGATTCACAGACTAAAGGGGTTAAATTTTGTTCCTGTTAAAATCAGTATGGTAAGCTTTTTCCCATTCTTCTAATTTTTCACACCTTGATTGCACTTCTTAAGTTCTAGTCTCCTGGATTTAAAAAGTTTTCTAACCAATATCCTTCTCTAATCTTGGGCCTTAATCTTTTGCTGCTACTGTATATTGACGGTGTTTATGCCGAATTGTGTTTAAGTATGTTTTGGTTATGAAATCGCCAATCAGTAAGTTTAAATGTGGAATAATTTGTCCTCATTCCTGTCTTTCTGTTGTCATGTCCACTACTTCAACTTGTAGGCTTGAGAGCTAGATTAAAATCTCTACGCACCTGATAGTACCTCTACGTACCTGATAGTACCTCTAAAACCAGTTCTGGTTTTAGGCCTCACATTGGTCATCATGGTTTCTGCCTCACAAAATCCCCTAACCAAAAATAATTGCCCTGACTCTTGTACTCAGGCAGTACATGTAATATTCCAGTCTTCTTTTCCAAAATACGTTATTACTACTACTTTCCTGTTCCATTTCTCCTATTTTTACTTCTTTTTACTTACTTTCTGCCCTTTCCACTTCCTTTGAATTTTCCTTTTACTCCATGAACTTTATGATTTTTCCCTGTTGCTGTATATTACTTTTGATTAATTGTAATATTTTATTTTGGATTTCTTTTTACAGTTTTGATTCTGAACCATTGTTAGATCACCTGAATTAGACTGTAAGCTTTTTAGAGCAGGGACTTTCTTTTGCTTGCCTCTAAAGTGTCGGTTCTTTTCCAATAATAACGTTAGTAGGTATTTCTTCCATGGTAATATTAAAAAATGTTGACTGATTTGGAGGAGCTCTGTTTATTTTAATTGCAATACTTTTGTTCCATCTCTCATCAGCCTACGTTAGAGAAAGAAATAAAAATAATGGAATTTTAATAAAATTCTATAAAACCAGATTTTTTTTGTTTAGGGTGAAGATAAGAGTATTAGATATAGCAGATTGGTTTAACTGCAGAAGTCAGACTTAATTTACTCATTTTGTTCTGTTCTCTCTTAGTTTACTCTGCTGTTCTGTTTCTCATAAGGATTATTTTATTCCTAATATCAGTTTACAAACAAAGTAACTGTGATAGGAATGTTTCCGTGCTCATTGATGGATGGTGCAAAGCAGTGTTGTGATCAAGACTGCATGTGAACCACCGTCAGAAGAGACTGACAGACCTATTCTTTTAGCAAGATTCTCAGGCATTTGTTTGCAGGGAGCAGTGTTGTTTCTAAAAATTGGTTTAAAGAAGGGTTGTGAAGTAGGCAATGCTGTAATGGACCCAGAGTGCCTGTTTCTTCCTTAATCTCAGTTGGGGCTGTTCTTTTCTTCTTATCCCATTTGTGGTCCTGAAATTCCTCCTCATGTTTGCTCAGGCTCTCCTAGTCCTTCTCTTCTCCTTTTAAAGCTTTCTGAGTCACATCTATTTGTTTTGCCATTGTTCTTTCCCCAGTCTCATCCTGTTGCTCAAGAGTTCCCACTTCCTACATCCAACTTCTAGTCTATGCCTTCTCTTGGTCCTTCCCCTGCCCCATATTTTCGTATGGTTCAGATCACGTTGGCTCTGTTTTCTGTTCTCTTGCCTATTGTTCACTCTTAGCTCTCCTGGGAGGGGTGTCTTTGGTATTTGTGATTGTTGTATAGGCTCTTCTGAGCACTTAAAAGATTTGATTCCCCCCCCCACCCCCCAAGGGCTTATTTTTTTGTGTAGATTTGGGTAATTTTCTTGAAGAACGTCAAAGGCATGTCAAGCCTTGCCAAAGTCTTTGTTTCAAAACAAGTGTTATATTAACTGTCTGTTCCACCCTTCAGGGAACTCTTCCATCATGTTGTTGTCCTTTCGTGCAAACCAAACCCTCTGCATGTGTAAGATTGTGGACTAGAAACTCTTTTAATAAAAAGCATGTTTGAGGCACAGAATAGGGTGTGAGTGGGGAGGAATTATGTTTTCTTTGGTTCTGACTCATTTTCAACCTTTACTGGAATGTGAATCAGATGACCTTCCTTTGACAGTACACACTCATCATCTCAGTTTATAAAGCAGTGCTATTTCTGAATCTGCTGCAGTTAATTTGGATTGTGAAACTGATCATACTCTCTCTTTCTTTTTAAGTTCTTGACTGGAAACAGCCTGTGATAATGTGGTATTTTCTTGTTGAATATGTGCGTGTGCTTCAACATGCAGAAGATGTGTCACTGAAAAGTGTGTATCAGCTGGCTACAAAATCTAAGGGGGCAAGGTGGAAGAACTAGTGCAAGATGGGAGTGCTTTGATAGGATGATACCGTTTTACTAATTTTTGTGTCATAAAAGCTAGAGCCTGTAATTGCAGATATTTATAACAAAGAATTTTTAATTCAAGTCACTTGGTTAACTTTCTGTTGGGAAAATGCTGCCCAAATGGAGGTACTGGAAAGCCAAGTATTTTAAATTGACAGTTTGGTGGCAACAAGAGGTAAACTGGGTTAGGTTTTTCTGAGTAAAGAAAGTGCTAGGGGTGCAGGAGTAATAGACCCAGAAGGCAAGTTTCTACAACTTGAACTCTTTCAGGAAAAGGTACTCTGTTTGCAGTCTTTGTCACCTTTCTGATGCCCAAGGAAGTGTACTGAAGGGGTGATAAGGGAAGACAGCACATTTGCCCTAGCTTCCTTACTGATGAGTCTTGTTGGGGTTTTTTTTTTTTTTTCCTCTGGGTATACTTGATGTTTCTGAAGTTGTTAGAAGATAGAGTTCAGCATGACAGATGACAAATGCTGATTGGCTTTTGTATCCTAAGATTTGCTTTGGGCTAACCCACTTCTTGACTGAAATCCTTAGACACAGAAATAAAAGTGACACTAGCAAGACAGAAGTTACGCTTAACTGAAGAGGCAAACAGCCTTTAAAGGCAAAGAACATTCAAAACAGATGTTTTGGATTTCCCATGTAGATGTATTTCTTAATGCATGTTGCTACCCTGTCTGACCAGTGGGAAGACAGACTCATTCTGAAAGCCAGTAACTACATCTCGCTTGACTATCTTGCTGTCTGTGCTTTGTCACGATCTGTCTGTGGGCCTGGGGTTGGGGGGAGCAGTTGGCTTGAAATACACTAACTGGGAATTGAGATCTCTCACCTAACCCAGTAATATTAGGTCAGTCTAAAGTCATCATTGCTGTCCTGTGTTCGTTGTCCAGGCTGTCTACCTAATACTACATTTTGGGGAATAAGTAATCTATCAGACTGGGGAAAAAAATCTAAAATGCAAATAGGATCCTTTGAGAAAATCTTTATAGTTTGGGGCCTTCAGCATTGCCAGCTGTCACAGGTCTCTCTGCATGTTACTTCAGACGCTAGTAACAACCCGTCTCCTTGTCACCTTCTGTAGTATGCAGGGAACAAGTCATAGGGTCTGGTTAATGACTCCAAAAGTCTTTCTTAAGGCCTGATGCATTCCTTATCTCTCTGTCTCTCACTCTCTCTCTTCTGTCTTGGACGTGGTTAATTTTTCTACGCTTTTGCGTTCCTTATCTTGAAAAGCATGCTTTTCCTTTTAAGAAAAACAACAATTTATTTGCTGTACCTTTCAAGTGCCCTTTTCAGGACTATATTACCCCTAGGACAAGGAAAAACTGAGAAAGGAATAGTATCAAGCACGTACTAGTGGTTTTGTTTAATCTGTGTTTGAAAGGGACGTGGTGCCACCAGCACAACAGCGTTAGTGGAAGATGTTTGCATGTTCCCTTTCATCTTACGGTGTCACCGTTCACTTCAGGTGTGAGTGGGCACAAAAAATAACTTCTCTGTAAGTGGAGAAACTGACTTTTACCCCAAGTAAAAAAATACTTCAGTTTACCCCAAAATGGGCTGGCTAACTCTGCTTGTTCCAGCTCCAAAAAGTGGACTTGTATTGCTTTCCCTGCTCCCACACATTTAATAACAGAGAAAAAAAATCTGTAGCTGTTACCAGTCACATGTGTGAATTGGCTTAATTTGATGACATTTTTAATCTCGAAGTAATTTTGTATGCAATTATTAATTGTTTTAGTTGTCATGCCAGTCACTACTAAAACATGAAAATGAGTATTATTTTGGATTTTCTCTTCCTTTTGCACATTCATAGAAGGAACCTAGGGGTTGTCTGTGTGTTGTTTCTTGCACGTCTGTGCTTCTCTTGCTTTTAGGGAGTGTTAGGTTTTGTTCTATTTGTTATGCAGCTGTCAAGTTCTTATCAATAAAAATGTAATTAATTTGAAGTTGCTTTATATTTTGCTTCTGCTCCTGATAATAAATTAAGATCACCTCCCCTCTTCTGAAAAAATGAATTTGAAAGATGCTTCCATGGTATTATGAATTTGGCCCATCACCAGATATGGATCTAGTTGCCTGATTTGACTGCATAAGTGGTGCAAGAGAGTTGGCAGGAACATGAAATGAAACAGCTGGTGAGAAGGGAAAGATCTTGGGGAATTGGGGAAATACTAGAATTGGTATTGGTAGTAGTAAGGGAAGAAGCAAGAGCTCCATTTTCAGTGGTAGCATGCATGATGTATATTGGATTAAACTGGATTAAATCCAGATGCCTACTTCTGATTTATTTTAATATACATTTGCAGTTAGAATATTGACAGCAAGTAAATTTTCTAATGCAAATAAGAGACTACAGTCTCTCTTGCTTTCAATTGTCTATTCCGCAACTCCACATGACTCTGTCTGCTCTTTCTTTTATCTTTTTTCTGTTGTTCATTTCATAATGCCTCATTAAGTGTTAGCTTACTTTTATTTTTATATATCCTCTCTATCCCACAGACAACTTTATTTCTCTGAGTTGTATTTGAGTATTGAAAAAGAGGAGGAGGGAGAGAAAGAAGGAGGGCTAGAAATCTCTAGTCACTTAGAGGAAAATTGCTTACAAGTATGAGATGACTAAATTAGCTTGTAGAAATGAAACCTGAAACCATCAGATCTCGTACAAGCACATTTTAGCTTGTGGAAGAAAATTGGTCTTCATAAATATCTCTGTGTAAAGTAACATTTAAGTAGAGACAAATGTTTCAAAGTCTCCAACATGTTTGATTTGGTCATGTTATCTTTGTGTTTAAAAAAAAAAAATCACCACCAACAAAACAACAAAAGCCCTAGTGATTATTTGAGTTTAATGCCTGTACTTCAGAATAGCTATCTATATCTGTTCATCTGAACTTTTTAACAATTTATTTTGGCTGTTCATTTATTAATGAATAATAGTAGAGTCCTATAATAGTTCTTGGGGGTTGGCCTTTTTGCAAACCTTTCTGCTTTGAAATATTTTCAAATACTACCACTTTCTACTGCTGCAGTGATTACAGGAAACTTAGGAAGTGAACAGTGGAACCCCTTTGGGAAGCAAAATTGGAGTATGAATTAAAGAGCTGTGTTTACAAACTTGCTCAGTAGAGGGAAAGAGTATTTATGGTCTGAATTTTAACACGAATAAAAAAACCCCTGGAGGACATATTTTAATTTAAAAAGCTGCGTACAGATCTAATAATTTTTACCTCAACTGGAAATGCTTTATGGTAGTGACAGATGCTATAGACAATGCTTTTTTTCCTAAGTATCTAGAATAAAATAATCTGAGCTATATTCCTGAAGTCTGTCAATCTCCCAGAGTGGTTGTAAATTGAAATTATTCCATTCAAAAATAGACTAGTGAAATAACTTTGTTCTGTTACAAAAATAACTCATAGAGGAAGCTATACTATATGGTAAAAGGCTGCTGTAATGCATTTTTGAAAACTGAGGCATCGAACAACTACACTGAAAATGTAATTTCACATGACTAGAATTCGTTTAATCATGAAAGGAAAGCACAGTAGATTAGGGAGAATATAACATGGACAAGATATATTTTGGTGACAGCGATAGTGTACACCTACAATATCAGTAAGGAAGAGATGACGTCCACATAATGGCATTAGGGATGATTTGCATTACAATAGGTAAAAAATTTTTGAACAGCTTATTAAGAAGAGTATGTATAGATATTTAAGAAAATTCTTTTTCCAGAGTCTGTTTTTCTGTAACTGAGTTCTGACAGCTTGGCACTGCTAAACGTAGAAAAGATTCTATTTCCCCCTCTCCTTGCAACACTTCTAAAAACCAGATAATTTTAAGTATATGGAATATATGTTGTATATAATATATATACAAAAGTATATAATTTCAATAGGTGAGACTATATTTGCCACTGTTAGAGGTAAAGTACTACCAACAAACATCTTTGAATTACAGCTCCTTCATTTTTTAACTTGCAAAATGTGTGAAATAGCAGGTGTAATTAAAACATCAGTTTCAATAAGGTTTGGGGCAAATTTGAGGAAGTGAAACTTGCTGTTGTTTCTTTCCCTAACTCAAATTCCATACTGACTTGAAGAACAGTGGACTGAGTTCTCTCTAGTGATTAATTGTACGTGGAAAGCTAATCCCAGCATAGCCATTAAAATTCATAGATTGCAAAGCTAAAGAAACCATTTATGATCGGATGAACTTTTCTGGATAACATGAGCAGTCATAGCAAAGTTCTGAACTGGTTATTGGTTGAATTAGGGCATGTGTCTTAGTATAGCTACGGTCAGAAGCTATTGTTGGTCTTGATTTGAATGGTATCAGTGACAGAAAACCCGCAGAGCTCTTGGGGGTTTGTACCACTGGGCACTTGATCTGATGTACTGGTACCTTCATTGTTAGAAGTGTGCATCTTAATTCACTGTGTAGCCTGAGGACTGCAGAGAGTTGGCAAAAAAACCACACAAATGATATGAAACTAAGTGCAGGTGAAGATTAAGTGATGTATGTGGTGGGTGTGTCGCCTTTCACATTTAAAGGTATCTGAGGTGATTGTTACTACTTGCTAGTTGAAAGTAAACAATCCCTAGAAATCAGGAAGAGAACAGAGAATGTATCAGAAACACATCATGCTGCCACTATGTGCCTCAGTGACACAGGTATATCGTGTAACTTTTTCTGGTTCAGATACCAGAGGCTCCACAAGGAAACAGTCGTATGGAAAAGGTACAGCAAAGGGCAGCCGGATGACTAACAGCGTGGAAGAATTTACGTACGAGGTACGGCTGAGGATGATATGAGTAGAGTAGAGGACTTCAGCCTCAAAGACAGATGGCAGAGAACGGTATGGTGTAGCTGTCTGAAAAATGATGGAAGGATGGATATGGGGAATAAGAGAATATTGTTGTCTCTTCTAGTGCAAGAAGTAGGGAGTGTTGGATGAAACTGGCTGGCAGCAAATTCAGAACAGAAGGAAGGTATTTTTTTCTGTAACTCATAATATGGAAGTTTGTCGCAGGATCTTATAGAAGCTTAGCTTTTGTGCAAGTTCAAAAAACAACCGGAAGTATACTTTGAAGGTTATCTTACAAATTAGACATAATCTCTGGCTCAAGAAATCCCTGAATTACAAACAGCTAGAGGCTGGCAGAATATTTCTGAGGAAGCATCCCCGTGTGTGTGCCCTGTTCTCTGGCTTCCCTACACTTAGGCTGCTGGGCACTGCTGTGCAGGATTTGGAGCTATACAGAGCCTCTTATTCGATCTGATGTGGCCTTTCCCAAGTGATGTGCTTCTTTCTTCCCTGTTTGTAATCTGCAGAATTGATAAATTAATATTTAAAGTTTGAGGTGGTGTCGGTTAAAAACTGTTGGAAGGTATTGAGGTCCTATAAAGGATTCACTTTTTCATAATTTTAGTATTTTCAGCAAGCTTGCTGACTTCACCACTGTTTGATATATATATAAATATGTAGTAAGTGGGTAGGAAGTTGAGTTTCTTGTAAAGCATCAATACTATTAACAAGGCAAACTATACAGATGGGTATTTTTAATCTCTTATAGGAATACTGAAGAAGACCAAAGAATATCTTTCTTGTATGTGGAAACAGTGCTATCAAATTGAATGAACTGGGTAAATGTAGACCTGTGGGCTTGACATCAATCCTGCAGACAAAGAACGGAAAAACTGATAGAGGGTTTGGCTAATGAAGATTTAAAGTGTGGAGGGCAGGCCTTGCTGGACCTGAAAGTTGGTCAAGGACCAACAGCATCACAACAAGAGTGGAATAGACTTAAGTCAAAGCTGTAGGTCTGCAGGTTTTAAGTTATCAGGAGCATGCGTTTACATCTGCTGGAACAAAGCTTCCTTCAGCGCAGGTGCTGCTTTGCTGTATGTGGCCGCTTCACGAAGCAGTTTATATCTGTCACAAACGTATATAAGCCCTCGTGCTTTTGTTTTAAGTCAGAGTCTGTGTTGATGGAAGGCTGAACATCTGTTGCTGTGCATTCTTTTCTGTAGCTATAAACTGGTTTTGCCTCACCTAGCTCTGCCTGTTTATTCCATGATAAAAGGATATGAATATAACTAATACTGGTGAATTTGGTTTTCTGGAAGATGTCTCTTTACATGTGGTTAGAAATACTGCATAATATTACCTGTATGTATTTACAGTGCCAATGGTCCTGAAGTGTTTTAGTGCCTTTTTTCTCATTATGATAACTCTTGGAGATGGGAGTTATTAAATTAATAGTAATTATTTATTTAGTATTAACAATGATTATTTAATTATGAAGGGACTTGAGAGAGATGCAAATAGCCATGGTGAATTTTGTGTTCATCTGTAATTCAAGGTGAAATAGACATATCGGACCAGTGATTTAACTACAGGAGCTGGAGTTCTGGATTTCAATCCTTGTTTTCTATTAGGTTATGTAAGTTATCTCTTAACAAAGTGATAGTAGGGTAGAAGTAGCTCATATTTTACCTGTAACATAATAGTCTTGAGTAGACATGAATGCAGAAGACAGACCAACAGTTTAGGGATACCTTCCACTCTGTGCTGCTATTTTAGCTGATAACTACCCAGAAGGGGCACTTCGGACTTTTGATCTGTGTCTCATCCACATGGTTTCTAAAAGGCTCCTTAAACCATGCTCTGCCGCTTTGATGTTTGTTACCTGCTGAATTAGTTGGCATCCCATTTGTATGTACCACGCGTGCCATTCTGCTGAGCAGATGTACCCTCTTTAGGCACTTGACTGTAGTTATTTTGTGATGTGGTTTACTCATTTCACGGAGATGAACAACTTAATACAGAGAGGAAATGAGAAGATATCCTTGTCAGATGCTTAGTGATCCTTGAACAACTGGTTATGATAAAGGTGGAAAATAAATATTGACTCACTGCTTTCAGGTGAGGTGATTTAACATAATACATTATGGAAAACATCCTGTGTTCTATTTATTTCTGGTTGCACAGAGGTTTAGGTTTTGGAACTCGATAATGAATAGTTGACCTATGTTAATGCATTAATACAGCTGAATTCCTTGAAGATAAGTGAGAGAAATAATACACTTAAAAATAACATATTGATGACTTAAAAATTGAGTACATGTGAAAAAAATAATTTGCCTTTTCTTTTGAAAATATTACATGGTTGTATCCAGTCTTTTAAAAAATGCAAGCTTTACACTTGCTCTTTGCCCCCTCATATTTTCAGCAGAGAGCTTAAAATGTCTTAACTGCAGCTGTTGGTTTAGAAGTTTCTGAAACACTAAGTTTTGAGTAAGCTTTTTGAGAGCTTTCTTGAATAATAACATGAGTTTTCTTAAATAAGCCTGTTGGCTAGCTCGTATGCTTGGGGGTTTGGGTGGGTTTTTTGTTTGGTTTTTAAGCCATGATAAACAATACCCTTTACAAAAGAGGAGGCAAAAAACTCACACACATCGTGCAAGCTAGGAAAACTTTTCCAGTGTGAGAGCAGTAACCGGACAATGAAAACTTGAATTGCAATTCTTATTTTCCTCTCTCTTTTACTTCCAACTGTGAACCAGATTCAACAGATACAAAGCTGTTTTCTGAAATCAGCTGACAAAAGCTGTATTACATCTGCTGCTTGTTACAAGTGTTACCAAGTTGCAGCAGGCTTTGACAGTTCAAGTTATGGGAATCTTGAACTGGTGCCATTGTACTTATAGCCATATTGTTTTGGTTTGTATTGTACAGAACCTACTTCTGAACTGATGTTTTTTTCCTGGTGAAAAAAAAGATGAGACAAGGTATCGGTGCGTGTTGTACAGGAGCAGTGAGATGGCAGGAAGAATTCATGCTGGAATGACATAATATGTGAAGTGAAGCATAGGACAAAAAGATTGAGTTATGTTTGAGCAGTTGTGAAGAGAGCAGTTGGAGGTACTTAGAAAAGGACAGAAATTGGGAAAACGTAGAGTGCTGGAACCTTGTCAGCAACAAAATGGCTGAGTGATAGGTGCACTAGCGAAAATTCCCATCAAGTTCTCCTCAAATACAGCAGCTGGGAAAGTGGAGAAGGATTAGACTAGTGGGTTGCCTGTATTGAACAGAAGACATAAGCATGAATCTTTAGAGAATATGAAACCTTTTTTTTCACTCTCTAACATGGCAGTTGAGAGTGGGATCTTGCAAGAGGAATTTAATTATATAAAGTATTCTACAGTAATATGCATGAGATGACCCCTCTCCTGCAGAAGTTGTTTCATATATCTTTCCTGGTAGGAATCCCATTATTTTGGGAGTATGTTGTTGACTCTTGATATGAGACAAGGCTCAGCAGAGTATCGGCTTGTGGTTTTCAGTCTCACAGTATTCTCTCAGTCTTTGGCAAGTCTTCTAGCACTTGGTAGAATTCATAAACCCTTTGTGCGTTAACTGAAGGGTTCAAAAGAGGTGTTTGTGAATAGCAGATTAGTCTGTCTTTAGCAAGCATCAGGCAAGAGAGAGATTATTTTAGTAAGTTAGCAAAACATTAAAAAAACTCCCTGAAACTCCAGGAAAAGTCTTGATGGATACATTAAATAAGTAAGACGTGCTAAATAGAAATGAGGGAATTGATCCAGGGAGAAGTAGAGGAGATATATTTAAAACAATGCTTGAAAAAGAAATACTACATCTTAGTAAATAGAAAAAATGGTGTGAAACCAGTAAAAGACAGTAGGAGCAAAGATACAGGTTTTCAAAGCCAATATTACATATACAATGGACCAGTGTCATACTATAAAATAGTGTGTTAAGTGGTAGATGACTGTTTATGCTGTTTGAGGGGCGTGGGTTTTTTTTCTGCGTGTGAGCACAGGTGCCTTTCTCCGTGACTCATAAGTGTAGTTTTTTGACTAACAGATACTGTGTTTATTTTTCAAGCCCTATTAGATGTTAGAATCTCATTCTAAAATGTTTTGCCTTTTATTTCCATATAGAATTCATGTCCATGTGGCTTAGGTAGTGGATGTGGTGTAATAACTGCTGTGACCTGCACTTTCTTTTTTACAGTTTTACTGAGGCACTGATGTCCAGTCTTCTTATTGCAACTCTGTACATAGTACCTTGGGGTGTGTTAACGTGCTGTTTCCTTACTGTGCTGTAGTTTACCTTTCATAAACAGCTTAGCAACACTTCTAGCTTTATTTCATATCCTTTTATATTAACAAAGTTTCATTATCCTACAATAAAAGATAACCTTTTACATTTGTTGCTGTGGTGCAAATGTTGTTTGTTTTGCCAGATTAAATAGATAATGAATTACAGTAAATGTTGTTTGGTAATGTTAACAGAAGCATGGCTTTATATTAATTTCTTTTTGCTTAAACAGCCATGCATGGAAATATGTATTAAAATATTTTGAAGGATTTAAATCTTAGGAAATATTTCAGTCTAGTTTAAGTCAAGAGAGAAAGCATTTAATAGCTTCCCTTTGAGTAGCATTAATATCAAAAGAGAGTTGTTATTTGAGCAGTATAGGAAATCTAAGAACATAAAATATTTGTCAGAATGATTTAAACACTAGTATCAGTATAAAGAAATTTAAATTACTTGCGTTATTGTCTATACATTAAAGTATATATTGAAGTGATAAACAATTAAAGCACAATATGAAATAAAAACTTACCTAGGAGATACTTGATTGAAGCTTTGTCTGTGCTCTGTCAGAATATACTGAGACTCATTCAGCAGATAGGAAGCTTTTTTCTATTTGAAATGCATTGTGCACTCTCGTCCTGTGATTTCTTCTTCCACAGCGTCATGTTGTTCACTGCTGCTTCCTTTTGTGGTTTTGGTTGTTTCCAGTTTATTTCCAGGTATCTCCAATATCTGATTTTTTTCACATTGAACATTGTTGTTTATTCTGCCTTAATCACATAACAGAAAAGAACCTGTGAACTTTGCATCTTCCCCCTGCCCCAAAAAAGGCAATAAAAAAAAAAAAGGCAAATGCACTCACCACAGTTAACTCAAGTATTCAGCACCAATTTAAAAAATGATTTAAACATTTAGTATCCAGTAAATTCCATCTGTTTTCTGTAGCTATTCCAACACTGAAAAGTTATTTTCCTACACATTTTCATAGCCTCCACGTTTTAGTTTTTTGTAGGAAATACGCAGGATCAGTAGACATCGAGTCTTAACTTTTAACCCATGCAACATTATTCTGTGAAGGATGATGAAGGTCTGCCTCTCTCAGCTCCTCATGCTTCTGTCAGACACAAATGTGAAATGCTGCTTTAGAACAGAGGGGGAAAAAAAATCCCAAAGGGTGTAGTGTTTTGTCATCTCTCAGGACAGTGAGCACGCATGGCATCAATGAGTAGCAGATACGAGCTATTCAAACCAGTCACTGAACTGACAGGATGACGCCTTCATACATAATAGAACCCATTAATTATTTCTTGTGATGGACAGCAGTTTGTGCTAAAAGAAAAAAATCAGCAGATGATAATACTAGGTTTGATAGTTGCTCTGTGTTTGAACAGCTTGTCATCAAGAAACGAACCCAGGAAAAAAACCTGCTGTTTTGGGATGTAATCAGGTAAAACGGACCAGAGTTGTTTTGACACGGTAGATGTCAAGCATAGGGTTAAAAACTCCATTCAGGTTAAGGTCTATTCATAGCTAGCTTTTTATCAAAAAGATGTTCCAAAAGATTTGCTTTAAAAATTATGATTTGTGCTTTGCTTCATGTAGCCTTTCATTTGGGGAACCTGACTGTAGTCTTGTGCTTTTTCATTTATAATTTAGTGTGCAGATTAAGCCCACACATTCATGGGGGTTTTGTCTTTTCATCTTTTTTTTTCTTTTCTTCTTTTTTTCCCCTGCAAAAAGAAACCTTAATGTTTTTAAAAAATGTTTTTCAAATGACTCCGTCTATGAAGATGATGTTCAAACTCATTACACAGTTTGTATCAAACAAAGGCTTTCTGACTCACAAAGCCTTTTCTAATTAATTTAGAAATTTAAATTGTCTGATTTAATGTTAACTGCTCATTTGAGGTTAATATGTAGGAAATAATATATATTGAAGAACTCACTGTAATGTAGCATAAGCCTTTCATAAATCTGTCCTAGAATATGATGGATAAAATCTTCATTCACTGTACTGATGTTGTTAGGGGCAACGTATGCTGATTGTGGGGAAAATAATACAACATTTGGAACTTTTCCTTAGAACGTAGTTTCATTTTTTTCCCCCTTGGAACCTTGTTTACTCTAACTTATTTTTAATATATTTAAAAGAAAATGTTTACTATCTATTTATTTCTTTTCTTTGCCTTCGATACATTGATGGTGAAGAAGAGGTAAAATGATGAAAGAAAGAAAATAGACTATTTACTTTAGAACTGAGGTGAAACATGAACCACACGAAAAAGATGGTGGGAGAAGGAGCTACTTCTGCAGGTTTGTACTTGTTTAAGTATGAAGAACCTCTCTCATCGTTTGTCCTAGTCTTGTTTCATTGAAACAGCAAAATTACCTTCATCTTCCTTTTTATGAAATGATGGGGAGCATCTGGATAAAGCTTTTTTGGTTTATCCTGTCGATAATGATCAGCACTATTATGCCCTTATATCACAGTGAATAACTTTTGAAATACCTTTGGCCTCTAGCTTGCATCCTATCTAGCTCCAAACCAAATCCAAGCCTAGTAGCATATGACAGCTGTAACTTTAAATCTAAGTTGTCAATCTTGTCTTTTTAGATAAGGAGTTGAGTTACCAAGGATACAATGGGTACATGATGTAAAGTCCATGCTAAGGTACTGGAATGAGGCATACTTTCTGAAATGATATTAACACTTTCTGTCTCATGATTTCTGTCTTCAAGCATGCAAAGTGTATCTGGAGTTGGTAACCTAACATGAAATGAAAGTGTCCTAAATTTATTAGGATGTTTCATAAAGGTATTGATTCTTATGAAACCCTTACAAGTAATTGGAATCTGACAAGGCACAGTCTTTGTGTGTGTAGCAGTGTGTTTATATGCTCAGGTAATTTTTCAGGAGACAAAGAACAAACACTAGCTCCAGACCGCTTCTCCCTTGCAAATCATCAGACAGAGCACTCAAATATCTGCTCTGTGATTATACTCCGAAAATACCCTGAAGTGCAAAATAATTGAGCCTTTTTTTATACATACATATGTGCAAGTGCGCACATATATATGTATGTATAAAACCCACTTTTTTCCCCTGTTCAGAACTAGGTAAACTGAGCTATTTGTATGTTAGTATCAAAGGTATTCTGCTTTCTTAAGCCTGAAGATGAAGGTAAACTTGGATAAAGCAGCATGTTTAAAGCTAAGGGATGGCAGTGATCCTGACATCTTGGTGTGCAACCTGGGTCTAAGATAAGATGACTGGTATCAAGAATTCAAACTCTGAAGACAAACCTGGTTAAGATCTTCAACCTTGAATATAGCATGAAGAAGAGGAATTGTATTTATAGCATTGTGTTCTGAAAATCTTTTTTCTTTGGTCAAGCTACAACAGGAATAAGCTATATATATATTTATATATATAAACGCTGCATAAGTGAAGGGGATGGATAACCTCTCCAGTGGAGAATGTTCCTTGTATGTCTGAAGTAGCAGAAGCTTTGAGTGTGCACAACTATAAACTCTGTCAGGCCTAGAGTCTGTCTTGTGGCTGGATGTCTACTGCGTGACAGCCAGCGCTGTAGTATGCAATTAGTTTGGTTATCCTGTACTCACAGGATGGTGTGATGAGGGATTCCATGTCTGTAAGTAATGTCAGTTGACATGAGGTTCTCATACCTCTAAACCAGGAGTAAGGAGTCACAGGGGACTGGCTACATCCCTCTGCTTCATTTCATTTGGTTCACAGACATGTTGTTTCCTGCAATGCTTTCTGATAACTGAAAAGGTAGTTTGTAGAGAGGAAAAAGTCCTGTACTTCTTGTGTAGACTTCTGCTTCAGTTCCCTGTGTTTTTTGGGTGGTGCTACGTGTGTACATGTTATAGCCAAAAACCTCAAAATAACTGTGTAGCTTTGGTTACCAGTGTATTGAAACGCTGTACCTGAAAATCTGATCTAGGGTGAATAAGGCATTTACCTGTTTGATGAAGACTGATTTTAAAAAGTTGCATAAGAATTGAGCACAGAAGTCAACCTTCTTTAAAAATGTTTTGCATTTTAAGTGCGTGAGCATTTGGGTGAAAGCTCCCAAATTTCACTACAATCCCAGTGGGGTTTAATATTTACATCAAAGCAGGTAGCTTTGCAAATAGTATTAAACCACGCACTACTGTCTGTGTTAGTCCGCTCACGATTAATAATTGTGGATTCTTCAAGTCTAAAAGGCCAAGTGTTACCCCTACTGTATGAAAGTAATTTGTTGAATATATCGGGAAAACATTTTTCTAATGGAACTCGAATGATCAGTAAAGCTGTATCTCAAGGAAATGTTTCTACAAATAATAAATGTGTGTGGTGACCACTACTGTTAGTACTGCAAATAAATTTGAAAAAAAATTAAAAAGAGCCATTGTGTTAGAGAACACTTCTAAGCATCCTCTTTGAGAATTTTATCAGGTATTTATCATTTATCCAACAAGCAGCTATGCACATAGAAAACCCATTTTTACCCGTTTTTCAGAAT
>VZZY01015741.1:11204-96094 GCA_013400335.1 Eurystomus gularis
ACACGGACACAGGAACTCCTGCCCCCAAACACGGACATAGCAGCTCCTGTCTCAGCCTGTCCTGGCCTGGGACTGTGTGAAGCCACCTTGGTGCCGAGATGTGCTCAAGCCATGGCTACCACTGGGCAGGATTGGCCCAACATGCTGCTGCGGAGGCCTGGCCCTGCTCCTGAGGGGCCACGCTGCTTTCCCTAACAGGGACTCTGTTGTCCAGCACAAGCTCCTTCCAGCTGGGGATGGCCGTGTTGCAGACCAACACCAACACTGGCGCCTGCTCTGGGCACCATGCTGGTGTGGGGCAGCCATAAAGGAAAGGCAGGGCCCCTGGGGTGCCAGCAGCCCACCATGGCCTGGCTGCCCGCTCCTGAGCTGGAGGAAAGGGCGCTGGGCTCGACTCTTCAGGATGATGGCAGACCCCCCCTGGGGAAGCTGCTGGTGCTCCCTGCCCCTGGGTGGGAGCACAGGAGCAGCCCCTGGGTCTCTGGCACCCGTCTGCACGATGTGGGCGACCGCCGGGCCCTGGCTCTGTCCCCACGGGCTGTGCGCGGGCAGTGGTGCCACCGCCAGCAGGACCTGGCCAGGGCTGTGGATGCCCAAGGGGCTGCAGACCCCATGGATGCTGCTCAGGGCCATCGTCATGCTGCTCCCGTTGGCTTGGCCACTGGTCAGGGGTCTGGCTGGAGACCCCGGGCTCGAGCTGGGTCCTGGCTGTCCAGCACACTGGGCAGGGCTGGGCTGGGAAGGGAGGCACCGGGGCTGGGCCAGGCGGGATCCCGCGCGGGAGATGATGTATGGGCAGATGTATCAGATCGCACAAGATAAACAAGCAGTGAATTTCATCAGGGCCCATCATGGCTTTAATTTGGCTGCCTAATGAGTCAGATCCAGCCGCGCAGATAAAAGTTGTCAGAGCCGCAGCCCTAATGAATTTCTTGCCACTTGTAATCAAGGCAGCTTGTCTGAGGGGGATGATTAATGGGCCCCAGAGGAGCTGCCGTCCCTCGGCTTCCATTCCCGCTAATGCAGTCGCCAGGAAATTAACCAAAGCCAGCACCGGGCTGCGGCCAAGCCCGGCCGTGCAGCGCCAGCGACTGCCCCGCGAGCCCGCGGGGGACTGGCAGCGCGGGCACCGGCACCACGACGCTGGCGCACAGGAGTTATAGGACCGGTGGCGGGGCCACGGCCACCACCAGGGTGGCAGCCCAGTGCCATGGGAGGGGTCTGGAGGGGCACTCGCGGCAGGTGGGGTGCCGGGGGAGCGCGGGGTGTCTTGGCACCTCCCTTCCTTACAGCTCCATCACACAGGCCCGGGGAGCCAGACCCGTGCCCAGTCCCAGCACAGTGCAGAGCTGGGACCCAGGCATGGCAGGAGGGCACACTGGAGCCCCAAACTGGTGCTTGTGGTGTGGCCTTGGGTGCAGCCATTGCAGAACCAGCAGCACTGGGGCCTTGCTCAGCCGGAAGCTGGGAGCAGCATGCGGGCTCAGGGATGGCAGAGCCCCACGGCTCCCTTCCCTGCCCAGGGGCCATCTGTGCTTTGGGACTGGATGACTCCATCTTCTGCCACAATCTTTTTGCCATAGCAAACCACCCAGGCTCCTCGCTCCCCAGGACAGCCCACCATTCTCTTCCCAGCTTCAAACTCACCGTATCGAGCACAGGCACCAGCTGGCCCCTGCACTGCTGACCCAGCAAGTCCCCTGCCCAGTGCTCACCTTTGCAGTGCCCATCTCTGATCCCACCAGAGCTGTGCATCCCTCAGGAGCCATGTCCCTGCACTGTCCCACAGCACCCAGGGCTGACAGATCTCCCCTCCCCACCCCAGCTCTCTGCCGTGCCCACCAAGGGCACAGTTCAGTGCAGGGCTGCTGCTAAAAGCTCCTGGGCCGGAGAAGAAAGGGCTGAACGTGTGTCAGTCTGGGATGGAAACCCAGCAGAGCTGGCGGCGCGAGTGAGCAGCAGACCTGAGGCTGGACAGCACAGAGAAACACCAGCCCGGCAGGAGGTGGGTTGCTTTATTGGCCTTTATCTCCTTGGCTGCAGATAACACACACAGGGCAACTCATGGCAAAGAAACAGTATATACAGAGTGTCCATATAAATATTTCCAATGTACATTTTATACACAAGTGACAGAGACGTTCCACAGCAGTGTCCAAAGCCTTGGGGTTCCAGAGCTCAGCTGCAGGCTTGGCCCAAAACCAAGGGAGACACTCGTCTCCTCTCTCCTCTTGCTCAGCCGGAGACCAGCCCCGCCTGGGCAGCAGTGGGAGCCAGCGGGGATGCTCTGATGGAGACACTGTGTATGGCTTTGGGGCGTGCACCTGGAAGGACAGTGACTCTACAGACAGACAGACACAGCTGGGGATCCCAGGGTGACCATCCCCTCCCCCTCGAGGTCACCAGGGAGGCTGGAGAGGCCTTTGTCCAGGGGCTGTGGGGAGAGACGCTCCCTTTACATCAACCCGTGGGGAGAGGTACCAGCAAGTGGGTCCCCCACACACTGGCCAGAAGCAGTGAGAAGCGCAGGGGGTGCAGTGGGGAAAGATGGGCCTCCTGCTGCCCCCCACCTCCCCACTGCGCTGGGCGGGAACGACCAGGCTGGCACGGGCGTGAGGGCAGGAGGGACGTGCCCAAACTGCCGCGGTTTGGGAGAGCGGGGGCAGCCGTTGCTGTCCCCAGTACCGGCTGTGCAGGGAGGGCCGCGCACCTCCAGCCCCTGCATTATCTACACATGTGCGTGGTGGGGGGCACAGAGGAGCCTCGCCTCCCCCTGTACTGGTCATGAGAACCGTAGTCCATCGGACTGGAGTCCCCATCCCAGTGACGATGCCGGAGCCCCTTCGCACGCTGGCAGTGCTGGAGAGTCCGCCGGCGGCGGCACAGAGCGGCAGGCTGCTGGCTCCCGGCGTCCTCCCAGCCAGAACAGGGGGCCCGGGGGGGGCCGAGTACAGCGGGTGGCCCGGCTCAGACCGCTCCGGTGGCCCTGGTCCCCTGGCAGGGCTGGAAGGCGGCTGTGCGGCGAGCGGAGGGCCCATGAGGAGCTAGACAGCACTGGGGCTGGAGCCGAGCTCGGCTGGCAGCACGGTGCAGGCGTTGTTGTTGGCGTTGGTGTTGCGGCGGGGCAGGCTGGGGGTCAGCGTGGTGACAGCACTGTCGCTGGGGCATCCGTGCTGCAGCAGGATGTCGATGCACTCCTGGCTGCCGGCTCGCCGGGCGTAGGCCAGCGGGGTCAGGCCCCGAGCGTCCCGGCTCTTCACGTCCACCCCGTACTGTGCAGGAGAGACAGGAGCTGGTCAGCGGTGCCCGGGTGCCATGTGGTCCATGGGCACAGGGGTGGCACAACGAGAGCAGGGTCAGGGGGGCTCTTGGGAGGGTGGGCAGGGCAGTGCCAGCAGGCACATGGATGCTCCTCAGGAGCAGGATGGACAAGGGGGGTCCCAGGACCTGGGCATGGGGAGATGCTGCAGTGGGGAAGCACTGGGACAGGGCCAGAGGTGCTGCGGTGGAGGCTGCACGGTCCTGACTTACCCAGATGAGCAGCTGCGTGAAGACTACATTGGCCATGGCGCAGGAGAGGTGCAGCGCTGTGCGCCCATCTCCATCCCCGTAGGTCTCGTTCACTTCCTCCTTGGTGCCATGGGCCAGGAGCGTCACCACAAGGCGCAGGTCATCCTCCACCACCGCCCGCAGCAGCTGCTGCCCCAGCGGGATGTCCGACTGGGGCAGCGGAACCAGGAAGAGCTTCTGCTCGTACTTGGCCCGGATCCAGCGCTCCTTCTCCTCCCTGCCAGATGGGACACTGTCACTGTCACAGGTGGGCCAACCTGCCTGGGCCCCACATGCCAAGGGGCAGGCCGACCAGCACTGCCAGCCTGGACATGCCCCGTGTTGGCAGACCCAGGCTTTCCTTGCACAGCCCCTGCTGCGGACACCTCCTCTGCTGTCCCTGTGCACACAGCTGTCACCGGGTCTCTGTCACACTGTTCTGGACACACACCCCCACACACTTATCATAGAATCATAGAACTCCTTCAGTTGGAAGAGACATTTAAGTTCATTGAGTCCAACCACTAACCCAGCACTGCCAGGGCACCACTCAGCCATGGCTCTCAGCACCACATCTCCATGGCTTTGAAACCCCTCCAGGGATGAGGACTCCACCACTGCCCTGGGACAGCCCTTCACAACACTTCCCAGCAAGAAATTCTTCCTCATGGCCAACCTCAGCCTACCCTGGCACAACCTGAAGCCATTTCCTCACCACACTCCTGCTCTAGACCCTTCCCCAGCTTCGTTGCCCTTCTCTGGCCACGCTCCAGCCCCTCAAGGTCCTGCAGGGAGTGAGGGGCCAAAACTGACCCCAGGATTCGAGGTGCTGAGTGCAGGGGGACAATCCCTGCCCTAGTCCTGGACCCTCCTCTCGTCCCACTGTGCCCCTTATAGCGCCTGACATAGTCCACGCGCTCATGCCCATGCACGTGCAGCAGCAGCAGCGTCCCACGCCCAGACCCCCAGTGTCACTGTGCAAAGGGACAACTGCTCCTCCATGCCACTGCCCCTACATTGTCTCCTGCGTGCCCATCACATGGCATCGCAGGGACTGTCCCTGTCCTGCGCTGGTGTGTGGGCCACGGCCAGTGGCGAGAAAAGGTTACAGCTGCTGCACACGCCGGCCGGTGCCATGGGAGGGACCTTATCGCTGCTGCCGTCTCGCCTGGTGCAGACAAAGGCTGCGGCAGCGTCCGTCCCGCCTGGGGCTGCGGGGCCGGGCGGATCGATGTGTGCTGTGCTGCCGCTATCTGCTGCCATTCTATCCATCTGCATCTGGCGGGCGGCCATCAATGCCCCGCACCGAGCATGCTCACTGCCGCCGCCCCCTGACCCGCTCTTATCCGTTGATAAGCCGCAGAATGGGCTCTTGTTGGGATGAGTGACAGGAGAGTCGCTCCGATAGGGACAGACAAGGGCCTGAAAGGGACGCACCCTTGAGACCCGCAGGACGCTGCCAAGCCATCTCTGTTAACCCTTTCAGCTTTGCAGCCAGCCCCAGCCATGGCTCCAGCAGTCAACACATGGCCATGGCCAGCCATGAAGCTCTGCTGGCCCACCAGGACAGTGGGAGAGAGCCTCCAGTGTTAGAGAGCAGGCAAGATCCCGAACACTGGAGTACCTCAAGGATTCCTGCCCACCGCTCTGACTGGATGGTTGCTCCCAACCTCCTGTGGTGCCCTCAAGCCTCTTGGTATGGTTATCGGAGAAGCATCTCTGCAGTTCCTCATCTCCCTTACCGACTGCTCTCAGGGGTGGGCTTGGGGTAGCCTTCCACCGCTCCTTCCCAGACAGCGTTGGCCAGGGCGTTGCCGATGGCTGTCATGACCATGAGAAGCTCGCTAGGCCAGTCGTCCAGGTCCAAGGAGCGCACACGGGACAGGTGAGTGCCCAGGTTGCGATGGATCCCAGAGCACTCAATGCACATGAGGGAGCCCAGGTTGAGACTTGCCCAGTCTGGATCTGAGAGCAGCAAGATCAATGAGGAAGAATTAATACCAGCATGGACTCACCAGCCTGTCTCCTATGATCCAGGAGACCCATAGTCACACGCATCTGCCCACCAGACGCCTTCCAAGCCCAGTGCACCAGCAGCAGGGAGAGGCAAGGAGCCCAGGCTGGTCAGAAAGGGGTCACGGACCAGCTTGGCAGGTGGCGCAGTGGCCCATCCCCGAAGAACAGGTCCACTGCAGGAGAGGATGAGATAGCCCCACAGCACAGGTCTCTTTACAGTAAGAGATGAGGTGGTTGGGGTGGAGACCCCCTCCCTGGGTGAGCAGCCTCCCCTCCCAGTGTAGCTAGCATTCCTTACTGGGAGCATCGCAGTCCACGCAGAAGCTGTTCCCACGGGCGGTGCGGACGGCCTGCATGGCCTGGGCATCGCTCTGGCTGCCCAACCGAGCCTGGAATGAAACACGTGGGAACACTGGTCAACCAAGGGCGACTGCCCCACCATGGGTCCTCTCATCACCACCCCATGAGCCCATCAGGAGCTGTCAGCGCCTCGTTGCAGCGGGCACCTTGCAGGCCCTGCTGCAGGAGGGGTGCCCAAGGAGGGAGCTGACAGCCCAGGATCCAGCTCTGGTGGAATGCAGAGAGCTCAGGATCCAGCTCTGGTGGGATGCAGAGAGCTCAGGATCCAGCTCTGGTGGGATGCAGAGAGCTCCGAGGGGCTGAAGCCAGGCTGGGGACAGGGAGCGCGGAGGTGACAGGAAACCTGAGGGGGAGCAGCACAGTCTCAGGGACAGGCTCCAACCCTGACTGGGAGCAGAGGGATCAGGATGGGATCCAGCCTGGACAGAGACGGAAGCCTGGGACAGACACAGCAAAGCAAGTGCCAGAGAGGAGGGAACAAAGCAAAACTGAGCCAAGGTCTCTTACCTTGTTCTTGCTGCTCTCACAGCCCTGCAGGCTGGCCAGGATCTGGCTCTCGATGGCCTGGACCCAAAGCTCTCGCTCCTCTGACGTTGAGGCCTCAAAGAGCCACGTCTGGCCCGTCAAGGAGACGATAATGAACTCAAATGGCTCATCTGGTTCTGGAAAAGAAAGGTGTGCCATGAAGGAATGGGAAGGAAGGGGTCTCCTGGTCTGGCAGGGCATGAGCCACAGACATTTCTGGTGAGCCCCAAGGGCTGCTCAGGCCGCCAGGCACTTGGGGGCTGGGTACAAGTGGCAGCATCTGCTGCCTGGTGGGGCTCCGGGGAGGGGTCAGGAACAGGCACCTCTGTGCCGGTGGCAGAGCCAGCACCAGAGTCACAGCAGGCAGTGAAAACGTGTGGGAGCGCCTCAGGCCCCCATGCCTGAGAAAACGGCCCCAAAACACACCAAGGCTTTAAGACGTGGTCCAGGCTGCCAGGGCTGGGCTCTGCCCTGCCAGCCCCACCACGGGCTGCGCCCAGCAGGCGCGGGGGTCTCGGGGCTGTGCGGGGCCAGGCCCGGCCTCAGCCCTGCACCCCAGCATCAGCATCCACCTTTTATTGCCAACTTCAGTAGTTAGTGCAGTAAATGACTTAACTAAGCGGGGCCTGAATGGAATGACTAATAAACGTTATGTCACAGCACACGCTTCAGCTCATAGCAAAATGATTTGTAATTACCTAATTAGCGTTATGCAAATAACACCCTCATCTCCATAATGTGCCTTCCCAGCTCTCTATTAAAAGCAGGGAGTCAACTGCACAGCTCCAGAGACAGCCAGGAGGCTGAGGGGCCCAGCCTGGTCGGCGGCGAGGCAGAGCCGTGCTGGCCTCCGGCCTGGCAGGGTCTGCGCCTGCCGGGGTGGACATGGGGACACGACTGGAGGGGTCTGGAGATGACCTGGAGGAGGTCTGGAGAGATCTGGAAGGGTCCAAAGGGGTCAGGAGAGGTCCAGAGTGGGTCTTCTCCTCTGCCTGACTCCCTCTGCGAGCTGCAGCCAGAGCCGTCTCTCAGTGCGGTTGGAAGCAGCAGGAGAGCAGGACTGAGGAACCTTCTGCAGCACCTCAGCAGAGCTAATGAACGGTGCAGAGGCCACCAGCTGGGTCCCACCAAGGGCCAGGCCAACCTCAGCTGCTGCTGGGCTGCCTGGCAGTGGCTGAGCGAGGCCTGTCCACAAACACTCCCAGAAAACGGGGGCAGCCATGGGAAGTCTCCGGAGGAGACAGCTCCGGTGGGGGTAGCAAGAGAGCACAGCCCTTCCTCTGCTGCAAGTGCTCTTCCCAGGCGCTCGCGTCCTCCGCAGGCACCAGCACCTGCATTAACAAGTACGGGGCACAGCACCCAGCGCTCAGCATCCCTCCATCATGCGCGGCTGCTTGCCCCAGAGCATCCCAAGGGTTAAATGCTGCTCCTGCGCCGTGGTGGGGAGCGGCACCCTACACATGCAGCAGGCTCAGGATCCTGCCTTTCACAGGGGTGAAAGCATGGGTAACATCTGGTTGGAAGGACACCTGCCCTTTGCCATTGCTCAGAGTACCCCACGGTGTGTCCTGCACAGATCCCAGCCCGGGGGGGGGGGCTGGAGAGCATCAGTGCTGATGACATGGGTTGGGGTGGTAATGCAAGGCTTGGTCTCCACACCAGGAGACCCTTGGGAGGGTTGAATGATGCCAGGATGAAGTGCTCACCAGGGGAAGTGCCATTCCCAGACAGGACGGGGAGGCTGTGTCACTCATTTCACCCTAGAATCAGCTGGGGACTCTCCCTCTGGGGAAAGGTGTCTCCAGCTGCCTTTCTCCTGCTAGGAATGGGACACACTGGGGCACTTAGAGGAGGACAGGACTGCAGGGTGCAGTCCAGGACATCAAGCCTGCCCAGCACTTTGCTCGCTCCTCCAGGTCTCAGCCACAGAAGAGACCCCCTCAGTCCCTGAGTTCTCTGCAGGCAACGTGCCTCCTACACCAAGGATGTTTGCTGTGGAGGCTCCAAGGACACCAAATCCCAGCTCAAAAAGATTCTTGGAAAATATACAGCTGGTAACTTATATAGATACCAGGAGAAGAAACGATCAGAGAACAGCCAGGCTAGTAGCCGCTGTCCCTGTGGCTAGCTAGCACCATCCTCTGTGAGCAGATGCCAGACCGTGGACATGGGCAGGGAGCACCCAAGCACTGATGGCAGCAGTCAGGAGATACAGGAACCTTCCACCACGGCTCTCAGCTGCCTCTGCCCAGCCCCTGCACAGCTCCAGCCCCACAAACAGCTGCACCCCCCTCTTCCAGCATCTCAGCCTGCGCCTGGGACCTGCAGCCCAGGGATGCTGAGCCCCAGCAGTTCTGAGAGACAGTTCCTTCTGCCTCTGCAGGAGGCTACGAGAACGAGGAACCAGGAGAGTGAGGAACCAGCTGCTGCCCAGGGCGAAGCGCTGCAGCCAGGACGGGAGGAGCGGCAGCCCAGGCTTGCGGGAGCGTTCGCCGTGCCCTGATCTTGGATTGGGCCACGCTGTTGGAGCAGCAACCAACAAAGCCACCCTGGGGCACCCTGATTTATCAGAACAGGCTTTATTCTCCTTAAATCTCCCCATTCTTGGTCTGAGCCCCCTGTGGCTGCTGTCAGTGTGTTGCAGAGCCCAGGCCAGACACACAGATCTGGAAAGTACAGGATACACTTCAAGTGCTCCCTGCTGCTGAGCTGCTTCTGCAGCTACTGAAGCCACAGCAAAGAGATTGACACAGTCCCTGGGACATGGAGAGGATTCCAGCCATGGGATCACACGACTCCATCACCCTTGTTCCTTTCTCTTGCTTGGTCAGCAAACCTTCCCAGCAAACACGCAGGCAGGGATCCCAGCCCAAGCCTTCCTGTGCCAGAACACTTCCCAGCAGGGACGAGGCGGCAAAGACCTGTCCTGCAGCGCCTGCCCACCCCAAAGCTCTGTGGCTTCTACTTGCCCACCATCCCAGCTCAGGGGCACCCCGGGGCCCTGGGGCCGTCTGGTCCCAGTCAGGCCAAAGCCCCAACGCCGGCTTTCACCAGCTGAACGACCTCCATTCCTCTTCCTCCTTTGTGCCTCACGGATTCCAGCTCTACTCCAAACAAAGGGCCTGTTGCTCTCGGCAGAGCCCAGGAAGAGCTAACAAAGGACGACAGCTTTTCTTCCACACGAAGGCTTCTCCCCAAGCGAAATCACTGCCTCCCTTTCCCGGCAGCAACGCAGGACGGCACTGTGGGGCCAGACCTCCTCGGAGGCTTGAGCGCGGCATGGCTATTGCCGGAGAGCGGAGAGCTGCGGGATCGCACCCTTGGCTTCGCACGCAGGACTTGGCAGAGCTGGGAAGGGGACCGAGGACTTGGAGCAGCTCTGGATGGCGTGCAGACCCAGCTTTTTGGATGGTCTGGGACGAGTTCCTGAGCTTGCTGGGGGGCCTGCACAGGTTGACTCAAGTCACAGCTTTAGGGGAGGGATGGGGCTCTCAGCTTTTTCTGGGGAGAGGTACAGATTTCTGACGTGGCAGGGGCACTTCTGGGCAGGTGAAAGGGCAGCACAAAGCAGGTGACACATGCAGAAGAATTTGGACTACCTCTGTTGAAGCAGAATTGGCAGAATGCCCTTCCCTGCACCATGCCCAGGGCACAGGCTCCTTCCCAGTGGCCAGAAGAGCCCCAGAGCTTGCCAGCTCAGGCTCAGGAGGGACAAGGTCCTGTAGGAAGCCACTCCTCTGGAGCCAGGAGCCCTCTCCAGCTGCCTCAGGGCAGAGGGGCTATCCCAGGGCTGGAAGGCAGAGCCCATCTCCCCAGCCCCACGGCTGCTGCAGGCACGCTGGTGGGAGTCCATTATGCCAGCTCCATTAGAATTAGTGGGCAGTGGAAATGAACACGCTTGTCTCTCTCTCTCTTGATGATTTTTTGATGATGTTTTAAAGACTGAGCTCCGTGAAGAGTTGCTGAGCAGAGTTCGGTGCGAGCCGGCTCTGCTAATGGGTGTTAACCCCGTGACCCAGCTCCAGTGCTGCCCGGCAACGATGCTCCAAACGAGAGCAGAATGAGCGAGGCCACTGCAGAGTGGCCAGGACGGGCCAGGGCCAGGCAGCCCTCGGACCCGACCAGCACCCGCTTGAGTGGGCTTGAGGACATCTGGAGCCACCGCAGCGAGGTTAGCAGCCCTCAGCAGCCTGCTGTGCTGGGGGGGACCAGCAGCCCCCACTGCCAGCCTTGGGAAGAAGCATCTCCTCGAGGCCAGCAGACGAGCACCACAGGTCTGGGAAGAAATGGAAGAGAGAAGCCATCCCGCATGCACTGCCAGGAACCCGCACAAGATGAAAGGAAGAGGGTAAGGGAAGAGTCTGCCAAGAAGCCAGGGTGGGACAGAAGAGCAGAAGAGGTACGTCGGGGTGGGTAAAAACTCCCCAGCTTCAGCACACGGCTGGGCATGGGGAGCTGTCCTGCTCTGAAGGGCTCAGACTACCCACCGCATCAGTGCAGAAGAGCCCAGCCCAGAGACCCCACCGCAGGGACCTCAACGTAGAGTCAAGGGAGTGGAACTTCCCACCTCCTTCTCCACAGACACCCAGCATCTCACTGGGGTGCATCACGAACTCCCGGCCCGCGTGCCTCCCCAGGGAGCTGCGGTGGGGTGGGCTGGCCACATCCCTCACATCTACCCCAGGTGCCCCCACACCTCGGAGCACAAGCAGCAATATGTGGTGGGATGCTCCCCTGTTCCTCAAGTACCAGAACATGTCCCAGCAGGTCCTGGAAGGAGGAGCAGGATCCCACTCAACACCAGCACACTGAGCCATGCCCTGCTCCTGCAGCAGAAGCCTCCTCTTCCACCTCCACTCTCCCTAGCTCCCAGTCACATCCAGTCTCTCCCTTCACACTTCTGCTCCCATCTGTCCTCCCACTTCGAGCTGGTGGAGCAGAGCCTCTGGATGCCTGGAGTGGGTGGTCACACAGGGACGAGCTGGGGGGACGCACAGCAGGGGACCAAGGGCTGCTCCCTGCTCCTGCCTCTGGAGCAGGGACTCCCTGGCCCACAGCTCCGCTCTCCTGCTGCCAAGTCCCTGAGCAGTGTCCAGGAGCCAGCGGGCCCCCCAGCCTCGGGATGCTTGTTTGCAAGCTGCCGCTGTACCACATCATTACGAGGTGTTTGGGATATCAACAAATTAGCAGGCGTCTGGGAAGAGAAGGATGCAGCACCATTCGTAAATGTCAGCTCGCTGCCTCCTCATTTTGCAGATCATTAAACCCAATATTCCTAACCTGTATTAGTGCAACGGGGACAGGCCCCCTCCATAGCGACGAGCCGCTGCAAGAACATTGCTATGGAGACCCCACAGTGCTTGTCCCAGTGTCCCCAGACCCCTGGGTCTCCCGCGCTGGGAACACGCTGTGCCAGGGGTGGCAGGGTGGGGGGGCTCTGCGCGGCGATGCCAGCAGCGACGGGCAAACCCCGCGGCACAGCCGAGGGCACTGCGGGCTATGGGTGTGCGTACGGGTGTGCGCGGAGGGACGGCAAAGGAGCCGGAGTGTCAGGAAGAGAAGGTGCCCCCGAGGGACACCCACTGCAGGGCACACGGCGAGGCGCAGAGGGGCTCACAGCGAGGGACCACGCAACATTTCTTTGTATCTGGGGGTCGGGTGGGGTGCGGTGCGTGCACAGTGCAGTGGGGCTGGGAGGCTGCAGAGGGGCCGCACGGGGTCTGTGCACGCACTGGGGACCAGGGGGTCACGCCGTGGGCACAGTACGGAGGGCACAGACAGCACGAGCTTCGTGGAGCACGTGGAGGCTGGCAGCAGATGCAGCGGTGGGGTTACAGGTGTGCACACGAGGGTCTCGCGGAGGGCAGCGCGGAGCTGCACAAGGTCCCCCAGGACCCACAGGAGGAGGGGGTGTGGAGCTGATGGAGCCAGGGGACCAGCCATGGCCTGGCGATGCTCTCCTCCCGCCCGGACGGAGCAGGGAGCTGGTGGGGTCTGGAACAAGCAGCAGCAACTCGTTAGCACGAAATTAAGAGGCTTGGCGGAAGAGAGCGTGCGGGTGACACGAGCTGCGTGGGGCAGGAGGAGCTGAGCAATAGCAGCTGGAATCCCCGGCAATCTGGTTAGCGCAGCTCAGCCCCACGCTCCCAGCTCGCCGAGATCGGCCTCCGACAGCCCTGACAGTTGGCATTAATCACGCACATCGCCCCAACACAACTCTTTACTGGCCATCAATTTCCCGTGGGTTTTAAAACTAAAAAACAAAGACAAAACCGCGTCGTTTGGCCGCCACTGAGAAGCACATTAAGGGGCTGTCAGCTTCTCGCCATGCACCCTGCATCACTCTTTAAGCACATGAGAAGTTCATTATCCCTGGAGCTCTGGCAGCCATGGGGATGCTGGCGTAGGGAGCGTCGCGAAGGTGCTCCTGCCGTCAGACGTGCCTGGTGGTGGCTCCCCGGGCCTTCCCAGCTGCCGAAATGGGAGCTGGAGATGCCAGGCACGGAGAAGGCAGGGCAGCAGCGGAGCTCTGGGCTCCTCTGTGGCAGGATGGGGCACTGCTGGCCGCAGTGCTTTACTGGGCTTTGCTCTTGACCTGACGGTCTCTGCAGGTTGATGCTGCAACCCCACCAAGGTGACGCGCTCCTGGTGATGAGCCCTTCCCTTGCCGGGGACGCTGCGACGTCCCCTGACAGCCTGACACCAGCCCGCCGGTGCTCCCCGACAGCCCGAGCCGCACTCCCCGGCTCGGTGACAGCCCCGGCAGCCCAATACCACGCTTGCCATAGTTTGCTGATGCTCCCTAGCAACCTGACACTGCGCTCTCTTTAACATGCGACCATGTAAAAAAGCAACAGCTCGTTTGATTTATGATACTTCAGAACAACTAAGATTCAATTGCTCCGCACGTCCCTGCCTCTGATTACCTCCTAAATGAGATAAACTGATGGCAATTTATCCCCAGACCTCACCAACTTTCCCAGGATGCTAACCTGAGACGCTCGCGCCCTGCACACACATCCCTGGGGCTGGGCGCAGCCGAAGGCAGCTTGGCCTCCTCCACTCTCCTGCTGCTGCCACCGAGGGCTGAGCCCGACACCCTGCCCGGCCCGACCCTGCTGCCGACGTCTCCTGGCAGGAGGTTTTGGGGGGTCCTAGTAGCAGAGCTCCCCACACCAGCGCGGCCGTGCTGGCATGAGCTCACGGAGCACGGCTGGGCGCTGGGCTGACGCCAGGCTCCTCGCAGGATGTACCCTCTGCGGTGGGATGAGCACCACCACGATGGCAGCTCTACTGCAGAGCTCTCCCCGCTCTCTGCACAGCGGCTTCCACACTTTCACCGTGTTGACGCTGTGGAACCAAAATCTCAGATTATCCCGCTGTGAAAAAGACTGCTGAAACTCTTCAAAAGCAGCTAAAAAAGATTCAGGGAAGAATCAGCCAAACGGACATCAGTCTGTGACGTAAGTCATCAGTCATGCCTGTGATGTGGGGCAATGCTCAGTCCCGCGTTCACAGCCAGAACCAGTTGCTGACCATTAAGACACCAGGATGGGACCTCACACGGGGGTTCGTTATCTCTTATTTGCTTGCTGCCAGTTCCCACTTCTGGCGTGGGCTGCCAGGCAGGACAGTGACCCGGGTGTGACGCCAGCCCAGTGCTCGCTCCGAGTGCCCAGAGACTGACAACCCAGGCACCAGTCCCAGGGTCACTCCTCAGCATCTGCCCTGGCTGCCCGGTCCTGGTGCGGAGATGTCGTGGTGCCCTGCCCTGCGCCGGCTCTCGGAGCAGTCCCGGTGCCGGGAGTGGGAGAGAGGCAAAGTGAGTGGCCCGAGGAGGGTACCCCGGGCACGAAGCCCCAGCGCCAGTCAGATGTAAGGCAGGAGGGCACAAAAAGAGCGCGTGATCCAGCACCACACGGGGCTTTTGGAAAAGCCAGTCAAAAAGGCAGAAAGCGCACCATACAACACCGCACATGGAAGACACTGCACGGACCCCTCTGACCCAGCGTAAGCCTGGGAGCAGCAGCTCTTGTCCCCTCTGCCCGAGCACAGCGCTGAGCCAGTGGATACTGCACCTGGTGACCGACTGAAGAAGGACACTGGGACTTGGAAAGATCAGATTCAAGCTGGAGACACAAGCTGTGCCAGGGGAGGTTGAGGTTGGATGTGAGGAAGAATTTCTTGATGGGAAGGGCTGGGAAGGGCTGTGCCAGGCTGGGCAGGGCAGTGGTGGAGTCCCCATCCCTGGAGGGGTTTCCAGGCCGTGGAGATGTGGTGCTGAGGGCCAGGGGTTAGTGGTGACCTTGGCTGTGTTAGGTTTACATTGGACTCGATCCTAAAAGTCTTTTCCAATCAAAACCATTCTGTGATTCTATGACACAGAGGTCAAAGGACTGCAGATCACAGACACCTGCTCTGCTCTGCCATGTCCCCTCTGCTCTGCTCTCCCAACTCCTCACACGATGTCCTCCCTGCTCCCTTCCCACCCCGCACTGGAGCAGGCCGAGCAGCTGGCTGCCGCGTGTCCCAGCAGTGGCACTGCTGCAGTTGCTGGGGAGGACAGTGATTTTTCCTTTTTCTTAATTTTTCCGACTCCTGTTTCTGGTGCCAGAGGCTTCTGGCAGCAGGAGGAGCGGCCGTGTGCAGGGCCTGTGCAGTGACAAATGAAGTTTGGTAAGTGACACTTCACTGGCAAATGAGGTCCCGTGTTGATAAATGCAAAGTAACATGCATTGTAGGAAAAAATCACATTACTCCAACACCTGACAGGGCCCTAAATTAACTGTATCACCCCAAGACAGGGCCTGGGTATCACTGCGGTAGCCCAAGACCTCTGCCCAGCACGTCACCATGGGCAAGGACCAGGGCAGGGAGTAACAGAAAATACTCCGATGCCCTCGTACGGACCACGTCACCACACCGTCACTACGTGCAGCCTTGGCCACCTTCCAAGGGTACTGCACGCAGGGAAGAACAGCAAGAGTGAGTGTGCCTGAAAAACACTCCCTGTGAAGCGACAGAAAAACTGGGATGGCTCAAGGACTGAGGGAGTGGGCACCTGAGGAGGAGGAGGAGGGTGGCAGTCACCTGCTCTGCCCACCTGGATGCAGAGGGCCGGGAATTCTGCCAGGGGCTGGATCACACACGTCTTGTGGAAAAGCAGATAACTTAAGACTTGGAACAGTGGTTAGTCCACATTACTGCTTCATGAAAGTGTTCCCACATTTAATTACCTTTTCCTCTAAGATACTGTGCTCGATCTGGTGTCAGCTGAGAGCCCAGCCTGGTCACCCCAGTTTGGGGACCTTCTTTACAACTCTCTCCAGCACTTCCAGGCTCTCCTGCAGTATTATTTACAGGATGGGACACAGCACTTGGGCACAGGTCTCACGTGTAGGTGCGAAGCCATTCTCCTCTCTGGTATGCCACTTTTTGCCCGCACAAAGAACACAGGCCTCTCTCTTTGCCCAAGCACTGCACTGAGACCTGCAAACCGAGAACTGGTGTGGGGAAGGGCAGACATGTGTCCAGAGTCAACATCTACCCACAGCCAAGAGCGTAGAGGTGGTTAAAGAATGTAAATACAGATAATGCCTCCTGTTTTCTGTGAGACTTCCAGTGTGTGTGACAGACTCAAACAGTGCTCAAGATGCCCGCATCAACCACCACGAAGGGAAGTCTTTCCTAAGCTCAGTGGTTTTCAGATGAAGAGAACTACAGTGGAGAAGGTGGAACTACCGAACAGCCCAGCTCCCGTGCAGAGCATCATCACCATCGTGTTTCTAAGAGGGAGAACTTAAGAAGAGTTTTCTGCCATGGCAAACCCGGGCTGCTGGTCTCCAGGCTGACCTGTGGTCTGGAGCTAGAGGCCAGGACAGCCACTGCATGCTTTGCTAGGCACAGGCCAACAAATGTACAGGATTAAATGTTCCCGTTTGTTTTGCAGGAGCTGTTGGTTTCCAATACTTGCACTTAACCCCTCTCCCCCTGCCTTTAGCCATCTAACTAAACCTTTATCTTGGTTTACCACAAAAGCTCACGGAGTGCTGTGGGACAGGATGACCAAGGATAACGTCAGATTGTGAAGACTGAGGATCACTTTTTCCCCAGAGACTAACCATAGGTGCAGGCTTTGGAGAAGGTGGCTGCCAAGCTAATCTCTACCTGGACAGATCCAGATGGCTTTGCACAGCCAAATGCACTTCCCCGTGCCTTGCAGGCTCCACACCAAGCTTTGTGTCCCTCTTCAGAAACACCAGAATTTCTCAACAGAAACGCCAGCAGTACTTTTAGCACAGGTAAATCAATGTACATGTCTTCAACTGCTTTCCTGAAGTAGACACAACTTTTCCAGCAGACCCTCAGCTGAGGCTGATGGCCAGCATAGGTCTTTTAAATGATCAAAGTTTGGCAAAGCTACACCCGGAGAGAAACAGGTTCTTTCTTGTGGTAGAAAGTGCCTTAAGCATAGTCACGAACACCTTGACTGTGTGGGGTGCTCGCAGCTCTGCTACTACAGCTGGTAACCCGCGTTACCACAGAGAGTACGTGCTGTCGCGGGCATGCCGGCCAGCCCACTGCCGCCACGGGCGAGGAATGAGGGGCTGGCTGCTGGAGCCAGCTCGGACAAGGAGCGCTCCAAGCCCCAGAACACAAAGAGCCCAGCAGGACTGCTGGGCGTTCCCAGGCAGGAGACCTTTCCTACCTTCTGCTGCTGTGCTGGGGCCGTCGGGCCGAGTCGTCCCTGTGCTCTTTTTCCTGCGATGCTTCTTCCTGTTCGCATGTGGTGACGGAGGCGGCTCCAGCTTCGGGCTGGCGGCACTGGAAATGTTGGGGCTGGAGCTGAGAGAATCGGCAGTACCATTAGCTGGGAACAAAGATAGAGAACGTGATGTACAGCAAGGCAGTGACAGTCGGCTCTTCCTAGAGACAGCCAAGTGTCCTGGAGACAGCCCCGCTGTGCGCCTGGCTCAAGACGATGGGACAGCAGCCGGGCTCAGCCCCGCTGCACGGGGCAGCTCCGCCACCCACCCCAGCTCAGGGCGGCTCCCAGCACAGGGTCAGGCTGGACATGCTCTGCACCGGGATTCATCCGGGATGGTCACACACGGACAGCGCTGGCCCCCACGTAGCTGGGACAAGAGCAGCGGCATCCCTGGGGGCGGCCCGACATGCCAACCCCTCACAGATTCCCAGCATGGAGGGGGTTGGAAGGGACCTCTGGAGATCATCTCGAACCAAAGCAGGTTCACCTAGGGCAGGCCACACAGGATCATGTCCAGGTGGGTTTTGAGACTCTCCAGAGAAGAAGACTCCACAACCTCTCTGGGCAGCCTCACTGCGTGTCCTTGTGCGTGCTGCTCAGCAGCCGTGTCCTCACAGGGTGACACGTGTGTTTTGGGGAGAGACAGCCCCAGGAGGTGCTCTCGGCCCCCCCGGGTGCAGATCCAGGTCCCGGGACCTGCAGTGCCACTGCGGAAGCATCGATCCCCCCGGCACTGCTCTGCCAGACGAGGTGACTGGGGTTGCCGCACTTAGGAACCTAAGCATGATGGTCTCAATAGGCTTCCGATACGGAGCTGAAGAAGCTGCATCCCCAGCAGCAACGCACCAAATTTATCCTCAATCATACTGTTCCTTACAATTAATAGCAGAATTAGAAACAATCAGGGAGCTGCCTAATTACTGTCAATTAGAGCGCGCTAATCAAGCTCCGATCACACACACACACGCTGCCGCTGCACTCACCATTAAATGTCAAATTTCATTAGAGACCAGCAACAAAATCAAAAGCCTGACATTCAATTTCAGCAGCACACACAGCGCAGGCTTCCAATCAGCATAAAAATGCAGACTCCGGGGAAGGCAACGAGGCGCAGGAGCCCTCACTGCACTGTTAACCCTCTCCGAAATACACTCCTGCCTCTCCAGTGTCCACCCACACAGGCCTCGCTCCCAGCCCGCCTTGGTCCTGGGCAGCCCGTGGTCCTTGGTGACAGCCCAGCGGCTCCCATCGAGCCCTAAGCTCCACTTTCCATGTTTCGTGGCACCGACATTAAAAGAGCAATCACAGCACCCAGCAAGGGCAGCACCCTCCAGCAGCGGAGTGTGGCGAGCCCCTCTCCCGCTCCAGCCCAGCCTCTGCCCCCCAGGCTCAGCCTGCTTCGGTCAGACCAGCCCTCCGGGCCTTGGTCTGTCCCTGGGTGGCAAGACAAACACCCAGCAGTGGGTGGGAGAGGGCTACAGGAGCTGCCCACGCAGAGGTCCAGCGGGCAACCTGTCCCCCTCACAAGGCTGGGAGAGGACACGGTGTTGGAGCTCTTCCACCTCTGGTTTCTGCTATGTTTGACGCACACTGGTAGGGTGGTTCTGCTGCTATTTATCCACAGGGAAATAGTTCACCCTTCACAATTAAGAGAGATAAATCTAATAAAATCAGACTTCAGTTTTATAAATATAAATTACAGACACTGCTCAACAGGATCGTGCTTAGAGCAGGTGTGAGGCACCTTCATCTCCAGCCTGGGTGTCGCAGGGGACCTGAACTTTCTCATCTGAGGCTACCCGTGGTGCCTCCAGCCTACCTCTGCTGCCCACCTGCTCATGGGGATGCCCCCGGGCTGTGCCACGCTCTGCTGGCACCCAGCGCCAGGGTTCGTGCCTTTCTGCTGCTCCCACCAAGGCTGCGCCGAGCCCAACACCTCCCGCTCCACAGCAGAGATCACCCATGTCCCTGCTCTGCTCACTGCCCAGCAGACACAGAGCTGGGGCTGCCCGGGCCCACGGGCTGGGGCTGCAGTGGGGTGGGGGCAGAACACGAGACACGCTCCCTCGACCAGATCATGTGTTGCTTCTCTCCCTCTTTCCCCAGCAGGACAGAGGTGAGCTCCTCTGACCCACCCCAGGACTTCCAGGTCCCCATCTCACCACAGGAACCCTTCTGCAGGCACACAAGGGACCTCCTGGTTCCCCTCTCCAAACCTCTGGCATTACGGGCAGCCCCTGCATGCCCATGGGTGAGCTGCAGAGGTTCTCCCGTTAGGGACAAACAGAACGTGCTGGAGCGTGCTTGTTTCCATGGCCTGCACAGCCCATTCCACCCTGCTCCCAAGAGCTCTCCCAGGCCCTGGAGCCAGGAGGACAGCCGGCACCCTCGGCCAGGCTGCTCTGAGCAGAGGAGCATCCCCCTGGCCCCGCTTAGAGCTGGAAATGCAGCTGAGAGCTCGGCCCTGGGCTGCACAGCCAGGGCTCCGGCACGGTGTGAGGCACGTCTGCTCCAGCACAGCTCAGCCCTGCTCCGGCACCGCTCAGCCCTGCTCCGGCACCGCTCAGCCCTGCTCCGGCACAGCTCAGCCCTGCTCCGGCACTGCTCAGCCCTGCTCTGGCACAGCTCAGCCCTGCTCCGGCACAGCTCAGCCCTGCTCCGGCACAGCTCAGCCCTGCTCTGGCACAGCTCAGCCCTTCTCCGGCACAGCTCAGCCCTTCTCGGGCACAGCTCAGCCCTTCTCCGGCACAGCTCAGCCCTTCTCGGGCACAGCTCAGCCCTGCTCCGGCACCGCTCAGCCCTTCTCCGGCACAGCTCAGCCCTGCTCCGGCACAGCTCAGCCCTTCTCCGGCACAGCTCAGCCCTGCTCCGGCACCGCTCAGCCCTGCTCCGGCACAGCTCAGCCCTGCTCCGGCACTGCTCAGCCCTGCTCTGGCACAGCTCAGCCCTGCTCCGGCACAGCTCAGCCCTGCTCCGGCACAGCTCAGCCCTGCTCCAGCGTGAGGCACGTCTTCTCTGGCACAGCTCAGCCCTGCTCCGGCACCGCTCAGCCCTGCTCCGGCACTGCTCAGCCCTGCTCCGGCACAGCTCAGCCCTGCTCCAGCACAGCTCAGCCCTGCTCTGGCACAGCTCAGCCCTGCTCCGGCACAGCTCAGCCCTGCTCCAGCACAGCTTGGCCCTGCTCCGGCACAGCTCAGCCCTTCTACGGCACAGCTCAGCCTTCAGCAGAGGGGTGGGCATGCCACTCAGCTTGGCACGCCATGCCAGGCAGGACATCCTGCCTGGACCCCCCAAATCCCTCTCCCTTGTGACACCAAGAACCCACCTCTGCAGGTTTGCAGCCTGGAGAGCCACCAGCCCAAGGCTGCTCCAGCCGATGGGACAGGAACGCAGGGAGCTGCTTGCCACCTCCCTGGGGCCAGAGATTTGTTCCAGGGGCTCTGTCTGCCCTTCAGCAGCCTCGAGTGATTCTGTGGATGGGCTTTCTAAAAATCACTGCTCTCCCCACCAGGGATGACACCACGAGCTGTGAGCTGGGTGACGGACTCTGTGGCTGCTCCAGAAGGTCCCCAGGACAGCTGGGCTGGGTGCTCCTCGTGTGCTCCACGCCCTTCAGCACACCTGGGCCAGTGATGTGTCTGTGGAGCACTAACACGGGGCAGGGCAAGGCAGAATGGACACACAGGGCTCGGGGGACAAGGCAGGACAGACACACAGGGCTCGGGGTCCAGCACAGTGCAGCATGACCCGAGAGCGGACGAGCAGCCATCAGTGCTCAAGACACACAATTAGCATGGAGCCAACATCTCACCCCTCCACGTCACAGGGAGATGCAGCAGCATCTCAGCTCCTGTTCGTGTCGGTCTCCAGGTTATCTCAGATGAAAGAGGCAGGTTGCGTGGGGGGGGCTGCGAGCGCGCTTGGGTCAGAGCCAGGGCAGGCAGAATGCACGGCACAGCCACGCCAGGCCCCTGGGCTCGGCAGTGGGGCTGTTGGGAGGGGGATGAGACCTGCCACGATGGTTCCTGGGGTGTGAGGCCAGCTGGGCAGACAGCCACTCTCCAGAAGAGCAGTGCCACAAAACTCACCTGTGCAAAGGCAACAAGTGTGCCAACGGCAGCACTGCCCATCTGCTCTGCACAAGGCAATGCCAGAGCACACATCTAGAGCAAAGTCTGGTGAGGAGCGGCTGAGGGACCTGGAGGTGTTGGGCCTGGAGAAAAGGAGGCTCAGGGAAGGCCTTCTGGCTCTCCACAACTCCCTGACAGGAGCTTGGAGCCAGGTGGGGTCGGGCTCTTCTCCCAAAGAACAAGCCACAGGACAAGAGGAAATGGTCTCAAGTTGCACCAGGGGAAGTTGAGGTTGGAGCTGAGGAAGAATTTGTTGGTGGGAAGGGCTGTGAAGGGCTGTGCCAGGCTGGGCAGGGCAGTGGTGGAGTCCCCATCCCTGGAGGGGTTTCCAAGCCGTGGAGATGTGGTGCTGAGGGCCAGGGGTTAGTGGTGCCCTGGCCGTGCTGGGGGAACAGGTGGACTCGAGGAGCTTAAAGGGCTCTTCCCACCCAAATGATTCTACGACTCTATGAGGGTGTGCAGACCACGCACTGGGGCACGCTTGGTCCCCGCTGTCTGTGTGCATGGTCCCCATGGCAGGGCGAGGGGAACACCCCTCTCTTGGTGCAGGGGACCGGCCCCGCAGCACCCTGGCAGCAGTGCGCAGAGTTGCCGTCCCCCCTTGCACCCGCTCCTCCAGAACGGGGGGTTCCCGCTGCCCCCGTGTCCGAGGCGAGGGGCGGGGGGGCTGCCTGCACATTAATGCTCAGAGCTGCGCCCTTCCGCTCCCGTCGCCTGCGCTGCCCCATCAGCAGTAACAGTCTGATTAATTCGCTTCCAGCAGGGAGCTGATGGGGCCAATGATGGAGCCGCTGCATCAGGCGCGCTGAAATTGATAGTTTTTCACAGTTACAAATGAGGAGCCTCCTCAGCTGCAAATGGCGCCCGCACAGTCGGACTCCGGTAATGATCATAAAGAGGCTCTCTTTAAACTGCGAAAGCCCCTGGGACCGAGCGGGGGGGCGGCTGCCGCGCTAATGAGAACTACAAGGGGCGAGCAGGCATGGAAATGGCTCCTCCACTCTTGATGTGCATTTAACTGCTTTTTTAGTGCGGCGGCAGAGCCAGGAACGAAGGAGTGATGAATGCAGCACAAAAGCATTTATTTTCCAATTCGGCAAAGTGGCTACGTTGGGAAATGTATGAATTATTTTAATTCACTCAACTGTCCTGAAACATCACAGAGAGCGAGTGAGCGTGGGGGGAGGGGGCGGGCCGCGCTCAGTGTGTGCTCCGGAGACTGGAATTACTCCTATTCGTTCAGCTGCCCCAAAATCCGGGAGCTGGGGGTGCTGGGAGTAGCAGAGAGAGGGAAGGTGACGGTCACCCCTCACACGGCGAGCCGAGAGCAGGGCGGGTGGAGGGGGGAGGCCGGAGCAGCCCTGCTGCGGAGCAGCGACCCTTGGTGCAGGGACACAGCTTCACCGTGCCCGCAGGAGAGCTGCCCCCGCTCTGGACACCCCCAGCTGACCCACACGAAGGTGGACAGTCCCAGCGAGGCCCCAGAGGCCGTGTCCAACACCCATGAGCAAACTCCAGGCTCGCAGCCCCAGGGCTGATCTCAGGACCACCCCCCACCAAAGCAGCCCTCCCGCCGGGACCGGGAGCACTACTCACAGGGGTTGGGGCAACTGCCGGGGATGGCCACGGCCTCGTTCCACTGGTCTGCGCTGGAGACGGAGTAGGAGCGCTGGTGCATGCCGTCCGGCTTCGAGCTGAAGCCCACCAGGTTGATGCCGCTGATGGAGCGCTCCGAGTGCAGGGAGGTGCTGCTGGTCGAGTGGGGAGCACCTGCAAGAGAGGAGCGAGCTGAGCGCGGGGCCACCGCTGCTCCGAAGCGCGGTGCAAGAGGGAAACGCTGTCCTGTGCCTGAGGACAGGCTCCGCCGGCTCCTCTCCCAAGGGGTGCCAGTGCATGACCCCCCAAAGGCACTGGGAGAAGAGCCCTGCCCGGCACATGCCACCTCTCAGAGGGACACCCAGCACCACGGATTTCAGTACAGCGCCCTGCGATGCACATCCAGGCATCCTGGCACACAGCTTCCCCCTCCCGCCGGATTTTGTGTCTGAAGTTTGGCTGCTCACAGTTTTCACTTCACGCACCTGAACAAACACCAACCTGCCCCGCAGCCGGCAGGCCCATCCTCGCTCCTGAACTTCACCCCTTCTGTGTCCCTAGCAAGAAGCAACCACACTGGAGGCACCCGGGGCGAATGGAAAATCACACGGAGGATGCCAAAGGGACAAGAAGAGGAAGAGATTGTAGGTGGAAATGCCTCTTTCCACTCCCTGGAACCTGAGGAGCTGAGCCCAGGAGCCTGAACCCCTAAGAAACGAGTGTTTTGGGGATTAGAGGCCATCACAGAAGACAAGATCTCTCACTGATTCAAAATGGGTCAAGTGTTTCTGGATTACAAGAATATCCAACCTTTCCAGCATAATAAACAGAGCAGTTCTGACAGGGAGCACAGCTCTTGCTGTTGAAGGCTGCTGCCGACAATCTGCTGAGGAGGATGAGGCTGCCCTGAGGGATCACCCCACACCTGTCCACCGCAGCCCTTCCTGTGCCTTCCCCAAGGGCACCGCTCTGCTCCAGCCACCACACAGCAAGTGCTCTGGCACCTCGGGGCGAGCAAAGGGACCCTCTCCCTACTCCTAAGCTACGTTTCCTCCTTCCATGCCTGGAGGTGCAGGGGCTGGGCTGGGAGTCCCCCACCAGCCCTTCTGGCCATGGGCGAGGGCAGGGCTCTGGCTGCAGCATCTCGGCTGGGACCTGCACCCACAGCCCGACCCCTCCGCTTGCTCCAGCCCCACCAGAGCGGCCACCTCGCAGGGAGCCGGGCGAAGAGAAACCGAGACACTCAGGGCAGGGACGTACGTGGGATCCTGTCACAGAGGCAGGCTGCAGAGCAGAGGGACACTTGCAGCAGCAGGTCCCCAGCTGGACCCGCTACAGCCAGGACAGCTCATGTGGCTGCTGTGTAAAACCAGCCCTGTTCTGCTCCCACAGAATCTCAGCATGGCTGGAGGTTGTCCTGCCCAACCCCTGCTCAAGCAGGGCCACCCAGAGCCAGCTGCCCCAGACAGTATCCCAACTGTTTTTGAGTACCTCTGAGGAGGTGGCCTGCACAACCTCCCTGGGCAACCTACTCCAGCGCTCAGCCATGAAGAGCAGAGCCCCATAAAATCACAGAATGGTTTGGGTTGGAAGGGACCTTAAAGACCATCTCATTCCAACCCCCCTGCCATGGCAGGGACACCTCGCACTAGACCAGGTTGCTCAAAGCCCCGTCCAACCTGGCCTTGAACACTCCCAGTGTGTTCCCATGTGGAGGCCCAGATTTTGCACACAAAGGTACAGTTCTGTTCCTGCTGTTTCCTCGAAAACCTGAGAAATGTGAATCGAATGTCACTGGTGCCCGAGCGCTGCTGGAGGCTGCAGAGAGCTGAAACGGCAGCTCAGGAAGCTCAAATCCCCCCTACAAAAGGCAGACCCAAGGCATGTGCTGAACGGAGGGGTGACGTGGGGCATGGAGGGGTGACGTGGGGCACGGAGGGGTGACGTGGGGCACAGAGGGGTGACGCAAGACAGCAGAGTGATGTGTTCATCAGTCCCACCTGCCATCCACGAGCACCGCTCACTGCCAGCATGGCAGGCACCTCTCTCCATCTTCTTCTGTGCACCCCCCCTGGACCAGAAATCTCTGTTCCCTGCTGCGCTGTGCAGGGACTCTGCACGCCTGCCTGCAGATCCCGTGCAGATCCCGTGCAGACCCTGCCTGCCCTGGCAGTGCCGCAGCGGAGCTCGCGTGCCCGGCAGCCCGAGCTGCCAGGGCTGTGGTGCCCGTGGGGCAGGAGCAGCAGAGCCACCGGCTCCTCTGCCTCCAGCCCGGCTGCCGCACGCTCCCCCTCCCTCCCCTTGTTCAGCGCCGCAGAAACACGTGTAAAACCATGACACTGACTTTGCCTCTAATTAGCCCTTAATTTACAAGACACACTCGGAAGGGTAATTAGCTGGCGCTCTGCTCCTGACTGCCGCATCCATCTCCTCTCGCCTCCTCGTGGGAGGGAGTCTGCTGCCACCGGAGCAGGGACAATGCTGCTCTGCCAGGACCGGGAAGAGCCGGGTCCTGGGGATGCGCAGCTGGGGTGGGACAGGACAGGATGGGCTGGAACGGGATAGGATGGGATGGGATGGGATGGGATGGGATGGGATGGGATGGGATGGGATGGGATGGTTGCCTCCAAGCTCAGGCAGTGCCCGCCAGCCTGAGCCAGGCTGTGTGCACAGCACGTGTCCATCATCACAGCCATGGAGGAGAGGGAGGCAAAGAGCAAGAGTGAGGAGTGCTGAGGAGAAGCTCCTCCAGCCAAGGAGCCAGTCCTGCAGAGACCCAGGGAGCCCAGATTTGCCCCTTGCACCTCTGGGGAGCAGTGCAGGCTGCCACAAATGACCAAGTGCCCCAGCCCTGACCAGAGGCAGGGATACAAGACTCTGCTGTGGCCATGGCACCCTCCAAACCTGCCTCCAGTGATGGACCTCCATGATTTTATGGCACCATGCAGTGGGTGAGGCTGGGCAGTGGGAATGAGTGCTGGCAGCAGGAGAGGAAGGCTGCTGTGGTCAAACTTGTGGGGTTGGTCTCTTCTCCTAAGGAACAAGCAACAGGACAAGAGGAAATGGTCTCAAGATGCACCAGGGAAGGCTGAGGTTGGAGATGAGGAAGAATTTCTTGCTGTGAAGGGCTGTGCCAGGCTGGGCAGGGCAGTGGTGGAGTCCCCATCCCTGGAGGGGTTTCCAAGCCATGGAGATGTGGTGCTGAGGGACATGGGTTAGTGGTGCCCTGGCAGTGCTGGGGAACGGTTGGACTCGAGGAGCTTAAACCAAAACAATTATGTGATTCTATGACTTGCAAAGCATCAACTCGAGGTGCCTCAAGAGCTTGGCCGCAGCCCACTTGGCTTTGCCGAAGCCACCGTGGGAGTACACACCACACCACTCCATACCACACCTGCCAGGTCAGGCGGCCACCGCTGCGGTGTGACCTGCAAGACACCAAGAGTGTGCAGAAGAAGGAACACTTGGGAAAGCCACCGACACACTCAGAGCCTACACTGCAGACCCATGGTCACCACCTGACCCTGCACCGGTGCCCAGCACGACCCCCCACATCCAGCGCCTGCCTTCGCAGCAGCGCGTGCTGCAGAGAAGTGGTGCTGATCTGAACATGTCATTTTGAAATGAAACGGTGCTGCTACGACGTCCAGGAACAGCTCCTACCAGTCTCCCCAGGAGCTCCCTGCACCTTCCGCCAGCTGCCTGGAGTCACCCGCTGCCGAGGACCCTCCTCACAGCCCGGCCGCTTGCCTGGCTCAAGGATCTCTTGGCTGCGCAGTTCCTGCTTCTCCCAGGGCTCTGCAAAATGGTCCTAGCAAGGCCAGAGCTCTCGGAACTGCATCCCTTTGGAAGTGACACCACGGGCAGCTGCTGGATGTGCTCCCTCTAAGTTAGGCAAGGAAAGCAAAAGGTGAATAAAAAGCTACATGTAAAAATCTGCCTCTCTGGGCCAAAGTCCCCAGAACTGGTCCCTCTCGGACTTGCCTGTTATCCTTCCAGCAGAGCTCTCCCAGAAATTGCTTCCTCAGCCCCCAAAAAAGAGGCTCACGTAGACACGTTAGTCCAGCCTCAGCAGCAGGCCAGGCTTTGTGAAGCCTTTTTGAGTAAAGCCCAACTGACGACACGGCAGGAAAGGGAAAAGGACCTAAAACCAGAACATCCCTTCTCAGAGCATGGCAGCCTGGCCACATCTGGAAACATCTCAATCAAAGCCAACTGGAAGTTCTTCACTTCCATGTGCGGGGGCACAGGGCGCTGGGTGATGGCAGAAGGGTCCTGCCCGCAGGAAGGAGATCGCTCGCAGAGGCACCTGAGCGGCGCGGGGCAAAGTCGGCATTTTCAACAGCGATTTAGAAAAATAATACATGGTGAAATTTGCTGGTGACATTAAGTTGGAAGCACCGCCAGTATTTTGGCGATGAAGATGTCAGACAGGACTAGATGATTTTGCAAAGTGAGCCAACAAAACTGCACCGGAATGGGTTTAGCAGAAGATGCAAAGACACGTACTCTGGAGCTAACGGGCCCGATTCAGGAAATCCTGGGGAAACATGTGCTGTTTTCCATGGGATGGCACCTCAATGAAGAGATGTCTGCACCAGGATGGGGGCTCTACTGGGAACGCCAGAGGAGGAGGAGTTCTGCAAGTATCACTTCTTCACAGCATCACCAAAACCACCACCAACGAGGCTGGAGAGTCAAGTGGGATCCCACGTGTGCCAGAGGAGGGTCAGTCGGATGGATCCCACATGTGCCAGAGAAAGGTCAGTCAGATGGATCCCACATGTGCCAGAGGAGGGTCAGTCGGATGGATCCCATGTGAGCAAGACAAGGCATGTCTCGCATAACTGGGAAACACACACTTTCTGCGCAAAGCTTTTACGACACCTCACCCAGATCCCCACTCGTGCACAACCTCCCACCTTGAGAAAAACAAATTCAAGGTGCAACAGGTACACAAAGAAAAGGTGACCTTCCCCCCCCTACTGACCCTGTGACCCACCCGCCCGCATCCCGCAGTCCTGACTACCGCAGACTGCCAGCAACAGCAACACAAAGCAGATGGACAGGTACGGACCACCTGGTTCTTGAAGAGGAGTAATACAGAAACACTGACGTTCTTGACAACTTCGTTGAGGAGAGGACTACCTCCTTCTCTCTCCCTTGAACATCCAACAACCTGACCAGCGCTGAAGAAACCAAGCTGTGAGACATCAACTCTGCCTCCTACCACCAGCATCCAACACCCATTTCCAAGCAAGCTCCTGGTGAAGCCAGACGTCTCCTGGATGCAAGTCCTAGGTGCTGAGTGTTTCTGCTCCGGCCTGGACATGGAAGAGCAAGTGCTCAGCAGCACGGATGGACACACTCTGTGCACCAACAGACAAAGGACAGGTACCAGTGATGGTGGCCCAGGGCTAATCTTGCTGCGTTTGATGCTGTCAGCCCAGGAGTACTGTGGCTTCGACCCACAGAAGGAGACAGGGTCCCAGAGGTCACTCTCCTTTGGCTAACGCACACAGCAGACTGCCACAGTCTTCACACTCTCAGGCCCTTGCCTGGTGCCAGCTCACAGGAAGAGCCATCTCTTGATGGATTTATTCAACGTTAAAACGTGGCCAATAGGAGAACGGTCAGATGGCGCCACAATCCTGCTCTGCCTCTGCTTCCCCACCCCAGCTATGCTATTGCAGTCGGGAGGGCTTGGTTGGACATCGTTATCACAAGTTGTGCACCGCAACGTGAGCTGGTAGCAGAGGAAACACTTTGAGAAGTTTGCAGCTCCCATGAAAACGGAAGGCGCAGAATTCCGAGCCCATTGCTGCTGTCTGGAGCCAGCTTCGCCCTCGGTTCCTTCGCTGGAGCTGCTCTGGCACAGCACAATTACTCACGGATGGGGTCATCGGCTGAGCTTGAGCACAAGACTGGGCCTCATCCTGTGGCCAGAGCTTGGCTTCAGTTCTTCAGGCTTTAACCGTTTCCCAGCTGGACTATCCTCACACGCTCTTTATCCATGTATGAAGCCACCACTAGCATGGGCTGGGGCAGTGGTGGGGGGTGTTCTCAGAGAAGGCAGGAGGCTGGCTGGAGACCTTAGCTCAGCTGAGACCCGTGTCTTGTTCTGCCTCTCAGACACATGACAGGATAGATCCCTGGCCACCCGCACGCTGTGACTTCCCCGGAGCCTCGCAGAGCCAGGGCCATGGACAGACCACGGCCTGTGGTTATGTTTTGGAGAGGAGCCACCGACTGTCCATCCCCACCTCAGCACTGCTGCTACCAGGCCCCTATAACGTGGAAGAAACCAGGCCTGTTTGGGGGAACAGGGGAGTGCTGAAGTTTAAAGAGGCACCAGCTGGACAGCAGTCTGGGCGTTCTCCCTTGTTTTATGGCCCAGGACAGCACAGGTCTTTTCTCTGAAGTGCCAGGCCTTGCTCCAGTGCGGGAAGAGGGACAATGCCGACACCACGCTACGCTGCAGCAGGGACTGCCAGTCGTATGGCTGAAACGGTGATGGAGGTCACCCCAGGATGGGGTGAGGACACCCTGGCATGAAGCAAAGCCTGCTTTCTCTTGAACTGCGGACTGACGCTATTCACTACCTGCCAAGTCATGGCCCCAAGAGTCATCGGTGACCACCACCCAGTAAACAAAGCTGTCGGGTGCTTGTTGGCAACTGACCATCCTCTATCGCAAACAAAAATCAGAACGATCTCAGATCACCTTAGGGCACTGGCTGGTGTCCACAGCCAGAGCATATCTCAAAGCCTCCCTGAAAGCTGCAGCTGCTCTGGACCCCAACACGCTGCTCTGGGCTGCATGGGGTGGGCTGGAGGGGTACCCACCTCCAGCTGGTGGGAAACTCCTCAGTCCCAAGAAACCCACTGGGTCTCGAGGGGAGGCGAGAGCCAACGAGTCCGGTGAAGCCGACTGCCTGTGAAATCCCTGCTGGTAAAGACATAATTCACCCCTTGCCATCAATGGGCGGTCAGCTGCCATGTAGGCAGGAATGCAGCCGTGCTGCAGCACCCTGCGGCTGCAGTTCCCAGAGCTGCCCCCACCCCGGAGCAGGTCCAGAGCCAGGAGAGTCTCTGCCAGGTTGGTTTTCTGAAGGAAGCACTGCGTGCTGTTTTGCTGGACATAGCGAGTTCCTTCCTCTTGAACAATTCCTACCAATAAAGAGGTTGAAAAAACATAGGCTAGCTCTTATCAACCAAAAGCACCAGGATGGAGACATGCCATTTGAAAGACATCAACTTCCATGTTCTCCTTGGGAGATGACGACAAGGCTGAGGACCTCTGCAGCCCTACCAGCACGGTGGGGCATGTTCTGGGACAACAGATGTCCCTCCCAGCTCTGCCAACAGCGACTGTCTGTGCGAAAGCACTGATCCAAACCGCAGGCGAGCGAGGTTTCCCAGCCCTGCTTCTGAGCAAGGCCATCAGGATCTGCCAGCTTGCACACGGTGGGAGCCATTGCCTTTCACCGGGCCTCACAGATGCTCTGACACAGCGGAATCTCCCTCCTTTCTTAGCACTGCATGTGGAGCGCAGATTTTTTGGACATCTGCATGTGGTGAGTGACAATATAACACCCCAGCTCCTACCAAAGCTAATCCATGGTGAGCACAAACCACCAGGAGAAACAGCTCTGTGTGGTCCAGGCGTCTCTGGGAGGACCTGAGACCCCAGCTGCGTGCAGCAGGACGGGAAGGGCTGCCCATGACACGGGGGTCAGCTGATAGGCCCATCTCCCAGCCAAAACTCAGACGAGCCCAAGGCACCTGAAGCCGACACACCAGACTCACCTCTGGTTCCGATGGTGGCCAACTCCACGTACAGCGTCAGCAGGACCCCAGCAAACGGCAGAAGCCTGCAAACAGCTACTGCAGTGACGGCCACCCCCCAGAATCCTCCAGCGCCGAGAGCCGTGGGCAGCTGCAGCCGCTCAGCCCCTCTCCACCCTGAGCTCAGCGCCCGCGGAGCCGGAGCCCACCCTGTCCGCTCCCCGTGCAGCTCCACCGGCCAAGCAAGGGCGGCCAGAGCCGTGTGGGGAAGAGGCGAATCCGCCAAGAGAGCAAGCGGCAGCACATCTGGACAGGCAGTCAGGCAGCACATCTGGACAGGGAGGCGGAGGCAGCCAGGAGCCCTCTGACCGTCTGATCTGTGCTGCATACCAGAAAATCACACCATAGGTCTTCCACTAATTTACTCCTGTCTGAACGACAACATATCTTTTAGAAAATCTGCTAACCTTGATTAGAATATTGTCAGTGGCAGAGAAATCACAGCAACTCTTGATAAGTAGTTCCAGTGCTTAATTACCCTCACTGCTGAAATTGGCACCTTACTCCTGGTCTGAATTGTCTTGCTTCTGCTACCGGATCTCGGTGTATTTTTATCTGATAAGGAGCTCCCTATCACCAAATTTCTGTTCACATATAGATGGGTGCTTACAGGTGCTGAGGAAATAATCTCTCAACCTTTTCCCCACTAAACTGAACAAACTGAGCTCCTTGACTCTTCCACTACAAGGTGCATCTCACAAGCACGTCGTTCTCACAGCTCTGAGCCCTTTCCAACAGTTTCATTCCCACACCATGGACACATGAAATCTGCAAACTCCAGTCCTCTAGAAGTCCTCTCCATCCCGAAACTGATGGCCACCATCAGCTCTTCAGAAGGACCTTGACCACATCTTCTAGAATTCCTGAATTCAGTAGTTCAGACTTGCTGATTCAAACACGTCTAAATCTCCTACCTGCTGTTTAATATGCTTCCTAATTATAGCTGGAATATGAAGAATTCATCACTCCGTGCTAAGACACATCATCTTGCCTCTTCCCAGACACCAAACACTGTGTTTATTGAATACTTTGCTTTCTTTTCTCCTTTGTTAACCAGTCTACTGTTTCCATTGAGTAATGAACAAATGCTGGTTTTAGGAACCATTAGTTCCTAATAAACTTGAAAAAAACCCCTCTTTTCCGTATCCCCTTGTGCAGCCATGGTGATGTAGGCTCCTGAAACTAGCCAAGAGAAGGGAAGGTGAGCTGGGAAATGAGCTTCAGATACTAAATCCGTCATTCTTATTTGTGTGTTACGTGGAGTCTCCACGGAACATGTACAAGTTGAAGGTGAGGAACTTGGTAAGACCTATCAACAGCGACAATTCTCACAATTCACAGGCTAAAAACCCCGCTGTGCAGTGGTGAGGAGGCTGTGGCCAAGGCAGTCACTGCAGCAAAGCTCACCAGGGCACCGGAGGAGCCCAACGCCAAGAGATCCGGTGGGTGGTGAAGGAGACCCCGCTGCATTTCCACCCTGCGCCCCTGAGAACAGCGCAGGGGAAAGCACCAGGGGGGACACGGGCTGCTCTGAGCTCAGCATCTGGAGCTGCCTTGGAGGAGGAACCGAGATGCAACATTTGCCTTTTTTTCAAGTGAACCAGCTAGGAGAGAGACGGACAGAGAGGAAGGCAGCAGGAGCCCGCAAATGAAGTCCTCAGATGTGGCAGGTCTTCTCGTTGGCCGAGGCACTGAGGTCCCTCGGGAGCCAGGTGCTGGTACCCAGCAGCTGTGCTGCGCTGGTGTTCCCACCCCATTGTTGACTCTGCTCCAAGTTCTTAATCCACAGCGAAGTTTGCTAAACGCCTTTAACTTTTTCACTAAGCCTGACCAGCTCCAAGCGTGGTCCGGGGACGCTGGGCTGGCACAAGGTGCACGACTTCTTCGCGAGCAATGAACCCAGATAAAACGGTGAAACAAACCCTTTGTGCGGCTGTAACCAGAGCAAGTCTGGGAACGCCAGGAGCTGGAATGCTTCCCACAAAGCCAAAAGGGTCACTTTGAGGGCTGCTCATAATTAATCACTGGCGGCGGATGTTAGTCTGCGGAGCTCTGGCAAGGGGCTACGTGGCAGCGAGAGCCTCCACCCGTGGCTCCAGCTGGCCGTGCAGGACCACACCGGTGCTGCCCACCACCTCCCTGCTGGAGCTTTCAGCTTCTGCTCGAGACTCATTGATTACTTTTGTACGTTGCCGTTATTTTTGTTTTTTATATACCAGCAGATCCGGACACACAGATGTACACGCCATGTCGGCACGACAGCCCGCACCCCTCCACATCCCTTTGTCCCGGCGCATTCCTCGCTATCTGCACGCGCAGTGAATAGTTTACGGCCATGAATCTTAACCCAGATTCATAAATTTTTAAGCAGCGCAACCTTCCTTTTGATTTTAACTTTCTGGTATCCAGTAAAGTGTTCTTTAAAAACTCCTAATTACGTCTCACGATTTTTTTTCTGTCTAAGTTCCTTCTCCCAAATGATCTGGCTCGTAATTGCTTTCAGCTTGGCGAAATTGGCTTGGGTGTGTATTTTTGCAAGCGCGTGTCGAATGCTCTTTGTTTCTGATTGGGATTTTCACTCTGCCTGAACACCAGTACAACAAAGTCAAAGTTACTTTTCCTTAAGCCACTACCAGATTTTAGTTCTGCGACGTGCCCACCTCGCCTGCCCAACGCGGGTAACGACGTCGCTCCCCATGGGGCCGCATCGCTTCTTTCAAGCTGGATTCAGGAAGTCTGAGGAAGCTTTAGTGTCACCTGGCTAAGTCCTTCCGTGACTATCACCACAACAATATAATCTACTCTCAAACAGGTCACAATGAAACACTTCAGAAACTGTTTCTGACACATGAACCAAAGCGCTGGGAATGACGGCAGGGAGCGGAGGAAGGAAAAATGTTCCTCGTTACAGATCTCCTCCCGGTCTGTCAGTATGCCCAGAAGTGTCACGGCCTCTGTAGAAACCCAGAACCATATGCTGCAGAAAACACAACCCCGAAGAGATGCCACGCAGCTGAGAAGTCCAAAGGGGATTCCCCAGACGGCACTGGGAGAGATGCTCGTGCGAGGCTGCGCGACGCGAGTCCCCCTCTGCACTTACAGCCAGACGCGGGAAGCCGCGCTGATACAGAACGGCAGGAAGGAAGGAAGGAAGCACACTCGGAACTTTCTGGGGTTGCTGCAGAAGTGTGGACCTGGACAAGCACTGCAGGGAATGGTGAAGAAAGCAGCATCTGCACACAGCTCACAAACACCGGCAACCAAGGAGGCCCTTCAGCTTATGCTAGAACCATGTTATATTTTCTTACCTAACTTCCATTTCTAAAGCTATTCACTCCTGACGCGTTGTGTACAGCCCTACTCGCTCTGCCCACAGAGGCTGCCGGGCAGCAGCACCACAGCCCCTGCTGGGCACAGCACCAGGACAGACCGCGGCTCAGCTGGAAGCTCTGCGGCAGGGAGCGGTGAGGGCACGGAGCAAGAGCTGCTCTGCTGGAGCAAGCCTGGAGCAGGGTGACTCCATCCCTTGTCCGCTGGCAGGGGGTTTCTGCACCCTCCTCTGGGCACCTCGGTCTCCAGCCGCAGAACCAAGATGCCAGGACCAACCCCAGGTGCCTGCAGTGCTGAGCAGCGCAGGAGCGGGCAGGAGCAGGAGCAGGAGCAGGAGCCTGAGCTCAGGAAGGGATGCGCTAGCAGAAGACTGGGCAGCAGGAAGGGCACCAGTGTGTGCCAGTAACCGGCTGCTCCCTGCCCCTCTCCCTCTCGCAGCACACGTGTGCTCTGCAGGGAACAGGGAGCATGGTTCTCTGGAAGAGGTCCCGAGTCCACTCCCGGAGAACACCAGCTACCCCACGCCCAGCCTTCCTTGGCAACCTGGGGCAAGTTACATGGTGTTTCGCAGGTGGCTACTAATGAGACCCTCTCTGTTCTTCCAGGTGCCCTGTGCAAGACACCGAGAGCCAGATTTCAGAAAGGCAGGATGCTGAGAGCCACAGCCGCAGCCACCGGGCCTGGCTCGCTGCAGCCGCGGGCCCATCTGGGCTCCCTGGTCACTGCCAGCAGCCCCGGGCAGGGCTCAGCCCATCGCAGCCTCCCGCCTGCTCCGCTCCTCCTCACCTTCTCCAAGGCCTTTCTCCCCGCTCCGCCCTGCAAGGCACAGCTCCTTTAGTGTTCTAGCAAGTAATAAGTGCATCAAGTCCCAGTAATTATCTCTAATTAGGGTTAGTGATTATACTGTTGGGTTGGAGAAAATCAATCTCTGGTTTCCCATCAGGGAGGGCAGAGAGAGCTGGGGTGGGGAGGGGGAGGCACTGGCAGCTCCCACCACCCCTCCCACCAGCTTCTCCCTGCCCCCACTGCCAATGGTGCGGCTCATCCCGGGACCTTGGTGCAGCTCATCCCGGGACCAGGAGCTCCGGGTGGGGAGATGGGGCTGAGCGAGGGCAGCTGGGGCACAGCCCCGCTCCTTTGCTGGTCTGGACCAGGGGAGGGCAGCCCACCCTGGGGACATGGAGCGGAGCCAGGGCTGTGATGGCAGCTGGATGCTCTCACAGCACCAGTGGCCACCTCCGCAGAACAGGGTGGCACCTGCAGGTCCTTCTCAAGGGGACACCAGGGCTTTGCTCTGCGTCTAGAGGCAAGGTGCACCATGGAGTGCTGGAGCTGCAGAGGCTGGGTCCCCAGAAGGGCAGCATGGAGCAGAGACCTGTGTGAGACCTGAGAGGGTCCTACATCTCCTCTGGGCAGAGGGCTCATCACGCAAGCAAGCTCTGCAGCCCGAGTGAAGCCCAAGGTCATGGGTACAAGTTGTACCCCAGCATGCCTGCCCTGCACGCTCACGGAGAACATGACTGCTGACCACATGTGAGTCGTCTAAAGGGTAAAAGGTAGAAGGGGTGGATATGCTGGATTACAGCCGGCACAGCCTGTAACCCACCAGAGAAGCTGCAGTTTGAGAAAACTCACAGTAAAGTGTGTCCATGATGCCCAACCTACAAGTCTAGTGAGCTGAGAACTCACGCTGCTCGAGCAGCAAGACTCTGGGTGTGGACACAACACTGAGGGGTGGGTGAGCAGCTCTCTAAAAGATGGGCAAAGATGGATCAGGTTCTGGACAGAAACCTCTGACAACTGGTAAGTCAAAACAGAGAGCAGCAGCCAGATTTCTGGCAGAGGAAGCCCACAAGAAGAACAGATCTGGAGCAAGAAGGTGCTGCCCTTCTCCCCATGCTTGCACAGAACCTCAGCCACTGAGCAGGAGCTGAAACCTTATTTTCATGGCTGGGCAACAGCTTCTACAGCTCCTAGGAATGGAGGTAGCAGGCAGCTCTGCTCCTGGGCACAATTCCCGGCTCCACAGAGGAGTCATGCTCTGACGAGGAGAGCATGAGACCCTCCTGGAAAGCAAGCGGGAGATGAAGCAACTTAATAGGCTCAGGATAGTTGTGTCACCTGCTCTGAGAACAGTGGCATCTTTGCAAAGCTCTGCAGTCGCCAGTAAATCTGGGTTACGCTAGGACACTAACAGTTCTTCTGTATGACCGAAGAGGGTACCAGTATTTCACATGATAGCTCTGGCGCGGATCAAACGGTCTGCAGAGGTGATGAGGACGGGCTGGAGAACGTGGCTGGTGGGAAGGAGCTGCTGTGGGCTGCGCACTGACTGCTGGCTTCAGAAGGGACTTCACCCGAGCTGCTCCCTCCTGCTCCACCTCACGGGTCCTCCCGCATCTCTCCCGTCTCGGCTGGGGCAAACACAACCCCGTTTGCACAACTCAGTAACGCCGCCGGGCGCTCCTGCAGAGCGTGGGACGCCCGCACCGAGCCGAGCACAGTGGCTGCTGAGCCCCAGCACGCCCCGGGTCAGACCCACGGGACCGGTGCACACCTTTGCCACACCAGATAACCCTCCAACACCTCCGTGCATCTGACTCCATCCCTAGGGAAAGCATTTCCTTCCTCCCACAGCGACAGGCTCACTCTGGGAGAACGGTTCTGCTGCCTCGCTATGGGCTGGGTGCAGCGGCTCTCTCCTGTCTACAAGGACAAAACCCGGTGAACCCACGGATGCAGTTCCATGGCAATACCGTGAATACGTGCCACGGGAACACCCTGTGACTGTGGCCTTGCTCGGCAAGCGAGGGAGCACCAGCCAGCGCAGTGCTCTGTCCTGGGACCGGCGGGGAGGACCTGGGGGCAGGCGGCAGAGCCAGGGCTGCTGAGCCCCTCTGGGAAGCAGGAACGCTCTGCGCAGCCATCCCGTGGTACCGATGGAGGGGCTGCGAGAATCACAGAATCATCAGGTTGGAAAAGACCCTTAGGATCATTGAGTCCAACCAGCAACTCTACTCGACGAAGTTCTCCCCTAAACCACATCCCGCAACACCGCATGTGAACGACTCCTAAACATCTCCAGGGATGGCGACGCCACCACCTCCCTGGGCAGCCCATCCCAGTATCTGACCACTCTTTCAAGAAGCACTTTGCCAGTCACCCGCAGTCCCCAGCAAAAGAAGACAACCTGAGCCTCCCAACTGCCATGGCCCTGCCAAACCCCGGAGCCTGGCCAGGTGACAGCAGGACAGCCAGCCTTCGGAGACATGGTGGCAAGCACCTTGCTCCTGGGACTGCTGTCTACCAGCACGTCCACAGAGACCGTGTGGCATTTATCAAAAGCTGGGGATGAGCCAAAGTTCATGGACTTTGGAAAACATACAGAAAATTAACACTTTGATGGCATACGGAATATTGTAACCCATCAAAGATGTTGTAGGTAACTGAGTCCCTCGAGCAGGGAGAGGACGCTCCTCCCAGAATCACCAGTTCCCCACTCAGAGGTTGTGCAGGAACAGCCAGCAGTGACTAGCCCACAGCCACGGGTTAATCTTTCCAAACCAAGGGGTTAACCCCACGTTAGCATGGACCTGAGGATGACAGAGATGGCAATGAGTGAGGTGGTCTGTTACCTTCAAAACCTCTGAGAGATTTCTTGCAGGATCAAGGTGTCCAAAAGAACAATGCAGAAGGCAGGAGGGAAAGCAGGGGCAGCCCAAGGCTATGGAGCCTCCGGGGACATGGGATCTGATCCGCACACCGCTGCGAAATTCCCAGAACTACTGTTCAGGTCACTTAACACCAGCACTTGTCAGAAGCAGCCACTGACAGGATGTTCCTCCTGTTCCGAGGGCCCAGACTCTGTGGGCTGTTAAACCAGAGTCTGCTGCTCACAGCTCACTTTACAGGGCTAAAATAGGGTGAAGTTCTCGGGAAAGAAAGAGCAATACTTAGGCTCTAAATGGGGGGCACACCGTTAGCAGATGCTTTTGACAATTTGGGGTTTACCTTCTCCTTGCCTCAGTCTTCCTTCTATAGAAAGAAACAACAACAGCTGAGAACAGAGCTACAATGCTTGGCAAGATGAAACCCAGCCTAACTCTAGTGTCTGCCCCGCAAATAAAACCCCGAGCTGAGCCAGCGTGTCTCTGTCCACCACGAGCACTGGGCACCGAGGTTGCTGGAGCTGCCCTGCCCCACGTCACCCCTCGAGCTCCTGCTGCGTTCCTCCTCTCCCACTGGAGCCCCGACAATTTCCAGCTTCTCTCAAAGCAAGTCCTCGAATGTGGTGGCTCCGGTCTCACATTTGGATTCATCCTCCTCCTTCAGGCAGCCAGATAAACATTCGCGAGATGTTACCATGTAAATGTTATAGTGAATTTATAATATTGATAACATACATATGAATTTGTAGTATTTTATACATGATTCATGATGCAAAATATTAATTACAGATAAATTTTACTAAATCTCTGATCTCCGCTTCATCTTCAGACTACAAACAACCCTTTAACATATCACTGGGAAGGGCACATGTCCCGCACTGACAAACACCACACACAGACCCTCTTCCTTTCAGCTTTGGCCATTTGCCCAAGTTCCTGGCCTCGGGAAGTGCCCATGCCGCAGGGGCAAGAGGAGCCTGGCTGGAAGCGGGTCTCTTGGCCTGGAGCCCGTGCCCTGGAGCTCCAGGAGCTGCTGCTGCCACTGTCCATAGAGCTGCTTGCCACCACGGCAGCTGCGGTAGCCGGGCAAACCAGGCTGGAAACCTCTGTTTCAATCCAGCTGCGCTGCACTGAGGACGGGCAGGAGCCAGGAGCCACTTCCAGCGTCTCAGACCAGGGTGGCAGCAGCAAATCAAGTGTCCCCAGCCACCCAACTGCCTCAGTGCCAGCGCCACAGAAGCCCTCCCTACCTCCACAGGCTGAGAAAAGTGGTGGGACCACTGAAAGATGAAGCAGAAGCTGCCCATTTCCATTGGCATGGAGAGCCCGCAGAGCACGTCTGCAGGGAGGGACGGAGCACACCCTCATCTGGTACTGAAACCACCAGGAGGTATCGCACCAACCCTGGCCCCAGCTGAGCCACTGGCCAGGGGCAGGGCTGAAAGGCTGCTCTGGCTTTCCTCCTGCTGAGGGGGCCACAGCCACCAAAATCCAGAACGCAGAGCTACAGGATCCCTGCCTTGACATAGAAGTGCTGACGCGATGAGAGGTTAAGTGCAGGTTCCGTGAACCAGCCCTGGCATTACGGGCAAATCATGGGGGCAGCAAGCTCCTGTGAAGACACCAGCACACGTGGGCACTGGGGATGTTCCCGGTGTTCCTAGAAACCTGCCAGGGCAGGGTGAGAGGTGCCAGTCCCACACCCACGGGCTGTTTGCAGGCTGGGGAAGACAACTTTGTTCCAGGAGTAAGAGCTAAGCTTCTCCTCCTCAGTACCTGAACTTCCATAAGAGATTAATGACCCTTCTCTGACCTGCCAGAACTCGTTGTGCAGCCAGAGCCAGGAGAGAGGCAGGCGATGATCCCACCAGCCTCCCGCCTGCCATGACCCGCGCCACCCTGCTCTCTGCTGCCTCTTCTTCCCTCAATGTCATTGTCCCCCACGGCGAGCAGCGGTATGCCAGGGAAACAGGTTTTCCCTTTTCTTTGTTAATTCTTCCCTCATTACATTTGAAATTCCACAATCAGTGTGCACTGTAATTGTCGAATTTGATGCTAATGATTAATGAATTAAACATGGATCCATCAATTAGTCCTCAGAGAATAATTCTGCATAAAGCAGCGGATAATGTAATTACAGTAACAAAGATAATGAGATGTTAACATCGACGGAGCCCGACGTGACATGATCACAGCAGGCTCAGCAACCCCGGCCTGGGGGAGCCCATCCCTCACTCTGCAGAGGCAGAGCATCGGGGGGCACCGGGGCTGGCGGGGGGGCCCCGCTGCTGCCCCGCTCCCCCAGCACCCGCGGCTGGCCGTGGCGAGGTGCTCCTGGCCCCGTGCAAACACGTTCCTGGGCTACCTGACCCGGCAAAAATCTCGGGGACTCAGCAGCTCCAGCCCTGGGTGGACTCCCGGGCGCTTGGCTGAGAGACCAGCACAGGCTCCCCACCACCCCACCCGGCACCATGGCCACGGGCGCAGAGCACCCAGGGCTCTCCCACACGTGCCCGAGGAACTGCCGCTGCTCCGGCCGGTGCAGCTGTGGATCAGTGCGAGCGCTCAGAGCTCACCAGGAACAGCTAGACCCTCGTCACGTCACAGCAAGGACAAGCACCAGCCATGACGCTGCACCTCAAGCAGAGCCTCCACCACCGCAGATATGATCAAGGCAACACTCTCCCTTGGCTAGAGCAGCAGTCCTGCTGCAGAAGGAGGAGGAGGATGAGGAGGGCTCACAGGCAGCCCGTCCTGACACATGTCAGCCCATGTGGACTGCTTCTCAGGGTGGAGGTGTCCAAGCAGCGTCAGCCCCTTCCAGCTCTTCCCCATGTAAAAGACTCCAGTGCTCAAGCTGACCCTCCTGCATGGAGACCCAATGCACCCACTCTGCTTGGCTTCCTCCATGCCACGGACACTGGTGCAACCTTTGCTCTCCCACATCACTCGGCAGCAAATCCCACGGGATGCCCGTGGTGCCCAGCGAGCTGAGGAGCCCCACCGCAGAGCCAGGCAGGGCTCTCTCCTTTAATGCCCTCCCCAAATGCCACGCTCTGGCTCTCCCATGCTTTGCCTGCTCCAGTCCCATCTCCAAGCCACCCAGCCCGGCTGCTGGCCAGCAAACCTCCCTGGGGACTGCTACGTTAGCTCAGCGTTCCTGGCTGAGGTGGAGCATCTGCGCTGCTTCTGCCTGCTGGATCAGACAGCCTTCTGCCACGGGCAACCGTGCCACACGTAGCTGTGTGCCACCACAACCACCTCAGCAATCTCTGCTGATTTTTCCTTACGCTCCAGCTTCTCATTTGAGGACAGTTTCCCAGGGTTCAGCGGCTCAGCTTCCTTCCACAGCACTCGGCTGCAGAGCGGTGCCTGGGCACAGGCTGGCGTGCTCAGTGTGTGCCCAGCGAGGCCGTGCGCGGACATCGCCGCATCCTCAGGCCGTGTGCTCGTGCCCCTTCCCCTGTGCTGACTGCTTTGGAGTAGGTCTTGCAAAGCAAGAACTCAGGGCTGCAGCTGTGCTGGGACCAGCGTCTCACACTGATTTTTCACCATCTCCATATTTTTCTTCTGCTACCATCTGTCCTTCCCCACTAAAAAATTCCTTTTCATGCAGCCTGCACTTTGAGTAAGAGCTGCCCATGATTCTCAAGGCAGAAACACACACCGAGTGAGACACAGGTGGGGCAAGGACGCAGAAAGGCTGAGCTTCCTCAGCTCCAGCACTGATACACCTGGGGGTCCCTGAAGAAGTGATATTCCAGTGGGAAGAGAACCTGCAGGGATCCGAGGGAGCCACCCGAACCGGCACTGCCACATGTAGCTACTCCATGCCACAGGTCTCATGCTCCCTCTCCACACCCAGAAAACACATCCCTAAGCCCTGGCAGCGAGATCTGCACACCCCTCTCTTCCAAACACCGCTCAGGTTTGCCTGGCCCAGGAGACACTGCAAGGTCCCCACCTCACCTTGCGCGGCTCAATGTCCCGAGCTCGCCTGGGGCACTGCTGGGCACCGTCTGCTCCAGCCGCGGGTGACAGACGCTGCCCGTGCTCAGTGCCCGGCAGTGGGCCCAGTACTGCTCCCATCCAGAAACCTGCAGTAACGCAGGCGTGCCCACCGCTGGAGCATGGCCAGCACCACAGACCCACTGAAACATTTTGGTTGGAAAAAACCTTTAAGATCATCGAGTTCAACTGTTCCCCCAGCACTGCCAGGGCACCACTAAACCATATCCACAGCACCACATCTCCACAGCTTGGAAACCCCTCCAGGGATGGGGGGTTTCGCTGGCAAGATCCTCTGCTGTTCCATAGGGGCCTGGGGCGTGCTGGGATGTAGGAACAGGGCGCTAGTTCCAACAGTCGGTGGATGTGGCTCCTTTACTCCTGATCTGCCTGTGCTCTCCTCCTCTGCTCGCTTCTTCCAGCTCCCAGCTGTTCCTGCCCGCCTGCCTCTCCCACCGGCACCTCCATCCCCTGTGCACTTTTCCTCCCCTTGGTGCTGCCGGGCAGCATGTGATGGGCAGCGTGGGCACCGAGCAGGCATCTGGGGGCTCTGATTCCCCAGACCTAACACTACACTGGGTGCTAGGAGAGGCAATTGCTCAGGCTGCACTGGAATGGGCACAAAGACTCATCCTGTCCAGGTCAAAGACTCCCAGGCACCTTGAAGGATCCATCTGCACTTGTCTATTTTCCAGAACTAGAAATGAGATCACTAAAATTGCCAAGGTTAGTCAGAGCATCCCTGTGTCTGCATTTCTGCATCAGAGGTGTCCTAAAAGCACAGGACTTTTCTGAAACCACTGGTAGAAGTTCTCCACAAGCAGTAGGAACTGTGGAGACTCCTAAAGTCTCAAAGGAAGAGCACGAGTGGGTGCTGGCCTTTGGAGAAAGCTGAGAAAGGGTTCTTGGCAATTACTGCTCAGGTCTTGTAAATCGCTGGTCAGGTGAGATAGCAGCTGGAGATGGGCCAGCGTGTGCCGGCATGGCCAAGAAGCCACCAGCGTCCTGGCTTGTGTCAGCAGCAGCGTGGGCAGCAGGAGCAGGGCAGGGATCGTCCCCCTGCACTGGGCACTGGGGAGGCCCAACCTCCAACCCTGGGGTCAGGTTTGGGCCCCTCAATCCCAGAAGGATCTTGAGGGGCTGGAGCGTGGCCAGAGAAGGGCAACGGAGCTGGGGAAGGGTCTAGAGCAGGAGTGTGGTGAGGAGCGGCTGAGGGACCTGGCGGTGTTGAGCCTGGAGCAAAGGAGTCTCAGGGGAGACCTTCTGGCTCTGGACAACTCCCTGACAGGAGGTTGGAGCCAGGTGGGGTCGGGCTCTTCTCCCAAGGAACAAGCAACAGGACAAGAGGAAAAGACCACAAGTTGAGCCAAGGGAAGTTTAGTTTGGGTATTAGGAAGAATTTCCTCACTGAAAGGGTGATCAGGCACTGGAACAGGCTTCCCAGGGCAGTGGTGGAGTCCCCATCCCTGGAGGCATTTAAAAGATGCATAGACATAGTGCTTAGGGATTGTCAGTGTCGGGTTAACGATTGGACTCGATGATCTTAAAGGTCTTTTCCAATCCAGGCAATTCTGTGATTCTGTGACCTCGCCTCCACAAGAAGAAAGACTGAACTGTAAGATAAAGATTCACTGAGCAAGGCTGAAACATCTGACTTTTCACTCCAAGTTCAGAAAGAAACTGCTCCCAACAGTAAAAGCACATAAGTCTGTCTTAGCATCCATCAGCAAGCCCACTCCCTGTCCGCACCCCTGGCTAGCTCCACAGGCTGGAGTTCAGCACCCACATGCCCACCCCGTCGGGCGCTGACAGCCAGCCCTCCCTCCGCTGAGCCCCACGGGCCGTCTGGGCGGATCTCTCCTGCTGCTGGTGCTCCCAGCTCACACCAGCGCTGTGCTGATGGCTGCCGGAGGCACTGGTGCCTCTGCTGCTCAGAGCACTCCTTGGGCTGCTCCTCTATGAAGAGTAACACTCCACGAATCATGAGAAGCGTTTACTCTCTTTAGATCCACAGCCACATGCCACTTATCTTTAACAGATTCTTCGCCTTCATGCACATCAGTCACAATATGGTCTCATCTACGTGATGAGATGTTCTGTTCAGGCATGCACACGAAAGTGAGTTCCACCTCCCCACGCAGGCTCACGGCTTTCCAGGAATCCAGTGTTATGTTCCCCTTCTCCTCCCAGGATGAGGCCACTCCTTGTCCCGAGGTGGGATGCCTGGCCTGACGAAGTCTTGTGGAGCATGCAACACCCTCCTGCCCTAGGCCAAGGAGGGATGGCTCCAATAAACGATTTCAGCGCTGACCCTGACCACATCTGTGCGGCTGAGGGGACGCTTTGTATAGCGGAACCCAAGAGCCGTCAGGGCCTTTGCTTAAAAACCTGTGTCAGCCTTGGGTACTGAGCGGGACAGCAGCAGGCCCCACGGGGGACCCCGCTCCTGGCTCGCCTGGTGCACACCAGACCCCAACCAGCTGCTCCACCATGGAAAGGTCACCCTGCAGCAGTGTCCTGCCACCCACCCAGCCCCAACAGAGGTCCCTCTGGAGACGTGCACAGACACCACCAGCCCTCAGTCCCTGTGGCACACACAACTAAGCTTCTGTCTACACGTGGTAACCCCACCCCAGAGCTGCACTCAATCTGCATGCCAGCCTGCACTGCTCCCAAGGGTGTTGTCCACCATCCTTGCTGTAAGCCAGAGCCATGCCAGGAACACCCAACGGCTCAGCAGCCACTGTGGCCGAACCACTTCCCAGGGCAGTGGTGGAGTCCCCATCCCTGGAGGGGTTTCCAAGCTGTGGAGATGTGGTGCTGAGGGCCAGGGGTTAGTGGTGCCCTGGCAGTGCTATATCTCAATGTATTTTTCAAGGGATAAAGAAAAAAAAAAAGTTTCTAATTGAGCACAAAACTTCTGTTTCTAGGCAATCTTTGCACCAAATCTCTGAAGATTTACGGCTCTTGGAGACAGATTTTTAATACTGACAAACTGAATCCCAGCATGGCTGAGGCTGGGAGGACTCTGGAGGTCGTCCTGCAAACCGCTGCTCAAGCAGGGCCACCCAGAGCCAGCTGCCCCGGACTGTCGGGAGGCTTTTGGTGATCTCTGAGGAGGGATCCTGCACCACCTCCCTGGGCACCTACAGCATCACTGTCCACACAGAATAACCCTTAGGAGGCCATAAGGCAGCTGCAAAGCCTGACAACGTTCTGTGCCTCCGGACGCAGGGTTTGCGCAAAATAAACCCAGCTCTGACTACGGGGCAGTTGCCTTTGATGGTTTCAACACCAGGGTCTCGTCACCCCCAGAGCTTGGAGTCCTGCAGGTTTCACAAATAGAAGCTCCTTCCCCATTCTTACGCTATTTAGTTCCAAGCTGTACTGTTGGAACCTGCTCTGGGGGTTATTTTGCATCATCCCCAGTGTTGCATGGGTGCGCCTTATCCACACGCAGGGCAGCGCGAGGTATTTTATCTTTTCTTTTTCTCCTCCTCCCCCTTATCTCCTACTTCTTTTCTTGCCCCCAGGTAAGGACTGTTTATGTGGTGGACATTAATTAGCACACTCACTTACCTCGGTGGAGCTCAGGTCACCAAGAAACCATGGACCACCCACTTCCAACTCTAAACATGGGCCATTTGGTTTTACTGAGACACTCCTGGTGTAAGACAGCAAATCACTCGGGTCTCTAAAGCTCGTGTCCTCTGAAGCTTAACTTGTGCACTGGCAGAGAACTCCAGATCTTGAGGTGCTCCCTCTCCAGCTGCCCAAAGCATGATGAGAGATGCCCAGTGGACCCCAGTGACAGTCCCATCCCTAGCCCCAACGGCAGCAGAACTACCAAGTCCCTGCTAACCTGAAGCGGGTTCTTTGCTGGCCCCAAACCCAGTGCTCTGTATCACCCAGGGCTGTGAGCAAGTCACCCCAGAGGATTGTTACCGTGTCAGTGCACTTACCGTGTTGACTGCATCGCCAGCTGCAATCAGTCCTGGAGGCATCAAGAGTTGAAAAAATTCCTCAGAAAACATCTAACATTTGTGTGTCAGGAGGAAAAGCCTTTCTGACCAATGCAGACAACCACCCAAAGCCACGACGCACAAAACCTGACTAAAACTGCTGCCTTAATGCCAGGTACTGGGTAGCACAGTGGTGCAGTCCTGCTCCGGGGCCCGGAGAGCTGACAGTGAACGGGGGATCTCAAATTCCCAGGTTTCTACATGAGAAAAGACCATTGTACCCACCCAGCCCGAGCCCCGGCACCCACGCTCGCAGCAACACGCGCACAAGCTGCACTGACGCCCATCTTCTGCAAAGACAACTCATCTCACTTCGAAGGCTTCAAGTGGTGTGAAGTCCACCAGCTCTTCAGATCAACTCTTCCAACACTGAATTACCCTCCCTGCCAGGAAACCACATCTCCCCTCGAGTTTAAACGGTTCTGACTCCAACGTCCATGCACTGCGTCTCCTCCAGCTTCGCTGACCAGGCTGCGAGGACCCCTTGCACTGCGCTGGCTTCTTGGCGCTGGTTTTGCAAGCAGCAGTAATCAGCAACCAAGTCACATCTCAGTCGGCTCTTGGGAGCCCAACAGGACTGAGATGGCTGCTGAAAGCAGGATACAGTGGTACGTGAGCATTTGGTTTGACATCAGTGTCAGCTTTTCTGTGGTTTGCGTTTGAATTCTTCCTACCACTCTGATAACCTTCTCCAAGCCGGAGCTCAAACAAAGCGCCCTGGAAGCGCACAGGCAGGAATTATCCCCACACTCGGGCATACCGAGGGTGCACAGGGGTGGTGAAGAAATGACAGCGTGTGGTGGGGAGCCGTGGCGGAGCACAGGCAGAGCTGCACATCCTTGGCCAAAAAGGCAGTAACTGCAACGATTCCCTGCTCTGCAGACTCGTCCTGACTCTACAGAAACAGCACCCAGGCTTCAGACGGGTTTATTATTTTGCACTTTTACACAGCGATGTCACCAGGCCCCATCCCCACGGCGTGGGTGCTGTGGAGGACCCAGCCAGCTCCTGGCCTTCGCCCCGTCTGACGAGCCCTCAGCTTCAGAAAGCTGGGAAGGGCAGTGCTGACAACAGCCCGACCGCAGGACGCAGCCGGGGTGCAGAGCAGGACAGGACAGAAACCAGGACCCAAGTTCACTCGTGGTGGCACAGCGAGAGGTACCAGATTATGAAAGGTTTCTGTTACCAGCAGCATTGTCAGCACTCCCTCGTTATCCTGAAGAGTGGAGAGGCACCAAACCCTGCTCCAGCAGACCACTGCCAACAGCTGCTAGGAGGAACGCATGTGGAAACTGTCCACCCTGGCCAAGGATATGAACCCCGAGGACAAAGTAAAGGCGTGTCAATGTCCTGGGCAACTTGGGCAGGAAAGCTCCAAGTTCAACGTCTCCCCGGGGAGGTAAGATGCCTCCAGCGGCAGTAGAAGTGGTGAGCAGTGTGGCATGAACTCCATGAGGAATCTGAGAGCCTCCCAACCTCCCCTCCCCACTCTCCGCGGCAGCTGTGTCTCCTCAATGCGCACACAGAAGAATAATTACAGAAGAAGCCTCTCACATCACCATTTCTCCAGGGGAAAGTGAGGAAGAAGATGGGGTTCATGAAAAAGGAAAGAAAGAGAGGAGAAGAGAACTTGCCAGGGATCATGAGACTTCCCTGGTTGAGATTTCCTTTGTTTTAGGGAGCAACACCTTCCCAGACTCACCAGGGCTTGTTAAAGCCCTCCTGCTTTTTTTCCTCCTGAACACTAAGCAGCCTAAAATCCCAGCAGGAGCTTACGTGAGACCCACCCAGACCCACCATCACCCACTCCCCAGGAGCGCTGGAAGCGAGAAACTCCAGCACGGCTTTTGCCTGCGGCTCAGGGGAGGGGAGGGTGCCCACAGCTCCAGGACACGCCAGCAGCTCTTACCTGAGCCTCCCGTCAGCTGCGAGCTGCTCCTCTCCTTCGCCAGCCCGTTGGCTTTGGGGCTGGCGCTGGGGGCTGCTGCCGTTGTGGCCCTGGGCAGCCGCTTGCCCGGTACCTTCACTGTGGTTCTCAGCAGATCGATCTCCTTCCCGTGGACGTTCTGCATGTAATCCTGGAGCAGAGAGGCACAACGGGTGAGGATCAGCCCGGCCGGGCCCAGCACACTCAGCTCCTCTCCTCCACATGCTTAGAACTAAAGCCCAGATCCCTTCAACCGAGAGGTCCCCAGCGAGCTAGTCAGCCCGCAGCAGGGCAGGGATCTGGGGGCTCATCACGTGCTGGCTCCTCTTGCACTAGAGAGTCTCAGCTGGGCTAGAGGTGACAGACCCCGTGACCTCCCCAGTGTCCACACCAGCCCTTTTCTGACAACACCGGCACAAAGCTTTGACTCCGACCTGCCTTCTTCCCATGACTCAGACCCGGCCATGGAGAAGTGCCTGGTCTCACTTCCAGTGCCCAGCACTAGCCAGCTCCGACATGAACAACGTCGGGATGTTGCCATGGGCAGCCAGAGGCCGTGAGAAGCCCAGTTGTGGAAGCCTGGCTGGGGATCAGAGATCAGATGGAGCAAAAGAGCACACGGGTAGCAGGTGGTTCTTCTTCCCTATCACACGCTGTGTTTCTAACCACAGCACCCAGCTAGAACAGCCAGTAACACAAGAGTACGGTGTCAGCAATGGGATGCCTGAAAATTCCCGCTCCAGTCACAGCCAGGATAATCCAAGCCCAAAGCAACACAACTCAGGATAAGTCCCTTGTACATTCACCTGCACAGCTCTGCAGTATTCAAAACTTGGTGCTTCCACCATTTCTTCTGGTAGACTATTTATTGTATGACCAAAAACCCCATGTGCAGGCTGCTGATACCCTCCTGATACACCTCTTGTGTTGGTCAAAACAAGGCTGCACGTCTCTAGCCTCTCCTGAGAGCTGTGTCCTGTCTCGTGTCTTCCACCCCTTCCCTGCTCCACAGGGCACCGCAGCTCTCCCCTAACCCTCTCCAATGTGGATGGCTCTTCCCTTGGCTCATGCCCCAAGAAGACCTGACCAAGGGGATCTCCAGAGATGCACAGAGGGGACCTGCCCTGCCCTTGGGCAGACCTCAAGGGAGCAGGGACCAAAAACTGAGCAAGAGACTCTGGAAGGAATTGTGATATGGTGCATCCTCCCCTGGCTCTCTGCGCTGGGGACCACAGAATGACAGAACAGTTTGGGTTACAAAGGACCTTAAAGATCATCTAGTTCCAACCCCCCTGCCAGGGACAGCGACACTGCCCAGTAGACCAGGAGGATCTGCAATTGGGCGAGGAGCAGCAGCAACCATCCAGGGTGAGACTGCGGCTGCTGCAGGGAGGCCTGGGCTTGCTCCAGTTCACAAGGAGGTCACCAAAGAGATAAACTGAGAGCTGGTCCCTGTCTGCTTCCAAATCCAAGAAGATAAAGACATGAACAAGATCAGTCCAACACCAACAGTTCTCCCAGTCCTTGGCTCCAAGGAGCGGGTGACCAGAGGCTGTACGGGCAATGCTCTGTGGTCTCAGGCGACTACCTGCAAGGGTTGCAACCTCTCAGCGGCACCTCAGCACCTTGGATTGAGCTCTTCTCTTTCCACAGGCTCCCGTGCAGGCATCCAGTCCTCAGAGCAAACCCAAGAGGTGGGGCAGCGTGCCAGCACACCCCCCTGCGCCTCCAGCTTCGGGGTGACTTGACCTCGAATGACACGCGCGCACCCCCCTGGGTGCCCTGGGCAATTCCGAGATAACCAGCCCCACCAAGCATCGCTCCAAGCCGTTCCTGGTTGGGTGGGAGCCCGGTGGCACCCCTGGGCAGGGAATCTCAGAGGGGCTGGAGGATTTTCCCTCAGTCAGCACAATTGCCACGGTAGCCGGCTGCCTGCCGGAGAGAGCGGTCACCAGCGCACCGCTTTTATTACATGCTATAAAACAGCAATTTCTTCCCAAGCCTCCTCGCTAATTACCCAGCCAGTTCTCTCATTTCATTTTATTACTGGAATTAACAACGAGTTCAAAGCGTGGAAAGCTATTAAGATGTGTGATTAAGCCACATTCAATTAGTTTCTACAAACAATTTAATTGATGTTGCAGATAGAATTAACAGAAGGTGATTGTGTGAATGGCTCCACTGGCTGCAAAATGGGAGCTGCTTCTCCTCCAGCTCTGCGCCGCGCAGCGCAGCCTGGCCAGCGGAGCTGGGCTCAGCCACGGACGCCTTCCTCACGAGCAGAAGCTTCTGCTCTCCAAGGCTTTGGGAGAGTGATGGGAAACCACACGGGTCTCTTCACAGAACTTGTTCTTTTCCTGTCACTGAACACACCCGGAGAAAGGTAAGAAAAGCACCGATGCACCAAGGAAAGCTGTGCAGGATCCAGGGATCGGGCTCCCCGTGTTTCTTTCTCCAGCCGGAGCTGCTGCCCGCTGCCCCAGCTCCAGGCATCCTGCTTGCCAGGTCTTGGACACCGCTGCCCGCTCCAGGGAGGTGGCACCTAGAGAGGAGCGCAGGGCTCCGCAGGACCTGCACACAGGTCGCACCCGGCTCATCGGAGCACTCGCTGTGACCACAAACCCACAGTTCATCAAGCCTGATTCCCAGCGAGGAAACTTCAAAGTGGGGCTGGAGGTGCCAAGATACAGCTCCAAAACCAGGCTGAGTGACAGACACCTAGAAGCAGACGAACAGCCCTGCCAGGAAGCTTTGGGCTGGTAAAATCCCAAGTATGGCCCAGCCAGGGCCATGAGCAATCTCCATCCGATGGGGCGCAGACACACACAGGGCAGATACGGCTACTGGAGAAAGGCGAGCTGCTGATCCCTGGGGTACCTGCCGCCATCGCAGCAGGGACAGGGAGAGAAGAGAGCTGCAAGAGAAGAGCAGGCTCAGCAGGAACCACCCAGAACAGTGCCAAGGAAAAGCCACTGGGAACAAAGAAGCAGCACGAAAATGCTCCAGAGCTTCAACACCCTGACCAGGGCTGGGAAAGAGCCTCTTCCTGCAGTGCTCAGCTGTGCTTGGCTGTGCCCTCGGGGACCCTCTGCTGCACCCCGAGTTCTGCCATCCCCCAGACACGTGGCAGCACCGGCTCACCCTGAGCCCAGCCAGGGACAAGATGGAGCTTCCCTTCGTGAGGAAGGACTTCAGGATGCCGAGCATGTCCTTGCCCTAGGCCCTGCATACCTGTTGCTGCCAGCAGCTCCCACCACGGCCCTGCTGCCACACACGGAAGTGACAGAGAAGCACGTGTCCTTCCTCGGGAGCAGGGGTTTTGTCAGTGACCCAGTTCAAGCCCAACGCACTCTGCTTGTGGCATCCCGTGGCAGGACATGGAAACCTGCTTCATGCCATGGGAGACAAACCCAGCGCCAAACGCGCTGCAGCATCTCCCCACTCACTCTAGAAGATGGGGAGGAGAAGACAAAATGGGACATGCTCCTCCGGAGCACCTCCTCCTCCAGGCTTCCTTCCTGCTTCTCTCCCCTCCAAGGTGGTCTCAGAGCAGACATCCAGTGGGAAGGGGAAGGGGAAGGGGAGGGGGAAGGGGAAGGGGAAGGGGAAGGCAGGGGGCCTGTGCTGCCCCACACAGCACACTGAGGTTCACCAAAGCCCTCGCCAGTACAAAACACAACACAATGGCAGGTGTCGTGACTCTTTTCCCCAGATCTCCGCGGGTAATGCCACGGAGGAAGCAGACACCCCATCTCTGTGGAAGCCAGAGCTGGGACACCACAAGTAGCTCTGTGTCCTGTGGTCCACGCGTCACTAGTCCTTGCTCTAGGTAAACAAGCAGGGCAATACAACACCTATCTTGGGTGCAAGGTTCAGAGCTTTCGGTGAAGCCCAGGGAAGGAGAGGCCCATCTCGTACCCTTCTTAGCAACGGGCTGTGGATCACCGGTAGCACCAGGTGGAAGCAAACCAGATTTTTGCTTGGGGCACCGTAGTAATGAAATGGAACGCTGAAGAAGTGCAGTAAGGAAAGCAAGTGACATCAATCTAGATAACCCCCTGAGGAAGAAATGGTGTACAAAGGAGAGAAACCTAGTGCAGAGCAGCATCGTCTGAGGGCGGTTAAACAACATCCCAGAAATTACTCTGCCTCCACGGCTGAGTGTCATAATGGCCCACGATGTCTATGATGGAAACGTGATAAACCACACACGCGTGTGAGCACACACGCAGAGCAGGCAGTGACAGCAGCCATTCCCTCCCAGTCTGATTCTACAAAGACCAAAAAATGGGGTTAGGAAGTTAGGGAACTGCAGAACCACAGCATGGTACAGGGATCCAAGACTACAAGAAAAAAAACCCCAACCTGTTCTCAAAGCTCCCACAAATTCAGGACAGGAAATGCAGTGACTGGCCTCCCAGTGCAAGGACAGTGGGTTCAAGGGCTCAGAGGCTCAGGAGCTGGAGGACGGAGCACTGCAGGCCCTGGAGTGCTGGAGACTCAGGGTCAGAAATGAGAAGAAAGGCTCGGGGCACTCCAACACCCGTGCATCTGAGGAGACTGGGGACAATTCGAGGGCCTGGGAGCATTCAGGAAGCACAGGAGCTGCCAGCCCTTGCTCCTCTCCCTCCAGCCCTGCAGAGCACCCCAGCAGCCCGAGTCCCGTGCACAGGCTCTGCCCCGTGCCCGGCTGCGGCGAGGGTGCTGTGCCCCATGTCACAGGTGTGTCTGGCCATGGCTCGCTGTCTCAGCAGCAAACTGTGCTCAAGAGGGAGTGGGGAAGAAGCCATTAGCCCCACAGTGGGGAGGCGACAGAGATGGATGGGGAGGCAGCTGCGCGCCTGAGCCAAGCAGCGAAGAGGATCGGAGATGCACCGAGCGACAGCTCAGCTCGGCAGGCTCTCACAGGCACCTCATCTCCATTACCCAATACCTAGCAGCCAGGAAAATTATTCCACACCCAAATGGCACCATCAGCCGTGGCTGTGAGGAGTTCTCTGCCTGCTCCTCACCCCTGATGCAGGGAGGCAGCAACCCTCCCTTTAATGGGCCGCACCAGGGAAGCAGGGGAGAAAACGATGCTCTTCCTGAGCTAATTCTGTGCAGAGTGTGTTCCCAACCGCTCTCCCACCTGGCCCCGCACTGCCAACACAGCCTTCGTGAGAGGGAAGAGGTTTCCTCCAGACCTGGTGTGGGGTGAAAAACAGCTCTGCTGAAGGGCCAGCGCTGGACACCCGCTGCAGGCACCGACCGGGGCCTCCATCTGTGGCCAAACCCTTTCCGAGCGGCTCTGCGACTGCGGCACTGGCCAGAGGACCTGCAGCTGCAGCCATCCCTGGCATGGAGGAGGACTCTGCTGCCCCACCCCACTCTCTACCCCACCCAGCGCAGTACTTACGTGCAGGCTGGGGTGGTAGGTGAGGACTCCGTTGTCACACAGCGTCACATACTTCTTCTTCCATTCCTTGTTGAGAGACTTGCCGCTGCGTTTGAGGAGAATGCCCTGAAAGAGAAGAGTCAAGAGTCTCAGACCTTGTTTGGCCCAGGCACCTCCCACTCAGCTCCAGCACTGTCCCTTGTAGGAGACCAGTCTTTGAAGAGACACAAAGATCAAGACTCAAGAAAACATCTTCTAGGTTGGCCTTCCCAACAGCATTTTCCCTGGGACCAGTAGGAAAAGGGCTGCACCCCTTTCCTCACCAGCTCCAGCATGTCTCCACAGACAGCTCTCCCCACCCACTCTCAGGGACAAGGGTCTCCACATGCCACTACTGATGCCCAGATCCTCTGAGGGACCTACCACACACTCTGCTGTCCCAAGTCACAGCTCTTTGTGTCCTGAAGGACAGTGCCAACACAAGGGCAGAAGCCAACCTCACCAACCGACAGTACCTGCTCTGTTACCACAGTGCTCCCAGACCTTCCACCACCACCAAAAGCCAAGCCAGAGGGATGGTCAGGGCAAGGACAATTTGGGACAGGCAGGGGCCTATCAATGGAACAACACTCCATGATGCAAGTCTCACAGGGGATGCACATTCTCTCGCCTGCCTGCAATTCTTTCTTAGAGATGTCAAACAAATGGAGCTAGGGACACATTTCAGGAGATCCTGGGCATTGAGAGGTCAGTTCACACCCTTTCTCCACCAGGATTTTACAGGAGACCCATCCTGTGCTCTTCAGGCACAGCACACTGCTAGGGCCTGAAAACCATTGTGCCCACGTGCCCTGAAGCTCCCTCTTCCCACCAGCCCAACCCAGAACTACCTTCCACCGATCAGAAGCAACGCTCACAGCCTGCACCCTCCCAACCCTCTGCCCACCCGGTTCTGCCTCCCCAGGGAATCTGCTTCTAGCAGGAGTTCATCCTGCACCAGGTAGGACCAGTGGTGGAGAGGGAGACAGGGCAGGAGGCCAGGCACAAGGGCTCTGGAGCACCGGGAGAGAACATCAAGTATTCTGCCGGCAGGGAGGAGAGGACAGCACGGCGACGAAAGTACGAAAGAATAACGGAGTCTGGGAAAAAGCTGGATCTACCAACTGTCAGGCGCAGGCCCTCCGAAAGCGCTGTCTGCACAGACACCCAGCCTGGCCGTTCCTAACGTGGCAAAAATCTGGGCTCCAGGCCAGCACCTCCTCAAAAACCTGGACAGAAAGTCTCTGTCCTGCCTGCCTTGGCATATCTGGGGGCCCCGTCCCACTGCCTAGAGACTGAGGCTGCTGGGGAGAAACACAACAAAACCTGGCAGGGCTTTGGCACATGCTGCGGTCACAGCACTGCCAGACGTGACCGTGAAATCGGCCACAAATGGTGCAGAAAAGGCAGGAGTGCTCCGCGACCGCTTACGCCCGGGACTCGGCATGCAGACAGCGGGAAAAGGAAACGCCTCGACTCGTGCGAGGGAGAGTCGAGCCGAGCGGCGAGAGCCCGGCTGTGCCGGGGCCAGGGTCTGCTCCCTGCCCACCACAGCTCCCAGAGCCTGCCGAGAGCTCCCGCGGCAGCGGGCGAAAGGTGCTGGTTTGAACACGCCTCCAAAGACAGAGCAGCCCAAGGGCTCCTGCTTTGCCGAGACCTGCAAGGGGAAGAGTGGTGACCCTCGTAATTACGGCCGCTCATCCGGGTGCTTACACTGGGCAAAACTGGAAAAGCCACCACAAGACGCGACCGGCCAAGAACGGGAGGACAGCAGCGCAACCAGCACCAGCCAGCGCAGAAATAGGTCACCAGGAGTCTGACCCTATGGCTGGTAAGACAAGAATGTCCGACGACAACAGGAACTGTGCTGACACGGCAGGTTTAGTTTTTTGTTGGGATTTTAGCAGAGTGGCACACACCACTAAAAACCAACGGCACAAAATCCATAAAGCCGTTAATGTATGGAGTAAAACTCAGTCAAGTGAAAGGTCTCAAAACACAATCATCAACAAGAACAAGCAGGCAAATCCATGTCCCACAGAAGTACCTGCGCAGAGCTCCAGCCAATCTGCCCTTGTTCTGCATTTTTTAATCAACGCCTGCCCCAGGTGAGCTCAAAGAAAACACAAACCCAGAAAACATGAAGGTAACACAGAAACTGCAGTGTCCACCACTGCAGCGACTGGTTGTCAACACCGTCACTTGGCCCACGGGGCTCCTGAGAGCACCACAGATTTTAGCACAGCTCGTGCAGGGTTCTTCTCCCCCCACTGCCAGGCCACCCCATGGGTAGGCTCTTGGGACTGGAGGCACCATCACCAAGCGATACTGAGCTCCCAGTGCTCCAGTGGGAAGGTAATTCAACTCAGGATGGACTGCAGGTTGGCCAAGGCAGATGGTTTTACCTCCAGGTGTGGTGTTATCAGAGCCAAGTAGAGCCAGAAGGGCCTCTGGAGGTCACGTCCCTCCTCAGGACAGGTGGAGGTATACCCATGTCACCCCAACCTCCTCAAGAGCACTGCCCATGATGAGACTGTGCTCCTCCCCACCAGAGACCAGATCCCATTGCTTCCTGCACCTCTACAATGAGATGGCAGCGCAGCATGTGTCCTGTCATAGTGACCACTCAGAGCAGTCCCAGGCCCTCTGCAGCAGCCTTTAATGTCAGCTGAGGACGACAACCACAGCTCCTTGCGTTCTTCTCTCCGCTGCACTCACAGTCCCACATCTGTTGCTCCCATGTCACAGAACATGCTTCTGAGATAATCAACCCACTCATCTCAGAGCGTCTCCAGCTGTCCCAGAGCTGGAAGGGCAGTGTCCCAACTGAGACACGGCAGGACTGCTGCTCAGGCCTCCTACGCCATCTGTCCATCCGTCCATCCTCACACACAGCGAGCAGTCCCTGCGCTTTCTCAACACCAGGACACAGCTGGCTCTGCCCTCCACAACATCACCTTCTCCAGCACCACGGCTGGTCCATCCATTTCCCACTTGGTGTAGGAAAATAATCAGTTAAATATTACACCAGCTAATCGAGACAAGTGGTGGATTCTCTGTATTTAGAACATGTATGCTGTCCTTCAAACGATTCTGCTCCAGACCAGGCTGAAGTTACAAATTTGGCTCAAAGTCACTGGGTGACATTCTCTGGCTTCAGGGCACAAAGATCCCTCCCGGCCCCGACCCTGGCTCGGTCCTGCACCCTGACCTGCCACACACACTGTGAAACACCAGCTCCAGCCGCCTCCCCGCTCCTTGGCGCGTCTTCGCCCTGCTGCTCCAAAATACTCCTTCAACACTTTCAGGCTGCTGTGTCTCCCACCAAGCCCCCAGACTGTGTTGTCTGCAGAGAAGAGTTCAGCTGCTGTTGGTTCAGCTACAGATTCGGAACCTCGCAAACGGAAACACAAGCGAAACCAGCCCTGGAAACAGAATCCAGCACTGGCAGCCTGGTTTTTCAAGCCAGAAGGCACAGGAGTCCACAACTGGGAGCAACTACAGTCCAAGCAAACATCTAATGAAACCTGGGGGAGAGGAAGGGGCTCTTAAGGCCAGACATTTGCAAGAAACGGCTGAACAGAGGGACAGAGCTCAGCTAGACTTGTTCAGCGCTGTGTTGGAGATCAAGAAGCAGGGGAGATCAGCTGAGAGGACTCCGGGTTTTAACCGTGCCACTGTGCTGACTGCACCAAGGTTAGAGCCCAATCTCTTCTCTGGTGGTGGCACATGGAGGGCTGGCCCAGCGGTATCTAGAGAACTCCCGTTTTCCTGGAGGGAAGCCCCCTGGGTAGCTCAGAGAGAAGGGTCAAAGAGGACACAGCCAGCTGATGCGCAGGACAGGCCGGTCCCCAGGGCTGACACCCCCTCCATGCACCCCAACGCATCTCCTGGACGAGCTCCTCAGCCCCACCGGGACCCTGCGCTGGCACGCGGGGCTGCACCTCAAGCTCCCTCTGCTTCTCCTGGAAGGATGGACAAGAAATAACTCTTCCATAAGGTTCTTCCCAAGCGTGGAAGTCAAGCAGGGAAGGAAGAAGCCGCCAGAGATGAAAGTGAAGAGAGCCCGGCCCTCTGCCTCTCCCCACCTTCTCTCCCGGCATCCTCCCGGCCGGTGCCTGCGCCGTGTTCGGAGCGCGGTGCCGCGCAGCAGAAGCAGCAGCAGCAATATGCAGCGTAATGAAGCAGGGAGCGGCGATGGCCCCCAAAGGACTCGTTTACTCCACAAATCTCCCTTCCACTCACTTTTTGCTAAGAATTTTAACACCAAACTTAATTGTAAAGTCGCGTATTGATTGGAAAATGCAAATGGCAATTTAAATGTAATCTAAGCTCCCAGCATGATCCCAGCTCCCGAGGAGGAGGAGTCACCTGCCTTGGGCCCCACTGGAGAGCATGGCCCAAGCTGAGCCGGGCCAGGGACCTGGGGACCCCTGGGCTGCCTGTGCCTTCCAGAAAGAATCTGGTACACGTGCAATTAGGAGTTCATTCCTGGTAACAAACAGCTGGGGAAGTTTAGTCTCCTGGCCTAATTAACCCACTTCTGAGAGACAAGCGTCCAGCTATGAAGAAGCTCTTCCAACCTTGCAAGACCATCTGAATCCAAGCATCACCAAAAGGACACTGCAGCAAAGGGACCCGAGTCCCGGCACAGAGCAGCCCCAGAAAGGCACCGGCTGCCTCCACAGCCTGGAGGGAGATGAGGGAGCGTCTGAGGCATGGAAGGGCTCCAACATCCATGGTCTCACATGGCCCACTGGGGATTTCCATCTTTTCTAGGGGTACATGGGGCGTAAGTCCACATGCTGCAGGAAGAGAACCAGTTTGAGGCTGGCCAAGCACCCCAACAGAAGATCCTGCATGTTTGCCACTCTACAGTCCTCCAGTTCACTGGCTTCTACGCTCTTTTCTGGCTGGGTAGAACCACCAGGCCAGGTAAGAGCAGAACCAGCTGAAGGCCCTGATCTTTCACAGAATCGTTTTGGTTGAAATAGACCTTGAAGCTCCTCTAGTCCAACCGTTCTCCCAGCACTGCCAGGGCACCACTAAACCACGGCCCTCAGCACCACATCTCCACGGCTTGGAAACCCCTCCAGGGATGGGGACTCCACCACTGCCCTGCCCGGCCTGCCACAGCCCTTCACAGCCCTTCCCAACAAGAAATTCTTCCTCAGCTCCAACCTCAACCTCCCCTGGGGCAACTTGAAGCCGTTTCCTCTTGTCCTGTCACTTGTTCCTTGGGAACAGAGCCCGACCCCACCTGGCTCAACCTCCTGGCAGGGAGCTGTGCAGATCCAGAAGGTCTCCCCTGAGCCTCCTTTGCTCCAGGCTCAACACCCCCAGCTCCCTCAGCTGCTCCTCACCACACTCCTGCTCTAGACCCTTCGTTGCCCTTCTCTGGCCACGCTCCAGCCCCTCAAGGTCCTTCTTGGAGTGAGAGGCCCAAAACTGATCCCAGGATTGGAGGTTGGGCCTCCCCAGTGCCCAGTGCAGGGGGACAATCCCTGCTGGCTTCCCTAGCTTTGCTGCCCTTCAAAGAGACAGCAAGCAATGAGACCCGCCACGATCTTCCAGAAAGGGCAGGTCTGTATCAGAGCAGAGCAATCATCACCGATCCCAAAACTCTGTGCTATGGAGCTACAGCTCCTGAGAGCCTTTGCTCCATTCCACGCTGGGCAAAGGACCACCACAGGGATGATGCAGAACTGCAGCCCTGTGACATCACTCTGGATGCCTCACACTGCATGTTGACACCAACACCATGCCCCAGAGCCAGCTATCACCCTGGTTTCTCCTTTAGGAACAAAGCTCTGCGCCTTCCGAAGATGCTGCAGCACGACTGTTTAATTCAAGCCATGGGAGGGCAGCAATTCCAGAGCCTGCAGAACCTCAGGAGACATGTCCCAGCAGCGCTCTGTGGCCCGAGCACTGCCTGGGGCCAGCGGCTCCAGCGTGGTGCAGAATCTGGTGCCTACCTTTCCGACAAGACGCCACTTCCCCCAGTGCCAGGAGATGTTCCTGCACACAGACTGCCAGGATCTCCTCTGCAGAACCACCTCCTGCAGCCATGGCTACGGAAGGTGCCAGTGCTGAGCCCGGGCATGCTCCCAGATCTCTCGAGGCAACATTTTGCTCCAGGCTCTCCTGGCACTGGTCACTTCACTCAGGCCCTCAACTGGGCACATAGTAGGGCACCTACTCCTTGCAAAGCACGGGGATGATGTGCAGGCTTTGTCTGCAGACCGAGGCCTTTGCCCATCTTGGTTCTCCACGGTAACACCACTACCCTGCCCACAGCAAGGAATGACTTAACAGTGGCACTAAAACCACCGCAATCTCCAGCAGATGGGACGAGGCCAGGCCTGTGAGCAACACAGAGATGCAGGAGCAGGTGAAGAATGTCGAGTGAAGGGAAATCCTGGAAAAAGCAACCCAAAGGTCCAGAGACCAAAGGCCATGGGAATGCTCCCGTGACCAGACCTCCTGCAGTCAGCAGCATGGCTTTAGAACCATAGAATTGTGGAATCATGGAATTATTCAGCTTGAAAAGACCTTTAAGATCACCAAGTGCCACTGTTAACCCAGCACTGCCAGGTCTGGTTTTGGGAAGCCAAGTCTGGCCTAGATCAAGGCTCCAGTTGCTCTGTTCCCACCACAGACCAACTGTCCTCTGCTTCCCCTGCCTGCCGTGCTGGGCTCACAACTGGAGTGTGCAGGCGCTGTCGCCGCAAACCAGCTCCCACCGTGCCGGTGGGCAGCCCAAAGCATGGGGACAGGGCTCGGAGCTGGGTGGTGGTGGAGCGGCTGTGCCCATCATCTCCAGCACATGGCCCAACCAGAGGGCGTGCAGAGGCCGCCGGCTCTGCTTGGAAACGAGGGCAGCAGGGCGGACAGAGGGGCAACCACCTCGGCAGCAGAGTCATAGAATTGTTCTGGTTGGAAGAGACCTTCAAGGTGATCAAGTCCAACCACTAACCCAGCAGGGCGGTGGGAGAAACAGTTAAAGGAGCCTCGATCCCTGCTCCAACCAGGAGGTTAAAAAAATGGGGCCTGTGCCCCAAGACAGAAGGGGACGAGCCCAGCCCCAGCACCCACCTCCAGCACCTCTCCCTGCCCTCCCAAGCTCAGCCCTCCTGCCAGCGCGGCTCCACCGCACGCCCTTCCCAGTGGCACTGGTGACAGCCCTTCACAAACCCTCCACAGTGTCACCACGTGGAATGGGAAGGGCAGGAAGCCTTGGGAGCCCCAGCAGCAAGCAGAGTCTCTCTCTTTTGACCCACGAGCCTACTCCTCAGCCAGCTTGGCTGCATGGAGCCCTGCCCAGGGATCCCTTCCCCCAGTGAATAGTTGGCATGAAACGGTACGTGGTGGGGACGCAAGCTCTGCCCTCCCACCCTGCTGGCCAGTGCTCCTGAGATGCAGGAACGGAACCGGCCTCGTGTGCACAGCAGCTCAGCTCCGGCAGCGCAGGCAGGGCAGGGAGAGGCCACTGGGGCCACGGCAAGAAAAATGGATTCACAGCAGGGGCACGGGGCGCGAGGCAGGAGCACAGCCGGGAGCTGCAAAGCAGGGTTCGGATGAGCCTTGCCAGTAGGGCAAGGAAATCCCAGCGGGAACACCATCCGCCCAGTCCACACCACTTGGCTCGCTCGGACATTACCCATCATCGCTTCCCAGTCGCTGGACGTGGGGCAAGCGTGGCTCGGGGTCAGCTCCAAGCAGCCGGAGCTTCCCAGGAAGCACGGAGCCGAAGGCACCGCTGCCAGAGCAAGCGGCTGCCTCCCTGCAGCTCGCAGTGGCCCACGGCACGGGCACTGCGCTCACTGCCCGTGATGAGAAGCTCCGGGTCCTGCCGGAGGGCAGCCGGGCCCACGGAGCAGGGGCAGGAGCTCAGGAGAGGGGAGGGCAGAGGGGCTGCAGCAGGGTTCGGGGAGCGGGGCGCGGATGCCCTCTACTGGAACCATCCTCTGGCCGGCCAGAGAACCCCGCTCCACACCCGGCACCCCCGGCCCAGCGCTCTGGGGATACACGCAGGTGGGTACCCCCAGTCCACGCTGAAAAGCCGCGGCAGCTCCCCGGGGAGCCTGCTCTCGCATGGGGGTGAAGGGAGAAGGATCGAACCTGCTTCATGGGAATGGCCCGCCCGCTGCCGATGCTGTCCGCTTTGCACTCCGGAACCTTCTTCTCGCGCTCTGGGTCTGCGCCCTTTCGAGACTGGAAGAGAAGAGACAAGAAGTCTGTTAGAGGCAGGGCCACAGGAGAGGGAAACGCACGGCCCCCCATCCCCAGCGGGCTGCCAGACCAGACCACGCTCCCCCGGGCCAGGCTTCCCAGCGCATGGAGCAGCCAGTGTCTCGCCCGTCCCCTCCGGGGCCACTCCAGCCCAGCCTCCCCCCCGGCTGTCCCCTGGCCCCTGTCCTGTCCCCCCAGGAGTGCAGGCAGAGCTGTCCTAGCAGATCGGGGCTGCCTCTGACCCCCCTCCCGCGGGGGCACACAGGACATGGCGACAGACAGAGATGGCGATGGGATGCGGGTGGAGCATGGATGGAAGCAGGAGAGGCTAAGGCAGTGAAGGAACTCACACCTCTACTAATCCAACAGATTTATTCTGTTAACACACTTGCACCATACAAAGTAGCACAGGTCACCGGGCAGAGATACCAGCCCCTTACAAAAGAGCATGGACAATAAATATCTATCACACGTCTAGAGAGTTGAGAGCAAAACCCGCCAGCCCCCAGGGGCGGCTGCGGGGAGAGCAAACTCCAATAAATACAATATGAAATATACAGTCTGTTGAGCAGAACTCATTCAAAGTGCTTAGGACAGAGGAGAATATCAAGTCATACACGGCATGGAGCACAATCAATACATTCAGAATCACAACAATGGCAGAAGGGCAGCGGCAGCGTCTCTCTGGAGCGTCCTACACACCCCTCAGTCCGGGAGCGCCCCGTGTGCTTTGGATTGGGAAGGGACACGAGCCCCACGCGCCTGGGACACCGATTCACTTGTTTTTGGGCCCAGAACAAAACAAAGAGATTGAAAGAGAAGGAAACTAAAGAGACATAGATGGCTGCTCTGCTGCGAGGAGGAAGAGGAGGAGGAGCAGGAGTCCATGCAGGCTGCAGGAGGTGCAGGAGGGAGGAAGGAGCTGGGTGCTAGCAGCAGGTGCCAGCAGCAGCTCCCGCAGGCAGCAGCAAAGCGTCTTTTGGCCCATCCAGCTCCACTCGCTGCTGTCGCCCGGTCCCGGCGGGTCTGCAGGTCTTCCCGTCCCAGGAGGGTCGTCCGCCTGGCATCCCCGAGCACGGAAAGTGCCTAGACAGCATCCAGCAGGCCCAGAAATGTCCCAGCTTAAAGTGCAGGCGCAGGCCGTCTCAGCGCTTCCTAGACTTTACATTGGGGGGATTTAAAAGGCTCCTGCGTGTCTCCGAGGGGGGGACCCATGCTGGCTGGAGGGCGGGCGAGCCTCTAATCTTAGATCAATCCCAGTGCCCATCCCTTATCCGGCCCTGGAGAGGCAATGAAAAGTGAGAGAATTTGTACAGAGGTGCCGTGTGTAACCACCTGGATCTTCTAATTTGGAAGGAGTTGGAAAGGCCTTTTTGTTGATGAAAAGTTGGAAACAGTGGCACATATCTGCAAATATCGAAAGAATAAAGAGTTTGGCAAGTTATACTCAGAACACGGACACGAGCCTGTCAGCGATGGGCGCCGGCAGACAGGCAGGGGCCGGGGAGCGAGGCGCCGGCGGCAGCAGCAGTCGGGCTCTGGGCTCCAGCTACGGGGCCGGGGCGGGTGCCTGGCACACGGACCCCCGCCTCTGCGGCACGATCCGGCGTGCAGAGCAAGGGGAGCAGGAGGGGAGCGAGAGCAGGAGAGGAAGAGGAGGAGGAGAAGGAGGAGGAAGGAGAGGAGGAGGATCGGACTCGAAGGAGCCAGGCACAGCTCGGGACTGGGGCTGCAGCTGCTCCTGGGGCCGAGCAGAGCACGGCCCTGTCCAGCGCCAGACCTCGGTGGGACCCGTGCCCACCGCAGGGAGCCCGCAAGGACGGGGGCTGCTGGCTACACCTACACTGCCTGCCTGGGAAAGCTACCGGCGGAACAATAGCCTTCCTGCCCATCCCATCCCGTCCCTGCTCTCCCTGGCCCTGTCCCACTGCGGGAGGAGGTGTCGGGAACTGCTGCTGCTGCTGCCACGACCAGATGGGGTGAAGACTTCGATGTGAGCCATGTACGTGCACCAGCACGAGAGCAAGCGAGTGAGCGTGAGCCCCGGCACTGCGGCGAGCGAGCGCGAGCACAGGTGAGCGCCACAGCCAGAGCGAGCAAGCTTGAGCCCGGAATGAGTGAGAGCCCTACACGGATGATGACGTCCACAGCAAAAAAGCGTGAGCCCCATGGCCAGCCGCCCTCCTCCTCCCGCCACGAGCGTGTGCCCACAACAAGGGAGCTGAGCATGGGGCTCCAGAGGAGCGAGCGAGCGCGGACACGAGCTGACGGCAAGTCCAGAGCCCGTCGGCGCGCAGGCGAGCAGAAGGATGGGTGGCAGTGCATGAGCGCCCGTGCGCATCGGTGCGCGGCAGCAAGCATGAGCGGAAGGAACAGTGGGGAGGGAGGAGGAGCGTCCATCAGTGCTGAGGTGCAACAGTAAAGCATGACCATCGACAACAGAAGACCATCTTCAGGAGGAGGGGAGGGCTGGTGAGGGAACAACCATGCGTCGGGAGCAGTAGGTCCGCTGGGAAGGCGGTGTGTGCTGGGAGGAGGAGGCTGGTGGGGGATGCAGCACGGGGAGCGGGGCCAGCACGTGCGCTGGGATGTGCACACAGAGAACCGGGAGGTGCATGAGATGCAGAGGGTGGGGAGTGCACGGAGCATTCAGGACATCAGAGCAGATGCTTCCAGGATGTCAGAAGCTGGGGAAGATGCATACAATCCCAGCACGAGGAGTCACAGAATCACAGAATCACTTGGGTTGGACGAGACCTTTAAGATCATCGAGTCCAACTGTTAACCCAGCGCTGCCAGGTCACCACTAAACCATGTCCCTCAGCACCACATCTACATGGTCTTTAAACTTATAGATGTCGGGGCAAACGTATAGAGTCGGGGGAATCTGGGATGCCAGTGGTGCCGTGAGAGGGCTGGGGCGTGGGACTTTGTGAATTTGTGTGGTCTGGCTCCAGAGCAATGGCGGCTGTTCACACAGGGTAACACGGTGCAACACGTACAAGGACTTTGTGGTGGCCAGTTCCACAGACAGCAGACACGGGTGTACCGAGCAATGGTGGCTGGAAAGCACATTTAGATGGGGAGGAGGAGAGAGGCCTGAGCCCAGCACGTGTACAGGACACATTTACACAGGAACAGAGGCTACCTACGCTAGACACGGGGACCAGGGCCGTGTGCGTGCTGACAGCACGGGGAAACCCACGGGCTGTGCTGGCAGCGAGGGCACCGTGTGGGCAGGACTGTGCCTGTGGCACGGGCAGGTGTGTGCGCAGGGCGAGAGCGTGCCAAGGGGCAGCCGCGACTCAACCAGTGGAGAGAAGAGCTGCCCACGCACCCTGCACCACCTGGGGCCTGCAGCTTCGCTGGCTGCCTGCACTGCCCGCCCTGCCCCGCAGCCGGTCCCAGGCTCAAGGCACGCAGATGCAGGGTTTGGGTGCTGGAGCGCATGGGGCCCGGTGCCGCGCTGGGCTCGGCGTGGCGCAGCTGGCACCAAACAGCAGGCCCGGTCGCCGGGGCCGCGTGCCACGCTCGGGGGCCATGGCCCCACGGAGAGGAGGAGCCAAGGTCACCAGTGCTGTGCGCGCACAAAGCGCAGCTCTCCCAGCGAGGACCAGGGAGCTCTGCTCGCGCACGCACAGCCTCGCACACACGCTCCCACGCATGCCGGGGACGCCCTGCTCCGGGCACTCCCCCACGCACCCGCCGGCAGCAGCTCTCGGCACCACGGTCCCTGCGCACACAGAAGGCTCCTTGCCCCATCCCTGCACACACACACCTGCGGGGACGCCCCTGCGCCCGCTCCCCAACCAGCACTGCCAGGGTCTCCTGGAGACCAGAGCACGAAAGCCTGTGGGGTGAGGCTGCTGCGGACCCCTCCCGTCCCCTCTGCTGGCCTGACCCCCAGGAAACTCATCCCAAAGCTCCTCCGCCCCCAGCCTCACGTACCGTGAATATGTTGGAGCGTCGCTTGGACTGCTTGCGGATGGGGGTGGGCGTGTTGGAGGCAGCAATGGTCTCGATCCGCAGCTCCCGCTGGCTGATGCTGGGTGTGGAGGGCACAGAGGAGGAGTAGTCGCTGAAGGCTCCTCCACCATTGGTGGCCTAGGGCAGAAGGAGATAGGACAGTCAGACAGAGACCTACAGCTCCTGGGGGCATGCCTGCAGAAACACCTTCAACCTACGCAGCCTTGCACCGGGGACAAGGCAGTGCAGCACGGGACCGGGAGACATCCCACGCCATGCACTGCTCCTGCCCAACGGGCATCCCGGGAAAGCCACTTCCCTTCCTTCTGCTCTGGTTCTTCCACGAGTAAAATGTTAAAGTTCTGGAACAGGCAGTGACGAGCTGCAAACGGACAGAGACCCGACCGCTGGCTGTGGGCCGGCAGCGCTGGGAGCCCTTCCGGACAAAGGTCTGGAGCAAAGGCACAGGGGTGGCAAGGAACCGCACAGCGCTGAGCAGCAGTGGCTGGACCTCTCCTGGGGCCATGGCTGGGGACATCTCTGCGTGCTCCCTCCCCGGTGTAGCTCTCCCTCGGAGAGTCTGCTGGCAAGAACCCTCCCCTCTGCAGAGCCCGTCAGAGCCGGAGCTGCCTGGCTCCAAGTCCCTCTCGGTCCCTTCCCTGTCTCACGATGACTAACGGGGATGCGTGTCCCTGGGACTCCAGCCCTTGACCTTCCAGGGTCCTGAAGCACGGGCTGTCCCAAGCTCATGCTCTATGTCAAATGCATCCCTCTGGTAGTTTTGGGATTTATCCAATGGTGGGACACAGCTCTTGGGTCTGTGGGCCACCGGGGCCTTGGCTGCAGTGGCCCATGTCTGGGAACACGTGGGACAACACACCACGTCTTCACTAACAACTCGCTTGACTTCAGGGCAAGGGGAAGCGTGTGCTTTGTGCGACCATCTCAGCAATGCTCTTCCTTCAGCGAGCCGCTGCTCGCTCCCTTCTGCTCACACAGGCTCTGTGGGCACCAACCCAGCAAGGACCTTACAAGAGGTCCCAAGGACCGCACAAGAGCAGCTCGGACCTGCTGCCCAGGACATCTCCTGCTAACCAGGAGCGTGGCAGCATGAGCTCTCACTGGCACTCCTGCTGATCTCTGCCCAGTGTTTCCAGAAGACACAGGAGAATGTGCCCCTGGAAGGCCAGGAGAGCTCTGCAGCCCTTGCAGGGAGCAGCTACCTCCACCCTGTTCACATGCTCACAGAGCAGTGGCTTCCCAAGGCCCTGGGTCTTCCTCCACTCCCACCTACTGCTTAGAGCAGAAAGTGCAAGCACATGCGGCACGAGGATCTGCCAGAGATGCTCAGTGAGGGAACACCAGCGTTCACAGGCCCTGCCCAGCAGGATCTGAGCCATATTCCAAGACAAACAGTTAAAAAACACTGGAAGCATGGAAGACGCAGCGACCGCGATCCACAGCCCTGTCTTCTAGAAAGGCTGCAGCTTTCACTCAAGCCAGGGATTGTCTCAGCTTTGATAAAAGAAACGGGAGAAGATGCACAAAATAGAACTTCTAAGAAGAGAGGGAAGAGCTGTCCAAGAATCAGCCCAACTTCTTCCTTCCTGTGGCAGAGCAAGGAACTTCTGACTGAGGGCAGCCAGGTGTGCTGCAGGGAAGTCCAGCTCCTGAAGAACCCTCGGGCTGCTGAGCTGGAGAAGAGAAGCCTCAGAGGGGATCTGATCAATGCTGATCAAGAGCTCAAGGGCCCATGGGGGGCAAGAGGATGGGGCCAGACTCTTGTCAGTGGTGCCCAGTGACAGGCCAAGGGGCAACGGGCACCAAGTGGAAGCCAGGAGGTTCCATGGGAGCAGGAGGAGCAACTTGTTTGGTGTGAGGGTGTGGGAGCCTGGCCCAGGCTGCCCAGAGAGGTTGTGGAGTCTCCTTCTCTGGAGAGATTCCAAAGGCGCCTGGACACGATCCTGGGCCCCCTGCTCTGGGTGAGCTGCTGGAGCAGGGGGTTGGACGAGATCCCAGAGGTCCCTTCCAACCCCACCATCCTTGGGTTCTGTGATTCCACTGGAGGGAGTGAAGACTGTGGGGAGGCATGCTGCCCTGACAAAATGTCATTGAAGGCCATCATCTCCAGGTGGGTCTGGAAGACCCTAATTCCACGCTGGAGACGGGGCCGCACCAAGTGACAGATCCTTTGCAGCTTGCCCAGCTCTGCTGACCTTAGCGGGGACAAGGAGCCTCATACAGAAAGGGACTCATGAGGCTGAGCTCTGACCTGGCACCAGCCTGGCAGCATGCGTGGCTCTAACCAAGGAGCTGGAGGCCACAACTGCTCAGTGGCTTTCAGGAAAGGCTCAGAGGTGGCCGCCCTGCCGGTGTGGGACTCGGACCACCCCAAGCCTGTCCACGTGTAGAAGAGGCCAGACACACTGCCTGGAGTTGTGTCACCAGGGAGCTTCTCTGCAGGCTGATGAACACTGCACTGAACAAGGGAGTTCTGCTGCCATGTCCCAGGGAAGGGGGACCACCAGGGACACAGAGAAGCAAAGCAACGTGCCACCCTGCCAGAGACTTCTGAACCTTTAACAGGGAGAGCTCCTGCAAGCCACTGATTCCATGCTGCATGAAGAAGTCTTCTGCAAATGCTGTGATGAAGGGACAGATGCAGACAGCCAGGGCTACCAAGTCAAAGAGAGTTTGCTGAGACAGCTCAAGTTCAGGATCAGGCCTAACGACGTGTGTACAGTCAGTGTTTAATTGATGCCTCATGTGTGCACCATGTCAGAAGAGAAGCAGACGCAAAGTGTGAGGGAAGAGGTGGCTGATACCATCACACAGAACTTGCTGCCCAGGAAGGTGAGCAAGGCAAGGTGGCCAGGAGCCCAGGAACCGCTCTGAGGGAGTCTCCTGGCTAAGCTCTGCACATTTCAGCAGCCCCGTCAGCACATTTCTGAAGCTCTGACTGGGAACGATTCATTCAGAAGAGGCTGTAGAGTCTGAGCTCCTGCCATAGCAGCTGGGACAAACCCTGTGGATGTCAGGTGATGGACACTGAAGCTCCTAGGAAGAAATCCGCTAAATTGTGGCTTATATTTTACATACTCCCCATAACCTTGTTTGTAATTTTCACTTGACCAGAGTAACTTTCCTCAGCCCATCAGTCCACCTGGAATGGAGACAGGTCAAGGTTACTGTCCTTGAGTGACACAGGACATCAGTCTTTGAACCTGCTGGTGTCCCTCAGACACCCAAACCTCAGGAATGGTACTGGGGCTGAAGGATGTCTCACACCGAGCTTCAAAGGCAAGTGTGAGGGCCGGTACCACTTCACGAGTTCAGGGGCTGGGGAGAACTTCCCTCGAGGCAGGGAACAGCGCAACCTCCGCTATCCCGGCAGTCCCGGGCCTCTGCTCCGCTGCAGCAGACTGCTCCACACCTTGGTGGGGATCCAGAACACACCACAAGGATGTGGGAGAGCCCTGGGAAGATGACATGTCTGGGCAGATACCTCATTTTTGCTCCTGGCAGCTGCTTTGCTGATCCACCTGAACAATGAGCTGCAGTCAGAAATCTAAGAATGCTGCAGAAGCTGAGAAGTTGGTAAAACACAGGCAGGACAAATCCTGAACCTCAAAGAAGGTACTGTGAAGAATTTATCAGAGGTGCCATGGGGCTCCTGAGCATCCTCATCTTCACTTCCAGTGGAAGCAAGGATGTAGCAACTCTCGGCCTAAGACGGCACGAGGGGGAACAAGGAGTGAGATTTGGGGAGGGCTCTGAATGGAAGAGCGCAAACAAAGAGCCTCTGACACAAGGCCTGCACGGAGCAGGGACGAAGCCAGAGGAGGGTACAGACCATGGGATGGAGGGCACGGCGAGCCGAGGGCTTCCACCAGGAAATGCAGCCGCCTGCTGCTCTGGCTGCCGAGACACGTGCTGCTGAACTCTGCTGAAACGTGCTGCGACAGGCAGGGAAGCGCTCACTGCCGAGCATGGGTGAGCTGCGGTTCCTGTTTTGTTTCACTCGCAAACCTTAATTTTCCAGCTCTTCCATCTGCTCTCGCTAAACCCTCGGCAAATGCACCTCCCGGTGCCCCCGCAGAGCCCGTGCAGGTCTGCAGACCAAGGCCACCAGAGCGAAGCCAGGGCACTGGGCTGCCTGCACCAGGAGGGGCCAGGCATCGTGGGGGACCCGGCAGCGGCTCCCGAGCCCCGTGGGACCGCACGGTTCAGCCCAGCAGCCTGCCCGGCTGGTGCTGGGTGCCTCTGCTACCTCCTGCCAGCTGCTGGGAGGGAGCTCCTGGAAGAAAGACAAACTCCCATCCCACAGCAAATGGGCACCGCGGACTCACCCCACAGCCCGAGGACTCCTGAAGGCACCTGGGGGTCCCTGATGGAGGATGGAGGAAGGGGCAGCAGCAGTAAAGAAATGGGGTGGGACAACTCTGCAAGCACCCACTGGCCCAAGAAGTTCCCACCCCCTGCCCGCAGGCAGGGCACAGGCAGCAGCCCCAGGGAGCAGAGTGAGGAACGGGGCTCTCAAACCCATCTAACCGGCTCGCTTGGTGACGGGTTCGGGCAGGACACAGAGGAGGAGAGCCTGAACCAGCGGGCGAGCACGAGCCGTCCGCAGAGGCTGCAGGGTCCTGAGGTGTCTGTTCAAACCTGCGTCCCACCAGCTGCTGGGGGGGCCTGAGGGACACACAGTCCTGGTGTGCCCAGGGCCTAACCCTGGCTCCTGCTACACCAGAGGACAAGGGAGACGCTGAACACAGTACTCAGGGCCACAGACCCGATGAGCACGTCTGGTGCTGGTGGAAACCCCGAGCAGAGCTGACCTGTTACAGTCCCCCTTCTCTCTGCCTTGATGGGAGCAGGGTCCTCTGGGGCACCCGGCACCGCTGAGGAATAAAAGCAAAAAAACCCTAAAACTCCCCAAGACCGACATGAAACCAGGTCCCTTGGCTGGCTCAAGAACTGTTCCATGAAGAGGATCGTTCACCGTGCAGAACACCTCCCACAGCTCCGCTGCCGCAGAGCCCTGCCCATCTGGGAACCAGCACCACCACAGAGCTTTGGAAACCGGCCACTACCTCACACCAGGAGAAGAACGTCCTTCAAACAGAGGGTGACAAAATCATCAGGGTCCTATGGGGTCTCTCCCCTCCCAGTAATTGCAATGGACTGGCCAGACTGTCACGAGACCAGCCGAGCAGTGGCCACTTCAGAAAAAGTCAGTTTGGCTCAACTAGCAGCATCAAACTGCTTCCAGAAAAGATGTCCCCAGGCCTGGGACGAAGGCAGGGCTGGCTCCCAGCTCCTGCCTGGCCCATGCAACCCTCTGCAGGGACCACTTCTTCCCACTTCCAGAAGATGAGTGCCTTCCTTGCTGACAGCTCCAGAAGACAGAGCTGTCCCTGCACGCACAGGCCAGGAGACCAGGCACCGAGCAGAGCATCCTCCTCATCTCAGCCTGCACCGCCATCGCTCTGGACACAAAGCTGCGAAGGGAAGCAAACCTCAGCTGGCAGGAGGGAAGAGGGATGATGCCGGGGAAGGGAACGCTGTTCTCACTGCCCTGCCCTGCTACCGGGAACCGAGCGCTGCCCGAGATGCCGTAACAGCCAGGAAGGGACAGGGTGACACGGTCACTGTGCAGGGCCAGCCGCTGCAGCCAGCGCTGCTCCACACCCAAACCAGGCCCAGCAGAGCTCCCGGGGCTCCTCCTGGCCAAGGCTCAGGGTGCAAAGGCCCATCCCGCTGCTCCCACAAGCGGTACTGAGAAGAAGAGATCCCTCTGTCCCAGCGTGTGTCTGGCCTGCACACACCAGTTCTGAGCTGTGGTGCAAACAAAAGCTCCTAGTTGTGTTGCCTGGCTTCCTTCCATCTCATCTCCATGTTAAATCCTGCATTCCCAACCCTTCCTTGAGATCCTTTTCCCTGTGCCAGCTCCTGCTCTCTTAACTTGCGAAGGCAAGTGAGAAACCTTGGTGAGAGCCCCGAACCCTCAGGTAGGAAAAGACAGAGCATGGCACCACCCTGCAAAGACCTTGTTGCTGTCTCATTCAGGCTTCCTGACCACGCAGCCTGTCCATCTCCACCCAGAGCTGCCCCGCCACCTACCTTGGTGCCAGAGCAGAGGACCCCTCCCAGGAGCGAGGCCACCATCACCCAGCTCCACAAGAGCTCCAGCCCTTCTGCAGCCCAGACCTGAGAGCAATGCCCAGCAGGACGCGGGAGCTGTCTGCACCCAGCTCTCCCCTGCGCCAGGGACGGCTGCTCCAGCTCGGGCTGGAGACCTTCCCTTTGGGGTGTCACCACCACCCCAGTGTGCTCCTGGGCAGCCATTCTGGGCTCTCCTGCATCCCTGCTGCAGTAAGTGCCCGGTCACTGAGCTTGCTGTGGGATGTGTGTCCTCCCACATGGGCGGTGAGACCACGTGCACTGGAGCGCGTGGGCTGCTCTGCCCAGGTCCTTGTTAGAAACATCAGCCCCCAGTGAACTTGTGTCCCTCAAAGCAAGCTGGATTTTCTCTGAAGACCATGGGAAGCAGTTCCAGAACCTCATTCTTGAGCCCAAGCGAGAACAGGGAAATACTTCACAGCACTTTACCATTGCTCACCAGTTCCATTACTTCATACTCTATTTTTAGGAGAAGTGCCTTTTGCAACGGAAGGGAGATGTGTAAATACCGCAGCAAAGATCACTGCAGCAGGTCACGGGGAACCAAAAGCGTTTGTGCTTCAGCCCTAGAAGACCCAGGGAACAGAAATTAGCTGTGATCCCCACCGAGGTGCCCAGGTTTGCTGGGCGCAGGAGGGACACAGCTCAGACAGGCAGAGAGCGGCTCTGGAAGGACGTGGCCTGTCACCACTGCAGACACTGCCACCACCCAGGCCATCAATGAATATTTCTTGATCAGAAAGGCCTCACAGTTGGCTGCAATTTCCTGTTTGCTGTGTGCTGGTTACTTCCCTTGAGCAGCTCTGGTTCCCACCAGAACTCCCTGGGTTCCTCTGGCAGAGCCCCAGGAGCACAGCACAGTACTGAGCAAAGGTCCTGCCTCAGAGCCAGGGAGGGTCACCTCTACACAGACGTTGTCTGCAAACTGGGCTAAAGGTGCTCTGCAGGAAGGAAAGCGAAGCAGAAGACTTCTGAGCAAACATCTCACAAAGTGCACGACGCGAGGGTAGAAACCTCTTCTGATGCCCAAACTTTACTTCCCCACAGACCGTCTTAAATCCGCCCCTTTCACTCAGCACCTTCTTCTCTTACAAAGCTCTCTCCCTTCACAGGCGGGTATCTCAGAGGCCAGGTTTGGTCCATGGCAGCCTTCCCTTGCCTCAGCTGAACAAGCCTCGTGCTTCATCCTCTCTGTCTCAAGGTCTCTCCTCCCTCCCGCTGCTCGCTGCTGTTCCGACACCAGTTTCAGTGCACATGCACAGCAGTGGCCAGAACCGGGCTGAGGAGCCTGGTACCCCCACGCCCCTCACACAGGGAACGCGGGTTTAGCTTCTCCACAAACATGCAAGTGCTGTTACCACGTGTTCATTGGGGCCTTTTTCTCATACTCTGGACACTGAAGGAAATACTAAACACGCGCTCAGCTCCTCCCTCGGCCACCTCCCATCTGATGGCCTCTCCTTCCCAACCCGTCTTTGACTGCCAACAAAACCCTCAAATTACCAGATACGCTCAAATCTGCTTTTTCCCCGGACTTTGCCCTGCACCTTGGATGCCCCCTCTTCACCTTCTCCCGAAGCTCGGACGCAGCCGCGCCGCAGGGCAGGGCCGGCGTGCCGGGCGAGCGGCCGCGCTCACGCTGCTGGCACCCCAAGCTTGCCGGACACGAGCTCCGGTCGGAAATCCTCGTGGGCTCACCAGGCAGCTCGGGCTGGCAGCGGGGCTCAGCCTCTGTGCTGTGCACCAGGACTCCACCTGAGCTCACAGGTGTCCAGTGACCTGCAGGTCTCTGCAGAAATGTCCACACACCTCCTCGCCGGGCAGCTTTAGGAGCCTACACGGCCAGGTATAAACTTCACCTGGGTACTTAAAACCTCTCTATGTAAGGGTCCAGCCAGTGGCTGCAGACACGGCTCAGGTCTGTACAGGACCCATGTCCCCGTGGTGGGTACCAGAAGCCCTTGAGAGGCTCAGATACACCCCAAGGTTCAAAGCCAAACCCTTTATGGAAGGAAGCATCTCTTTGGCAAAATCCGTTTTGCTGAACTTGCGTTGCACTGTCTCCAGCGTCACGTGCCCCGAGTCCTCAGCTACTCTTTTCCTCAACCACGGTTCCAAGCACTGTTTGCTGCCGAGGGGCTGACGGCGGCTCCGGCTGCACCGCGTCCCACCCTCCACAAACCCAGCTGCCACACTCGCCGCTCCTCGGCCTGACAGCACCGTGCCAGACAGACACACTTCCTGAAGCCCTTTCTACAGACCCCCTGATTTCACAGGCCAGCGGCTGCCGAGCTGGAATCTGTCGGCCTGACTGCCCCGAGGAGCAGCGGAGCCCAGGAGCTCACCTTCCTCAGCCAGCTCAGCACTTGTGGGCGCTGGAAGCTGCAGCAAAGCCCTAAAGCAAGTAGGTGGCTGCGCAAAGGATCTCACTGCGGCAGCCTGCTTTGGTGCCTGACCTGCCCCTCCTGCGTCAGTTCTGCTCCTCCAGAGTCACAGAACAAACAGCTCTGGCTTCACCATTCTGGTGTGGAGACCTCGGCAGTCCCTGCCACGCTAACGCTGTGCCAGAAGCACGGCGCAGACCCCTCCGCTGGCAGCGGGGAGGAGAGCCTCCTTCTCCTCTGTGCTACTTCTAATTTGCCCCTCCACAAATCCATCCACTTGCACACACATGGAAGCCCACCAGCTTCCCATGTCCAGGGAGAGCAGGACTGTGGGCAGCTGTGTCCACCCAGACCGAGGCCCCTCGCACAGACCTTCTGCTCTGCCCAGAGGCCTCCCTGCAGACTGCCTGGTCTGGAGAACCACGCCACTATCTTTGGAGACCATGAGCCAGACCCCGGGGTTCAGACAACAAAGCTTAACCTGAAGGCAAGCATTGAGCTGTTCTGGGGCAGAAGCACCAGGGTGACAACCACTCTGCTCCCTCCAACAGCCGCTCCAGGGCCGTGGTGCAGGTCTAAGGCTGGGCTCAACACGCTGTGTGCAGAATGAACTGGGGGTGTGGAGGAGCAGGTGAGGCCCCTGGCTTCCCTCGCTCCCGTTGCCCACCTGGTTGATGTGAACAGAAGGAATGGAGGCTGCAGAGACAGACGAATGGCTGGGTGAGTTGGGCAGGGACTTGCAGGGGCCGATGGAAAGCTGCTGTTTCTTCCGTAGAGCCACCACCTTCTGAGCCACTGGAAGAAGGGAGAAAGGGACAGGGTCAGAGTCCAAAAAGCATCTGCCTCCACCCACGGACTTCTGGAGGGCTTCAGTGAGACCCACCCCCTTCCTCTGACCGATGCCAGGGAGAGGATTAACGGGGAGGATTTCTGCAGAGCACCCAACCTTGCAACGCCCACCGCCTGCCACCGCCACTGACCCAGGGGCGAGGGCCAGCGCTTGCCCGCGGCTGCTCCAGCAGGCAGCAGGGCTGGCTCCCCGTGCTGGCCATGCTGAGCCCCCAAAGGCCCCTGCTCTCTCGGGTCTCACACAGAGCAGTGACTTGTGTGGACAGCAGAGAGTCACCCAGAGCCCTGGGCAGCCAGAGTCACTTCTCGGTCACCTCCTCACAGCAGCTACAGGAGCCAGTTACTGAACTGAAGGGCCTGGGCAATGCCACCTCCACCAGTCTGGGCCCTTGTGTCCCTCACGGTCTCCAGATGTTAGAGTAACTAACATGAGGAACCGCTCCCAGTTCTTGTGACCTCCCTGCCTGGTGCCAACAGCCCCAAATTGCATTTCAACCTTCCCAATCTCCTACCTTTTCTGGGAATAAACACCTTGACCAAAGAGCATGACAGAAAACAAGCTGGGCTGCTGGGGAGGGAATTCAGGAGAACACGTCACCGTTCCTCGTTGTCTCTGGCTGGGCACCCCCACCCTCATGGAAGGAGAAACCTTTCAGAGGAACGCGACTGAAGGCTCTGGGAACAACACACGTCCAGCCCAGCCTGCCTCACACCGTGCACCCTCGCGATGAAGGAGTTACCACATTCCCTCTCCAGAAGGACAGAAGATGTTGCACCACACATGGTGTGACTGAATCCATCTGGAAAAGTCAGATGCTGACAGCAACTGCAACCCTGTCACCTTGTGGGTTCAGTTTTGGTCCTGTGCAGGGATGGACAGAGGTCTATGGGACCACCGCTGCCACCTGCTCATCTAATCAAGCTGGAAGCCTGTCCAGACACCCAAGCTAAATATTAGTCCTATAAATCAGAGGAACGCCTCCTGCACCCACCAAACAGACCACAGAAACCTGCTGGTGTTTCCTGCTTTCCTCCCCTCCATCCTCTCCTCTGGCCAGCTCCATCCACTGCTCACTGTGTGGAGCATCTCTCCCTCAAACGCCAGCCAGCCACGTGGCGAGCTCAGGCACCCCAGGGGCCAGGAAAGCTTCAGAGAAACTCCTCAGCAATTGCTGTCCAGGGCCAAGAGCCTGGCAGAGGCTCTGCCCTGTCACTCACCCTGCACCATTAGTGGTAACAACAGGGTTAATCATGAGGCCAGCAAGACCTCATGGGAAGATCTCACCAACTCTTAACTGAGGCATCTTGAGGTGGCCTTCACATTTCTGCTTGCCAGGCAGTGGTCCTTCCACTTCTTGAACATCAGCCAGACTTCTTCAAGGGTAATTTTTGTCATCCCTTAAGTCAGTCTCCAGGATCATTTGCTTATCGTGATTTCTTTAGTTGCTACGTGCAGCTCTGTGATGTCCCACCACCAAGTCCTGCCCTGCCTGCAGAACCTCTGTCCAGATACATTGCTTGGTGTTTATTTGTGTGGTGCTGCCGTGGGTATTAGCCCTGCAGCACCACATGGTATTTTAAAGCACACCACTGCACAATGTCCAAGACGTTCTGGAGAAATCCCTCCACAGTCAATGTCAGGAATGGTCAGCTCTGGAAGGAGTATCTGGACAGAGAGGATGCACCCAGTGAGGCACCAAGGACCCTACGGAAAACACCTCGGGGTGGGGTGGCACCTTACGGAGTCGCAGGGCCTGGCACACCCCCAGTGCAGAACCTCTTGGCCTCTCTGTTGAAATGTTCCTGCCAAAACCTTCCTCAGAAGCATCACTCCCTGTCCCGGAGGACATGGCAACGCTCCATGAGACTTGCTCCAGAGCCACCCACGGCACCGGGCAGTACGGCTGCTGTCCCTCCTGCACCCTTCCAGGATCAGGCCTGGGGCACTCTTCCTCTTCCTCAGCAGTGTCGAGATAACCACGACCACGGGGCTCTTGAGGATTTGCTCTCTGACTTTTGGCTGGCATGGAAATATCCTTAAAACAAACCCAAGAGCTGAGGCATCCCTACAGCGGTGGCTTCGTGCTACTGCCCAGGCATCCTCTAAACTCTACATTTCTGCATGCAGGAGCTCTGTGAAGGCAGTTTTGAGAAGAAAGCCCCTGAACGGTACCTTTCCAGAGCCAGGGCACGTTCAGGACCAGCCTCCCACCCCACCAGGAGCTCTGCTGTGAGCGAGGAGACCACCCCAACCTGGTGTCTGCTGAGCACCGGACAGTCGGCACATAGCCCGGCCTGGGCCGCTCCTCCTGCTTGTGCCAAGGTCCTCTCCTCATGATACCTGAAGCCCCAGGCAGGCTGTGGCTTGTATCAACAAGGGCATCAGCAGCAGAGACAGAGTCATTACCCCACTCTGCTCAGCACTGTCAGGCCACACCTGGAACACTGGGTTCAGTTTTGGTCCCTGCCACACAAAAAAGATGTGGACAGGTTGGAGAGGGTCCAGAGAAGGGCCACCAGGATGATCCCAGGACTGGGAAGCTGGCATGTGGGGAAAGGCTGAGAGAACTGGGTGTGTTCGGCCTGGAGAAAAGGAGGCTCAGGGGAGACCTTCCCACTGTGTTCTAGTATCTAAAGGGTGGCTACAGGAAGATGAAGGCTCCCTTTTGACAAGGAGTCACCTGGAGAAGACAAGGGGTGATGGGGACAAGTTACTCCTGGGGAGATTCCGATTGGACGTGAGAGGAAAATCTCCCACAGTGAGAGCAATCAGCCCTTGGAATGATCTCCCCAGGGAAGAGGTGGAGTCCCCAGCACTGGACACTTAATATTCGGCTGGAGAGGAGCTAGGCCAGCTTGTGTAGACTGGGCTTTTGCCAAGACAGGTTGGACCAGATGATCCTTGGGGTCCCTCCCAGCCTGTGAAAGTATTCTGTGATTGTATGATTCTGAGACTGTCTCATCTTAGTGCAGAAGCAGTAACTGTGACAACATCTGGTGCCGGAAAGTAACTTGGAAAGGAGAAGTGCAGCTCCCACACAGCCAGCAGCGCTTTCCGGGGGACTTTTGCCAGGCCACACATGAGAAACCAGCAAGGAAATGCATCCACTCTGAGAACACCTCATCCCATCAAGCCCCATCTGAAACTGGGTCCTGGAGGTCCCCAAAGAGTCCTCAGATACCAATGACATCTGGGGCTGACCTGTCCACCTCCTTTTTGTCAACCTCTCAATCTTCCTTCAGATTTATGGAATGGACAAGCTCTTCTAGTGCCTCACTATCAGGGATTTTTTCCAGCCTTTGATTAAATTTTGTAGTTTGGGGTTTTTTTTATCTTCCCAGTTTCTCTGTGTCCTTCTGAAGTGCTGGCACCCAAGCCTGACAACATTCCATCAATTCATTCTGCCCTGTATGAAGGCAAGAACCCACCTGGACTTCCAGGCAGTGCTCCCCTGCTTCCCCCCGCGCCAGCCTCAGCCCTCCTGGCCAGGCGGCCCACGCTCCCTGGCCGTACAGCATCAGCATCTGCCCAGACCAACATCAGCTTTGGCTCAACGGTCTCCAGTCACCACACTCCTCGGGGTCTTCTGGATTTCCTCAGCCTCACTGCTCCTCCTCAGGACAAACCCTCTCCCTTGCCTCCTCCCTGAGCACACATATGGGCCACAAAGAGATCCAGACAGAAGATGAAGAACAGCACTTTGCAGGTGCTCACCCCCGAGCTGTCGGGCTGCAGCTCAAGGTGTCCCACCACACTTGCAGAGCAGCGCTGGTGCTGGAAGCTGATCCTGCTCTCACATGAGAGCTTTGCTCTCACACATCACGCTGCTTAGTCAGGTTGTCTCTGCTCCCAGGGTCAACAAAGAGAAAAAATAACCCCAGAGAACAATTCATCCCATCTCAAGATAGAAAAGGATGAGGAGTGGCCCAACAAAGAGCAGCACCTAATCCTGCGGTGCCTTCCCCAGCCCCTTCCCAGAGTCCCCCGGCTGCTCTTCCTCATCCTACTGTCCTTCAGAGAAGGGACACAGCAGATCCAGTCTGAAGGAACAGGTGGAATAGATGTGGTGACACCCAGCACCAAACGCTTCCAGGAGCCGGGCCCCGCTGAGCTCAGCCCACTGCTGCTCTCCCCGGACTTGCTCTGCAAACCACCAAGGTGGTTTCTCAGATCCTCCCCTTCCAGGCCTGCTGCCATAGTCACAGTCCTCAACTATTGCCAGCTCTTCTTTCCACCATTCCTCCATTACTCGGGAAGAAGAGGAAGGAGGGAAGACTTACAAGCAAGCTGCCCAGCAGTGTCGCCCAGTCTCCCCGGGAACACCAAACCAGCAGAGGCTGGTGGACGCTGAGGGCTTCCCTGCCAGGGGGGACGGTTTGAAGGGTCACTCTCTGCGCTGACTCCTCAGACGGTCCTGGAGGTGGACCAGCAGCAGGAGAGGGGAACATCTCCACGTAAGAAAAGCAGCACCGTGACTGCGATCCTCAGCCCCGCAACAGGAAGGTCACAGACCAACGCAGGGGAGGAGGGTCCCCAGCTCCAGCTCAGCGGGTGAAGCCCACGGCGGGCTGGGTCCTGCCTCCTGCCCTCGGCCAGTCCCGCTGTGCTGCAACGAACCCAGCTGGATTCTTGCCTTCAGGCAGTCCCGCTGCACTGTGATCTCCAAGCTGCCTTCCACGCTCCTGTTCCACCTGCAAACACTGACAGCACAGCTCTCCTGCTTTCCCAACGCCCCTCTGTCCTGCCCAGCCACTCAGCTCTGCGCAGACCCTTCCTCACGCGCTGGACACGGATCCCCTGCGGCCCTCCATGAGAAAGGGGACAGGGGGATACGCAGTCCCACTACGGGGCAGAGTCCTGGTTTATTTAAGCAGGCTGCAAACTCCTAGGACATGGTGTAGGTTTCCTCTCCCACCTAGAGCATCCCCATCACGCAGACCCCTCTCCAGGTCCAAGCAGAAACGCTCTCCCACAAGGTTCCCATGAGGAACAGCTGCCCTGACTGGCTGTTCAGCTGCTGCTCCCCCACCTCCAACACCCAAAGGTTCTGCCGTGCGTCCTCCTCCCCCCCATGAAAGGCCTCTCTGGAGCCCCACAAGTCCTCTGCAGACTGCTGGGCTGCACAGACCCACCACGGGGATGCCACCGTCCCCTGCGGCCTCTTTGGAACACGTGGCCACCCAAAGAACGGCCCCTGCAAGAACAGCAGGAGCAAGGCGCTGCCTAGCCCTGCTCTGTGGTCCCTCGTGCACATCCATGTGCAGCTCACCTACGTGCCACACACGGACAAATGCTTCCATATGCCCAGGAATCCTTCCACATGCACAGGAATCCCTCCACACTCAGAGCACCTGCTCCTTGACCATGTCTGCAGACATGAAGCCACGGCACTGCAGAGGAGCGTGTGCCAAACCCCCTCAGCCTCATGGCATCACGCTGTCCCAACCAAGAGCCGGTGGCCCAGGCAGTGTCCGCCCCCCCAGCGCGCTGCCCTGCCTCGCCCGGACCCCTCCTCCCGCTGCAGTTACCGTCCTGGAAGACTCTCTCCACGTTCAGGCCGTAGGTGGCACAGGTCTCGTAGTACGTGCAGCGCTTCAGATCATTGGAAAGCTTCCGAGCACGAGAATCGTCGATGACGCGGGGGTTGGTGGCACTGATGGCATCTGGAAACCAAAGGGAGAGGAGGTTAAGGAGCAGGCACCCGTGTCCCACCCACCCACAGGTCCCAGGGCACACTCCTGGCCTCTCCCTCCCCACGCCAAGACACCCACCCTCACAGCTCAGCCCCTCCCCTACAAACGCCCCAGACAGCAAAGCCCCACGTTTGCAGAGAAACGGGTTTTTCCATGAACCTTTTTCAACTCTCCCAACCGGCCAGCACCCAGGTTCCTGAAACCAGCCGGAGCGGGGCCTGGTGGCAGGTCAAAGGGATCTGTCAGTCTCAGCCGTTTTGGGTCTTGTGGCCATACCCCACATGTTACAGAATCAAAAGGGAAGAACCCTCCTCGGCTAGCTGGGAGACAGCTCTGCTGGGACGTGCTTACACTGAGGCCTTGGTGGACAACACCACAAATAGGCTTAACTTGTATCCCGGATGGCTGCTCAGTGCTTGCGTGGGCTGGAAAAACCGCCTTCCCAAGAGGAATCCAAACCCCTGAAGACAGGGGCCGAGTGAACCCTCTCAGGAGGAGCTAAAGGAGTCCTGGGACTTGGGCTGCAGAGTGCTTCCTGAACTCTCTGGTGGCTTCCTGAACTCTCTGGTGAGTTGCTCAGTGTGACCCTACCAAGGCTGTGACCTCACCGAGCTCCAAGTCTAGGAAAACAATGATTGCCAACCCCTCTCCTGCTCCCTCCTGAGCCTCCAGAGTGGGGTCTGCAGCCCAGCCCAGTGCTGAGCCAAGAGCACCCAGTCCTAAAGTTAACCCCGCAACCTTTAAATATCCAAAGTTTGTTCTACTTTTATTGGAGGTCCAGAGCAGACCCCCATGACTCCCCTGGGGAGGGCAGTTCTGGGGTTGCTGCTGCTCTTCCTCACATCCATGTGCTGTCAGGACCTCAGGGGACCACCATGGTGCTCCACAGCTCGGGCCTCTTTGTAGGTGCTGAAAGCAAGCTCCATCCCCCAAAACCCTGCCTGCTGCAGCTCGGCCCCAGAGGCTGAAGGACAAAGCAGCAGCAGAAAACCCTCCCGCACCCAGGCCCTGACTCCTGCCCGCACCCAGCTGCTGCAGGCAGAGCTGAGGATGGCAACGCCAGGAGCTCTGGGCATTCCCAGAGGAACGTGGCTCCACAAAGTAAGGCAGCTCTGTGGGAAAGCTGACGTGGTCTGAGGAAATGTCACCCAGCTCCTCAGCACCCTAGACCAGGGGCCCCAGCATCGCTCAGTCCCATGTACAGCTCTCAGAATTGGACCATAGAATCACAGACTGGTTTGGGTGGGAAGGGACCTTTCAAGCTCATCTCGTCCAACCCCCCTGCAGGGAACAGAGACATCTGCAACTAGAGCAGGTTGCTCAGAGCCCCGGCCAACCTCACCTGCAATGGTGCCAGGGATGGGGCTCTGGACATAAAAAATCCCTTCCTTCTCTCTAGTCTAAATCTCCCTCTTTTAGTCTAAAACCACCACCCCTTGTCCTGTCCCAACAGGCCCTGCTCAAAAGTCTGTCCCCAGCTTTCTGACAGGCCCCTTGAAGTCCTGCAAGGCCACCAGAAGGTCTCCCTGGAGACTTCTCTTCTCCAGGCTGCACAAGCCCAACTCTCCCAGCCTGGCCTCCCAGCAGAGGAACCCCTCTGACCATTCGGATCATTGTTGTGGTCCCACTCCAACAGGTCCGTGTCTTTGTTAGGATGCCCCGACACTCACAGGGCCAGCACCCATGGGCTCTTGCCAGCGTGGACATGTCACCAGCACTCCTGACCAGGGCAGGGAGGATGTGGGGAGGGAGCCCGGCTGCCCGCTCTCACCCTGCGTGCCCACCAGCACCATCGGCACCTCCGCTGTGTTCCGGTAGCTGCAGAGCCGCAGGTAGTAGTTGTAGACCGTCTGGAAGCTGATCTCGTCCTCCAGGCTGAAGACAAACACCACGGCGTCGACCCAGGCTGCAAACTGAGGCAGAGACACCAGTTACAGTGCTGACAAGCAGCCGGAGCTCGTGCCACTGCCACCGGGACACGGGCACCGAGGCCGGGCTCAGCTGGGCGCATGGCCCAGCCCTGCGGCTCCCCAGCACCACGGGCAGCCCTGGGGACAGGTCACCAGAGGGGTAGCCCTCATGTTCTGCCACGACCAGGCTCTCAAGAGGCAGCCGGGCAGGTCCCTCCCCAGGAAGCTCTCCAATCCCACCAGCAGGATGGGAAGGGGCCGTGGGAGGTATGGGTCTCCTACCTGGAGTTCAGGAGGGCCTCCTTCATCTCGAATCAGCAGCAGGTAACTCTGACCATCCACTACAATCTCTTTTTTAAATCGGCCACCTTGGGAGGAGAGAAAAGCAGCAGGTCAGGGGGGAGCGAGTGAGGAACACCCTGAGGAGGACCAGGGAGGCTGTGGAGCCCCGTGGCAGCAGCGGATGAGGTGCAGAGATGGGGGTCACCTCTAGAGCCAAGGAGAGGAGTGAGGACCCAGACCATCCCGTGCACCCTAGAACCCAACCTTACCCTCTGGAGACTCCTCCTGCACATAGGTGCCGGTCAGGTAGCGGTGCACGAGGGCTGACTTGCCGCTGGACAGGTTCCCCACGATGCCCTGAAACAGAGGCACATGTCACCCACGGCCTGCCTGCCCAGCACGTCTCCCTCCACACGAGGCCACCCCCTGTGAGGTGATACCACCAACACTTGGGCACATGCCAATGGGCACATGCCAATGATAAGCAGAGATGCTCCTGAGAAAGCACAGGGGATGGAGAACCCAGCCCAGTACTGGTGAGATGCCTGGGGGACAATCACTGGTCTCTGCTGGCCAGAGAGCAGCAGGTAGGACCAGGGCAGGGATCATGTCCCTGCACTCAGCACCTGGGGAGGCCCAACCTCCAATCCTGGGGTCAGGTTTGGGCCCCTCACTCCCAGAAGGACCTTGAGGGGCTGGAGCGTGGCCAGAGAAGGGCAACGGAGCTGGGGAAGGGTCTAGAGCAGGAGTGTGGTGAGGAGCGGCTGAGGGAGCTGGGGGGGTTGAGCCTGGAGCAAAGGAGGCTCAGGGGAGACCTTCTGGCTCTGCACAACTCCCTGCCAGGAGCTTGGAGCCAGGTGGGGTTGGGCTCTTCTCCCAAGGAACAAGCAACAAGACAAGAGGAAATGGTCTCAAGTTGCACCAGGGGAGGCTGAGGTTGGACACGAGGAACAATTTCTTGGTGGGAAGGGCTGTGAAGGGCTGTGCCAGGCTGGGCAGGGCAGTGGTGGAGTCCCCATCCCTGGAGGGGTTTCCAAGCCGTGGAGACGTGGTGCTGAGGGACATGGGTTAGTGCTGGACTTGGCTGTGTTAGGGTTACTTAGGACTCAATGATCCTAAAGGTCTCTCCCAAGTGAAACAATTCTGTGATTTCAGCTCGTGGTGTCGGCAGGCAGGTCTCATGGACACAGCGTGTGGTGACACGCCGGTGGCAGGCTGCGGCGCAGGGCAGACGTACCGCGCTGCAGATGCCACCCAGCTGCAGTAGCACAGTGTCCCTCGCTGGCAGGGACCGTCCCCGCTGCGCCCAGGCCTGTCCCCAGCACCCACCCCACTTTACACCCTGACTGTGACACTGGCAGGGGCCGTGTGACTGTGGAGCATGAGGAACCGGGCAGATCTGTGGTGCAGCTACACACACAGAGCCCCACCGGCGCTGAAAGAAGTGGGGGTGAGGAGAGAGGAGCTGCTGGCAATGCTAAAGCTGCCTGTTCCACCAGAGAGAAGCTCATGGCTGACCTCTTCCAGGCAAAGGGATGAGCCTGGCAAGTGAGTCACCACCAGGCAGGTTCTCCAGCTTCCAGCTGCACTGGGTCCTGCTCTGGGTACCTGCCGCTCCTGGCGAGTGCTGAAGAGGGACCAGCTCCACAGCAGCAGCTGCTTGGCCGGTGGTGGACACACTACAGGATCAAGGGAAACCCGTCGGATCTGCCGGTACCTCCCCTGCCCACACCGCATGGAGCCCGTGAGCAGCAGGACCAGGGGACCAGGAGCAGGAGCCCGGGACTCGGAAATGTAGCTCGACACGATCCCACGGGCATGCCTGGGCCGAACACACCGCTGCCAGGCCTGTCACCCGCAGCAGCGAGCACAGACCATCCAGGGCACATTCAGACAGATGGGAACATGCAGCGAGAGCAAACCTCACAGGTCACGCACACGTGCACTGGAGCCACGCAACCTGCCACAGCCGTGCTACAGAACCATGGAGTCACACAATGGTTTGGGTGGGAAGGGACCTTCAAAGCTCATTGAGTCCAACCCCCCTGCAGGGAGCAGGGACATCTGCAACCAGAGCAGGTTGCTCAGAGCCCCGGCCAACCTCACCTGCAATGGTGCCAGGGATGGGGCAGCCACCACCTCTCTGGGCAACCTGGGCCAGGCTCTCACCGCCCTCAGCAGCAACAATTTCCTCCTCCTCTCCAGTCTCAATCTCCCTCTTTTAGTTCAAA